>OX578142.1:48833089-49165589 GCA_951213105.1 Amaurobius ferox
GTGGGACCTATGGGAATATAAATAAATAATACCACCCAAATAGTTTTTTATTGAACCCGGGTTGAAAAAATGAAATACATTGAACCCTATGGGACCTAATTTTTCAAACATTTTTTAAGCGGATTTAAAATTCACAAATTGCTTCGAAATTTTTAGAAATATTCACATTATCCCATAAAATATATAAAAAAAATTTCAGTAAAATATATTAAGTAGTTTTTTAATTAAAAATTATTTAATATAGGGAAAAAACAAATTCCATTAATTTCTGACTTTTGGGATATCCTCCAGAAAGAAAAAATCTGATGTGGGCAGCACATGACTTTCCCTGCAGACTTATATATACATTATCTTATTTTAATTAAATTTAATTCACTATTAATTCTATTTTCGTTCTCATTTGGTAACTGGACTCATTTTCAAAGGTGGCGTAGAGAAAAAAACACAAAAAAACAAAAATATCTCGAGAACGGCTAGACCTAGAGTAATGGGCTTGGTCTTATTCTTTTCTTCGTTAAAAATTACGTTAAAAAACAAGCATTTAATGGATATATTTCAGCATACGTAGTACGGGAAGTACAAAAAACCCATCTCTAGCATATTTGTTACAAATAAGTAACTATAGACCAAGACTAAGGATAAAAATAGAAGGTAACTTATACGGGAAGTACAAAAAACCCATCTCTAGCATATTTGTTACAAATAAGTAACTATAGACCAAGACTAAGGATAAAAATAGAAGGTAACTTATCACTATAATGGAAAGGGGGTGAGGGGAAGATGAGTATACAAAAACCATTATTAAAAAGGTATCTACTATATATAAATACATATATAATAAAAAAGCAAACACGGCAAAAATGAGAAAAGGCAATAATAAATAGCTCAAGATTGAAAATCAAGACATGGAGGACAATCAACTGAAACTACACAAAAAACGGTGGTTAGTTCGAAATTGAATTCTCGTCAGGACAACTATACAATTCGAATTAAAACTGATAGAATAGCCAGTTTCTGACAATGGCGATTGTATTTACCTATGGACACCATTGGAACTGTCTACAGGCTAGTGGAAGGACAAATAATATATATATATATATATATATAAATTACAGCTGATTTCCCTGAAACTTTCAGTAACATGCTTGCAAATGTTTTACAGTGTACAGGCTATCGGGCGCGGTTAGTAATTGGTGGGTGACCACCTCGGAACACCGCGTGCTGTTGGCCATCTCGGGTGCGGTATCCCCGTGGTTTGCGCGCTAGATTTGCACGCTACCACAAAATGCCGCCGTGTTCATGCGGAGTACGATCACGTTAAACATGTGGGTCCGTAAGTCCTTCCGAGAGGTTGGTGGTAGGGGAAGGAGGGTACGGTCCCTGTGGATGCCTCCCCCACTGGGTTCCGGTCTAATTTGGGTGGCACTTCCCGGCCGTCCATACAGTTACCTTACACCTTTCTGGTAGGTCGGACGGTCTGGGTCTCAACAACAACAACAGTGTACATGCTGGCGCAACAGCTGCCATTTTGACTCCCATTTGAAACGATGACAGTACATGGCGAAAAGAATGTTCTTTTCTTGTGATCTCGAGAAAATCAAAACATTCTAGACTACATTTTTGAATGATTGGTACAACTTTTTAAAGGCAGAATTACCTATTTTACAGTTAAATTGAGTATCAAATATCGACCACGTAGTACATGCGCCCGCCATTGAAATAGCAAAGGCAGACGATAACAGGCAGGACTGATTGGAGTCAAGATGGCTGTTGCATCATTTAGGAGCCTTACCCCATACTTAAGGCACATTGACGTCAGTTTCCAACAAACGTCCAAAAAAAGAAGAAGGAATGTCTCCCAGAATTTCTTTATTTTTATAGATAAAACTGCCCTCTAACGCACATCCTCTCACCCAATCCCAAAATATCCCTTCCATCAACAACGTGAGTCTGGTCCATTTCGGCATCCAGTTTGGTCCAAAGCCTTCTATATTCGTTAAAAAATCCCTCAGATAATAAAAAATTACAATTAATCAACGGATGAGTTTATGAAATAATTTTTTTCTGAAGTAGTCTGTGATATATAAGCAGCTGATGAAAAAAATGAACGTTGGTATCAGTATTTCAAAGAATAATAGAATACAGTTTTTATTAAGACATAATGCAGTTGGATTGAGTTACAATACAATTTTGCTAAATGCAATACATTACGGAATAAAATTCATATGTTAAGCATATCATCAAAGCAAGCTTTTCCTGGCAGAGATCTCAAATAATCCTAGCATATTTTTTTTTTATTCAATTATACACTCTGTTGTAAAAAATATAATATCTATACACCCATAAGAAATTGAGCCACAACCGCGAAAATCGGCATATATATATATATATATATATATATATATATATATATATATATATATATATATATATATATATATATATATATATATATATATATATATATATATATCGTTTGCAAATGACTAGAATTTGGGAGCAGAAAAACGTTTTATTAAGAAACTAGTCGCCTTTGGCAACCAGCCTGTTCGCTACCCTTGAAAATTCTGACCGTGGCAAACTCGCTGGCGCGACCAACCAGTAAGGTGTAAGGTAACTGTTTGGACGGCCAGTTAAGTGCCACCCAATTTAGACCGGAACCCAGTGGGGGAGGCATCCACAGGGACCGTACCTCCTACTCCTACCACCAACCTCTCGGAAGGACTGACGGTCCCACATGTTTAACGTGATTGTGCTCCGCCTGAACACGGCGGTAGTTTTGGCTGTGGCGGGAATAGAACCCGAGCCTACCAAGTGTAATTCCCGCGCGCTAACCACACCACTTAGCTACCGCGCTCTCCGCGACAATCTCCATAACCTTCTTTTTATTCACCCAATTTAGACCGGAACCCAGTGGGAGAGTCATCCACAGGGACCATACCCTCCTTCCTCTACCACCAACCTCTCGGAAGGACTTACGGACCCATATGTTTAACGTGATCGTACTCCGCGTGAACACGGCAGCAGTTTTGGCAGTGGCGGTAATCGAACCCGAGCCTGCCGAGTGCAATTCCCGCGCGCTAACCACTGGGCTACCACGCCCTCCGCGACAATCTCCATAACCTTCTTTTTATTCACCCAATTTAGACCGGAACCCAGTGGGAGAGTCATCCACAGGGACCATACCCTCCTTCCTCTACCACCAACCTCTCGGAAGCACTTACGGACCCATATGTTTAACGTGATCGTACTCCGCGTGAACACGGCAGCAGTTTTGGCAGTGGCGGGAATTGAACCCGGGCCGACCGAGTGCAATTCCTGCGCGCTAACCACTGGGCTACCGCGCCCTCCGCGACAATCTCCATAACCTTCTTTCTATTCACCCAATTTAGACCGGAACCCAGTGGGAGAGTCATCCACAGGGACCGTATCCTCCTTCCTCTACCACCAACCTCTCGGAAGGACTTACGGACCCACATGTTTAACGTGATCGTACTCCGCGTGAACACGGCAGCAGTTTTGGCAGTGGCGGTAATCGAACCCGAGCCTGCCGAGTGCAATTCCCGCGCGCTAACCACTGGGCTACCACGCCCTCCGCGACAATCTCCATAACCTTCTTTTTATTCACCCAATTTAGACCGGAACCCAGTGGGAGAGTCATCCACAGGGACCATACCCTCCTTCCTCTACCACCAACCTCTCGGAAGGACTTACGGACCCATATGTTTAACGTGATCGTACTCCGCGTGAACACGGCAGCAGTTTTGGCAGTGGCGGGAATCGAACCCGAGCCTGCCGAGTGCAATTCCCGCGCGCTAACCACTGGGCTACCACGCCCTCCGCGACAATCTCCATAACCTTCTTTTTATTCACCCAATTTAGACCGGAACCCAGTGGGAGAGTCATCCACAGGGACCGTACCCTCCTTCACCACCAACCACTCGGAAGGACTTACGGACCCACATGTTTAACGTGATCGTACTCCGCGTGAACACGGCAGCAGTTTTGGCAGTGGCGGGAATTGAACCCGGGCCGACCGAGTGCAATTCCTGCGCGCTAACCACTGGGCTACCGCGCCCTCCGCGACAATCTCCATAACCTTCTTTCTATTCACCCAATTTAGACCGGAACCCAGTGGGAGAGTCATCCACAGGGACCGTACCCTCCTTCCTCTACCACCAACCTCTCGGAAGGACTTACGGACCCACATGTTTAACGTGATCGTACTCCGCGTGAACACGGCAGCAGTTTTGGCAGTGGCGGTAATCGAACCCGAGCCTGCCGAGTGCAATTCCCGCGCGCTAACCTCTGGGCTACCGCGCCCTTCGCGACAATCTCCATAACTTTCTTTTTATTCACCCAATTTAGTCCGGAGCCCAGTGGGGGAGGCATTCACAGAGACCGTACCCTCCTTCCCCTACCACCAACTTCTCGGAAGGACTTATGGACTCACATGTTTAATGTGATCGTACTCCGACTGAACACTGCGGTAGTTTAGTCAGTGGCGGGATACCGAGTGTAATTCCCGCGCGCTGACTTCCCGCGCGCTAATTGAAATTTTATAATGACCATGTGCTATTTAAAATATCCATAAAATTAAAATATCCATCGTTCCATCATTTAAAATATCCATAAAATTAAAATATCCATTTAATATATCCATAAATTCAAATATTCATTTAAAATAACCATAAATTAAAATATCAGTTAAAAAAATCCATATCATTCCATGAATCATCCATATCGTTCCACCAATCCATAAATATAATAATTTAAAATACATCACCAGAATTCAATCCACCATAATTCAATCATTTAAATTATTTAAAATATCCATAAATTAAAATATCCATTTAAAATATCATTTAAATATAATAATTTCACCCGATGTATCCAATACATATGCTAAGCCCTTAATACATTTAAAACCCGAAGCGCGGTCTCCATGGAGACGGGGGAAAACTATTGTGGGGGGGGGGGGGATGTCGGGAAAAATCGTTTCTTCGCCGAGAATTGGGCAAGAAATATAAAATCATGACGTCTTTAAAATTGCGATCCTGCGGGCAATTTTCATTATTTCTTGACCAGATTAGACTTGTAAGAATTCCAGATCTTTGACCTTTCTAAAAATGTAAATTATTAGTCGAAATTGTGAGTAGTTTTTACGATGGGAGGATTTAAAAACGAAAGTTGGTTTTTTTGAACCGAAAGTGACTTTTGTTTTAAAATCTTTAAAAAATATTATAAATCGAAATTGAGATTTGAAATTGATATATTTTTACTCGCAATCGTGTGCTCTTTCCGGTGGTGTGATTTGTTTTTTTTTCTACGACGTCTGGATCGTGGAGAAAAACGGTCGAAATCGCATAAAACATTAAATAACTAAAAAAATAATTAAAATTTAAAAAATCGGTTTTCACGTTTCCCATTCTCCCCCCCCCCCCCCCCCGGGTCTCCAATTGCCAAATTTCGTTGCTCTCCGACGCGCGGTCGCTGAACGTATAGTGTATAAGACAGACAGACAGACAGACAGACAGACATTGTCTTTATTATTTAAGATGATGGCAACAAGAAGATGACATTTTAGTAAGTGGTAAATCCTCCCCTGCCGGCTATGCAAGCCGATTATTTGTGCGGTATAGAGTCAATTAAGTTGTTATATCCCTCTGCGGAAGATTTTGCCACAAATGCTGCAACTGGTCAGCTAATTCAGTGGTATTCTGGGAAGGCTGCAATTGCCGTCCCACCATGTCCCAGACGTGTCCCATTGGTGATAGATCTGGGGAAATATATATAAGAGGATTGAGTTATAGTACACTTCTGCTAAATGCGACACATTGCAAAATAAAATACATACGTTAAGCATATTATCTATTAATAAACAAGAAAGATCAATCATGCTTAAAGCATTGATTATGAAACACTTTCCAACTTCAATACAATTTTATTTAAACATGTCTAAAATGCAATACATTCCTCGGTAATATTTTAAAACTTATCACAATACTACATTAATTTATTATATTTGAAAACTTAAACCTTCATCGAAAAAAATGAACTTCATTCAAATGACGGCATTGAAATATAAATTGCCTGATTTAAAAAAATCTAAAATAAGATACATTCCTCGGTAATAATTTTAGAATGATCATAATACTACGATAATTTATTATATTTGAAAACTTCATCGAAAACAACTGAAATTCATTCAAATGACGTCATAGAAAAAATAACACGCCTGGCTCTCTCTAAGCAGCATTTCATTCATAAATAATTTCCCATTCATGTCATTCATCACAATACTATAATAATTTATTTTATTTAAAAATTAAGACTATGGAGCTACAAGTAATTAAACTCTTCGAAAAAATCGTCCTTCTCTTTGTAAAATCAATGAATATTTCATTCATATCAGCTATGCAGACTCCATGAACTAAATGATTTTGTGTTAAAGAAATACAGCAATTCTAATACAACTCATTCTACATATTTTGCTGTTTACATTTTACATAGGTGAAAAATAGGCTTCGTTGTAGAAATAATCAAATTTGGATGAGCATTTAAACTCAAATATATTGTAATTGCGTTGTTTCAGCATGTAGATGCACAGAATTTAAGCAAAAATAAAGTGGTTTTAGGACGGATACAGCACTCAATATGAATTAAAAAGAACTTTAAAAATCACGATTTTGAGACAAGATGGATGCCATATATAATTTTGAAGTAGGTCACGTGATCTTTTCATATCATGGTCATGTGATCGCTTCATATAAGAGGTGTTATTATTATATTAATTTTTATTTAAAAAACTACTGAATATATTTCGCTGAATTTTTTTTTATATATTTTATGGAACAATTTGAATATTACCTAAAATTTTCGAAGCAATTTGTGAATTTTAAATCTGCTTAAAAAATGTTTGAAAAATTAGGTCCCATAGGGCTCAATGTATTTCATTTTTTCAACCCGGGTTCAATCCAAAACTAATTGGGTGATATTATTCATTTATATTCCCATAGGTCCTACAGACCGTCTGAATAACATACTAAAATTTCATTTTGATTAAGTCATTTTTACGGCAGTTATCGTGCTAACGGACAGACAGACAGACAGACAGAATGAACAAAGTCATAAACACTTTTCAACTTTGTTGTAAAGTGTTAAAATGTAAAAGCACTTATATTTGGGAAATTAGTTTTGTAACGTTAATATTAACTTACCTAATGAGAAGTAATAAATAGTGTAAACAACAGCATGGTTAACACGTGCTGCTTGCCTTTTTCTTCATTCGATCATCGCAATTCATGACGTCATGGGCACCTTGGAGTATGTGGTCCAGCCGTTACTCAGCTTAGAAGCTCTCGGTTTTTCTTTTTTAAACGCAGCTATCGAACCGGAGATACTTATCGGCCGTGGTAGTGGGACTAAAAAAGCAGAAATCTAAAAACGCGAGTTTTACAGATTAGGATTTGAATTTATAAATAAGGTTGAAACAGTATAATAAGCATTACCTGTAAAAATGACGATGTTTCAGTGAAAACTTTTCCCCTATTCAACGTATTGCTCAAAATTATAATTTCATACAAAATGGTTTTCCAGGCACGGTCTTCAACATTTGTCATCGTAACGTCATAAGTTTTAAATCTAGAAAATTCCTACTCTATTTGTCGTAACTTGCCAACTTTTTGCAATTAAATTAAGGATTCGATAACTTTCATTTTAAAATGACTTAATGTTCAATATTAAAATTTATTCGAAAAACAAACTGTTCCAGGTACGGTCTTCAAATTTTGTCATCGTGAAGTCCCATGTTTTAGTTCTACAAAACTTCAATTCTTTTTGTTGTCACTTTAGCTGTTAATTTTTTACAATTAAATTCATAATTCAAGAACTTTCATCTGGAAAGTCGCTGTTTTTCTTTTGACTCGAGATTGGATCTTTACGATTTTTTATTACAGGAATTTTCGTTTTATATTTTCGTTTCTTATTTTTACTCTTGGTGGTGTTGTTGTTGTGTGTATGTGTGTGTGTGGGGGGGGGGGTCGTGTTAAAAAGGGACGGAAGCTTTTTAAAATCTTCGCTTTTAAAAAGTTAATTGTTAAGCGACGCTTGCTTCGATTTTGATGCAATTTTCACATTATAATTTCTACTCTGCAATGGTCGCACTGAATGGTCGCACTGCTGGTCGCACTACACTGCAATGGTCGCACTGCTCATGCTAAACTTGGACTTAATTTTGTTTCTTTGCGACTTTTGCGCCCGTGAAAGAAGGGGAGCAGCCGGCCAAGCGAATTGAACTATGCGAGCGGACAGGAGTTTTTTCTCCCGCGTTCTTTTATATTTTTACTTCTTAAAGTTTTTTTAGGGGATGCATTATATTATGTATGTGGGGAAAGTTAAAGGCTTGGGAATATTTTATGTTAATTGAAGTCATGTCTAACGCCATTACGGTTTTTCATTAAAAATATGTAAAACTACAATCTTGAAAATTACATATCTTATAAATACTTTTTTTCAAACAAGAAAAAATAGTAACATTAACCGCACTACATAATTTACAAGGATGATAAAAAAGAAAAAAAAATCAGAATAAAATAAAATAAGTCTTTAAAAAGAGCGTTTTAAGTTGTAACCGAATAACTGTGTTTGCTCGGCTAATTACTTAAAAGGGAACTTAACTTTTTAAGCATAAAGCGGCTTTTGTGCACAATATGAAAGATTTGCAGAAAATGTAATCAACCTTAATTACATAAAAGTAAAAATGTTATCATTGCGTACTTCAGTGTGAGGCTACTTATTTCAAGAAGTTCAAAAGACTAAAGAGATACTTGAGAACTTTTAAGTGCCGAGCAAGATTTAATGTGGATAGTATACCCAACGACCGCATTTCGCTAGTTTTTACACTTTGTATATTAGGTGTTTAGAAAAAAGTGAACAGAGGAAGTGTTTTTGAACCGTTGGTTGTAGATGCCACATTTCAATTGCAAAAATGCGTAGAATAAGGTAGGAAGTTATAAAATACAGTAGACCCCCCCTATAACACGGGTTCATATAAGACGGATTCTCGTATCACACGGCAGAAAAATTGTGATCATGTTCGTATAACACGCTAAAAGAAGCTCGTATAACACGGCGGAAAAATTGTGATCGTGTTCGTATAACACGCTAAAAGAGGCTCGTATAACACGGTAAAAGAATGAGACAGATGTTTCGATTTTATTACGTTTTAGCTCCAATAATTAATATAACTTTTGGCTGGTAACACTAAACGTCATGGTGCTTCTTAAATTTCGGGGAAACCCCATTTTTAGAAGAGATCGTCTCAGTTTATTTCTTGTTGTGATGCACATTAAATGTGTCTGAAAAAACTTTTATATCGTATGATTTATTTTATTCAACTTAAATCTGAGGAAAAAAAGTTTTAGGAAAATAGATCTTTGCGAAATTAAACCCGATTTCATCTAGAGGAAGTACATATCTGTTATCTCTGGTACATACATACTATCAATTAAGTTGTGTTTAAAGTCAAGTGTGTTAAATACATTTAAAAATATATTATAATACGTACATAAATTAGGTAAGTCTAATAATTTTATAATTTTTACGTTATCGAAAATTTTGTCTTTAGTCATCATGACCCCTGCCATGGAGAAGAATTCTAAGAAGAGCAGAAAATGTATATCCCTTGAAGAAAAAATTAAAATTTTGGATAGGTTAAAATCTAGTGAGAAAGTAATAGTCATTGCTAAAGATTTAAAATTAAACGAGGCAACAATTCGAACAATAAAAAGAAATGAAAACAAAATAAGAGCTAGGATTTCCTCTGAATCTTTAGTAAGTTTGAATAAAACTGCTCGTATAAAAGACACTTTAATCCCTAAAATGGAAAAGTGTTTGATATTAAGGATAGAAGATTGCTCTTCAAGGAATTTTCCTTTGAATAGTACAGTAGACCTCCCTATAACACGGTAGATACGTTCCGTGTTAGTAGTAACCAACATTTAGATGAACAAGAACTTATGCAACTGGCAGAGTCGTCCGTATCAAGTAGTGAAGAAAACTCATTACGAATTTTCTGTGAGCCAGAGCAACATTTTACTTTAGAAATCTTGAATGAAGGATTAGAATTGGTAAAAAATCTAGAAGAACATTTTACGAATAATGGTCCATCAACAAAGCGCTCTGAGGAATTTAAGAAAAAATTGAAAGATTGTTTAGCTCCGCATATTTTGAAGTAAAAGAAGATTTAGAAAGTAACAATAATAAATTGTTGAAAGCACAAGAAGATACCCTTTCAAACAACGAAAATACCAGAGAAGAAACAAGTGAATCTTCAAGCTATGAAATAGCACAACCAACATTTAAAAGAGGATGTCGTTGTAACCTAATTATGGATAGCTCCGACAGTGAAAAAATGTCAATAAAAAGTGTAACTGCTTCTTTTATTTAACGCAAAATGAATAACAAAACAGTTTTAATTTCAATATTTGTTTGTTTTGAAGAGAAATAAAAAATATTTTAACTCTTACATATTAAATATTTATTTTACATCTTTGTTAAGTATGTGTATAAGTGTATGTTTATGCATAAGTAAACTGTATGTGAGCCGCTCATTTGAAAAACGATTACGTCCATAAAAGAAAAGGTATAAAATATGTATTGATAAATTTTTATACATTTCTTGTGAAAAAAACATTTATTATTCAACGGCCATAAAAATTGTTGTCATGTAGTGTCTTAAGCCTGCTTATTAAAGAAAGTTATTTTAAATGTAACAAGTAAGTTAATCGCTTTGGGCTGTGAACGGCTCATGTATTTGTATAATCTAAGTGACTCGTACAACACGGATTCATATAACACGGAAAGTATCTACCGTGCTATAGGGGATCTACTGTAGTTGTCTAAATGATGCACGATATTGTTGCAAAAATTTGAAAAACTTTAACTTTTTATACAGCTACCTCTAGCGAAAAAAAGTGTCAAATTACAAAAATTCGCTTTATGGCTTCTAAATTCAATCGTGTTTGCAATTTGCGTTTAAAAAAAGCAAAAATTCTTAAATCATTTGAGCTTTCTTTCGAAATGCAATGTTAGTAAAATTGTTCCAAAATTTATTTCTGTGAATTGTAACCCAGTTTTTTAATAGAATTCTTAAATCTATGTCTAAATTTCACTTGATCCTCCTTAGGCCAGTAAATTCAGTACATTTGCAGCCATATTGATGCTATGGAAAAGAGTTGCCTAAACTTCATTTGAGAATTTCTATTTCTCACCGAAATTTCCCTGTTTCTGAATATAATTTCTTGGCATGGGGTGGTTGCTTTACATAGGGCTTCTGTGGATCAAATTTTTTTAAACTGTGCAAACATTTAGCTCCTTGTTCTACCAATGTTCTTCCGGTTGTTAATGAAAATGCTGTAATAAATGTATCTAAGATTCCCCTTAACAAAAATGAAATTAATATCTTAAAACTAAATAACAATTTCAATATTACTCCTAAATTATCTGTTTCTAGTCGTATCGCTTTTGTTGAAAAAGCTTTAAAATTCAGTGCTTTATATACCACTCAAAAAGATGCTATTAGACATTTAGTTGTCAACACTGTTAAATTCAATGATAACATTTCAAAATCAAGTATTAACAAATCTTAACAAAACATAAGTATTAACAAAACAGCTACAATGCATTGCGTAATAATCCTGATTTAGTAATTACTAAGGATGACAAGTGTAGTCAGATTGCTGTTTTGGATAAAAATATGTGTGTTAAAATTTAATCAATGAAGGTCCGTATTGTGCTATTCGCAAGGATCCTAGTAATTCTGATTTAAACAAAATTAGACGACTCATTAAATCTTCACGTGTAATTCCTGAAAATTATGAAAAGTCCCCAAGTTCCTTCTTGGACAATTGTGCTTGATTGTACTCTCTCGTCAAAGTTTATAAAATAGGTGTTCCTTTTAGACCCAATATATCTCATATTATGTCTGTTTCCTACAAATTAGTCATACATTTAGTTTCTAGATTCTTTCCTCTACTAATAGTTAGTAATAATATTCATACTTGCCAAAATTCTTCCCAATTTCTAAAAAAGAATGGTAATTTAGACTCTAGTGGTTTGACAATTGTCACCATTGATGTTACGTCGTTATTTACCAATGCCCCTGTTGAGGATGTATTGTCTTGTCTTGGGAAAAAATAATATGAATTCCATTTTTTCGAATTTAAAATTTATCAGCTTGTTTCTCTTACCAGTACTTGTTTATCGCAAAATTGTTTTGCCTTTCATAAAAAAATGTACAGTATGTCGAATGGCTTGGCTATGGGTAATCAACTCAATCCTATTATCAGTGGCATCTATATTCATTATTTTGCAGTTAAGACTTTTGAAATTATCCAGTTTGTTTTTAATACTCGTTATGTTGGTGACAGTTTTACTTTTTTAGATCCTTTTTCTAATGATGTTGATGGTGCTTTGGATATTTTGAATTCCATTAATCCTTGCATTTACTTTTTCTATGAAATGGAAAACAACAATCGTCTTGCGTTTTAGATGTCTTGGTCATCCGCAACGATGATGAATACGGTCTTTCGTAAATCTTTTCGGTCTTTCTATACCTTCACGTAAATATTCCTGCCATCCGCCTAACCAGAAAATTGCTGCTTTCAAACATTTGTCCATCGTGTTTTGAACGTTTGTTCTATTATGGATTTGTTCAATTCTGAGATCAATTTTTTAAAAGCTGTTGTTGATCGTGGTTTCTGCTCCAGCATCGTTGACTGGGCTATTGAAAAAATTTCAAATTCTTTCTCTAAATTTGCTTCTAAAAAGTATTTGAAGAACACTATTATTTTACCCTTTTTTCCAAACATTAGTTAGCAGATTGCGAAAATCCTTAAAAAATTCAAATTTAATATGAGTTTAAGCTTTCTAATAAACTCAGATTTCTTAACTTCAAAGATCCTTTAGAAATTTCTAATAGTTTGTGTATTTCTTGACAGTATGATCTTTTTTATATTGATCAGACTAAACGTGTTTTAAAATTTTGTATTAAGGAACATGACAACTATGTCAAAAAACAGGATTTTAATAAATCTTTAATTGTGCTATAATTTTGACCACCATTTTGAGTTTTCATTAGCAAGGATAATATAAAAATGCACGTTGATCTATGTTTTTTTATTTTCTGAAGCCTTCCATATCCAGAAAAATTCTAGTAATTTAGTTAATGACATGTGCAGAACTTCATTTTTGTCCTCGGTTTGGCGGAGCATCCTGTATTTTTTTCCTGTCTCTTTTTATTTGCTCCATTTCTTAGCCTCTGGGGCTCTTTGTTGTTTTAACTTATTTTTCATCTTGTTTTGTTTAATTTATTCTTGTTTGGACTTAACTCGTCTTGTCGGAATATTTATGCTATGTTTTGATGTGCCAGCCAATCTTGTGTGTTACTTTTCATTTTGGATTGGTTGGACTATTCTTCATTCTGCTTTCTGATTGGCTTTCTCCGGTGGACTCTTAATCCAGGTCTTGATTATGTAAACCCCTCTGTTTCTTCCATTTCCATTTGCCCATTTCGTCTTTTTGACTTCGGGTTTGTTTGTTGGTTCTATTGCCAATTTTTGATTAATGCAACTATTTTCAACGCTAAGCACTATATAATATAATGAAAAATAATTTTTTTAAAGTTACATTCTTAATCTTTTAAGCCTGTTCATTTCTATGTCTTTAACATGCTTACATACTAGTTTTATATAAATGGTGAGTTTTTGTTGAAGTTTGCTGACATCAAAGAGGATAAATGGAACACAACTAATTTATAAAAGAAAAAATATATATCTGATTCATTTTAAATGCGAGTTTAAGATATTAAATAAAGCTAAAAATAAATTAATTTCTAAAAATATATACAATATGATTGAATTACATTCATTAATAACATGTATAATTCTTTACTGCCAAACAGGCAGGTGCGTATGTAAGAAGGAGGGTTCAAGGGGCTTGAGCCCTCCCAGATAAAGAACTTCCTTATAAAGTTCATTATGATTAAGACTAACCTAGAATAAATAAGGTCAGAAACAAGGTCACGGCCCCCTGCAAGGCCAAGCCCCCAGCGTGCGCCTCTGTAGACAGGTTATCATTCCACATGTCACAAGTAGGGACTGTAATCCCGGATGCTTTTTACAATTCCGGGATTGAGAATTTTACAATCCCAGTGGAATTTAAAAATTCATTTTATTTCATTTAAAGGAAGACACACTCTATACTTTTACGTTAATATTTTTTGTGTATAAATATTACTGATTTTTTTTTTTTTTTACATTAAATGTGCATGTGCATTACATCTAGGTCTATATTAAATGGGAATATATACATGTAACTGGTTAATATTGAACAAATTGCATGTAAAATTTATATATAAAAAATTTGATGTGGGCAGCCACATGACTTTGTCTAGATACAGTAATTTCACTTCTTTCACAGCGAAATAATAATGTACAAGATCCAAGGCCAATGTTTTTAACATTGAATTGTATATTTGGCGCATATATTAATCACAAAGTGTAAAACTATTTCAATATACCAAATTAATTTATATTTTACTCAAATCCAACTTGACAATTCTAAATAGGTGTGTTTATGAACTTTGCCTTTGTAGCTTCGTATACTGAGTTAAATTGTTGTTGAGACCCAGACCGTCCGACCTACCAGAAAGGGGTAAGGTAACTGTTTGGAAGGCCGGGAAGAGCCACCCAATTTAGACCGGAACCCAGTGGGGGAGGCATCCACAGGGACCGTACCCTCCTTCCCTTACTACCAACCTCTCGGAAGGACTTACGGACCCACATGTTTAACGTGATCTTACTCCGTGTGAACACGGCGGCAGTTTTGGCAGCGGATGGAATCGAACCCGGGCCTACCGAGTGCAATCCCCGCGCGCTAACCACTAGGCTACCGTGCCCTCTGAGTTAAATTGTATCCGAATATTGGGAACGCTCCTTATAAGCGGGTTTATGAATTAGAAATATTGCTAGAATCCGCTAAGCAGTAGACTGGTGTCAATTTCATTAATTTGGCGTCATTTCTGCCAATTTGGCAACATTTTCATCAAATTGACACTTTTTAAAAAATAACCAAGTTTGCGGTATTTTGACAAATTGATCGTCAAAGTTGTCAAATTGATCAAGGTTGTCAAATTAATCGCTAAATATTGAATATGATAAGTAAACATATTGGATGATAATTAATTTCATGTAATTCTTTGAATAACATACTTTAAGAAACTTGCAATATTTCGAGAGCTTCCCAAGCTAGCGTTGTAATGTTTGTGTCATTCGTTTTCTAATAAAAAATCATGTATAAAAGCATTATTTAATGTCTTTATTATTTTATAATGTTTTTAAAAATTCATTCGAGCGTTGGAAGGAGGGGGCGGGGGTCCAAACTTTCAGTTGCCCTTAAAATCAACAGGGTTCCAGTATTTATTGAATGTAATAAGCGCATCATTTTTTAAAACACTTGTTTGTGATATATTGGGTCTACAGTCTCACGGACACACACACACACACTAACATACATACACACACTAGCATACATACACACACAAGTCGTCACTTCAGAAATGTTCGATTCGGGTTCAGGGGTGCTTGAAATATGCTTTTTCGTCGAAAACTCGAATTCGAATTTTTGACTCCATCACAATACTTTCCCTACACGTTATGCTACGTATGAAGGGAAAGTAAAACTCATCAAACCTTAATGTATGCATTTGACCCACTCGTTTCTTATATAAAAAAAAAGAAAAATACATTTAATTCGAATTTTTGACTCCATCACAATACTTTCCCTACACGTTATGCTACGTATGAAGGGAAAGTAAAACTCATCAAACCTTAATGTATGCATTTGACCCACTCGTTTCTTATATAAAAAAAAAGAAAAATACATTTAATAAAGTCAGATATTGGTTTTGACTTGTGAAAACAATTCATATTCAATACTATTACATGACAATTCTGGCCGACGCTGTGGTCGAACTGTCAAGGCAAGCGTTTCCTAGCGATCGTTCGGCTGCCGGGTTGTGGGTTCGAGTCCCATCTGCGGGCATGGATGTTGTGTCGTTGGGCGCAGTGTGTTCCGCCCCCACTGGTGCGCCGGGGTAAATTCATGTGACGGCTAAATGGTCCACGTTTCTGGCCGGTGTATAGGCGACTGATGAATATATCAAGTGCCTGGCCATTTGTACAAAGAAAAAAAAAACATGACAATTCTATACTATTACAGTACTCGGTTTTTATACATTTGCATAACTATTATTTCGCAATATATTGATGCTTTAAATATAACTATTTATTTCTTAAATGTTCTATATGATAGACTTTTCTCTGGACTATAAACTTACGTCTAAATTTCTAAAATAAGAGGATATTTCTTAAAATTAGTAGTTTTTACTCCACACCTCGTTTACTGCTTTCCATAGACAATTCATTATTGGTGACAAAAATTTTGCTATTTTTTGGAAAAATTGTGCCTTGAAACATCTATTTCTCGGGATTTGCTGTAGGTCTTTGATGGTGACTAATATGGATACAACATCAAATTCAGGAGATGGGTGGGGGTGGGGGGGTGGGGGTGGGGTTACTAAAGATAAAGTGTTTGCTAAGATTTTCAGTTCCAGTTCTTTTTCCATTTCCGGTTAAATATTTTTCATTTTACTATTCATTATTTTAATATTAATACTTTTTACTATTAATTAAAATATCTATTTCTCAAGATTGGCTATCGACAAAGCTTAATTAATAACTAATATGAATTATGCATCGAATTCTGGAGAGATAGGGTGGTTCACTAAGGATTTTCATTTCCGTTTTTTTTTCCAATTTTGTTTCAAAAATTTTCCTTGAAACATCTATTTCTCGCAATTTGTTATAGATAAAGCTTAGATAATGGTTTATATGGATGCAGCATTAAATTGTGAGTGGGGGTGAAATAATTCACTAAATATCTCCACTTCCGGTTATGGCGATGCGACTTCGGATTCAAAAATTTACATTTTCCTTGAAACATCTCTTTTGCAGAATCTGCTATAGATAGCTTAGATGACGACTAATATGGATTTAGTATCGTATTCTGGGGGGTTTGGGGATTCATTAAGGATATACACTTCAGGGGTTTTTTTTACACTTCAGGCCAGTACTCATTAAATGGTTGTTTTATATAACGATGAAACGAATAAGAACAACTCCATTACTCTCTAAACGAACTTTTTTCGTGATATTCAAGTTTTGTTTGGAATTTTAAGGAGGTGGCGACGTTTAAAATGCATTAAGTTGTCTAATAAAGTAGAAGACGCTTTAAAAACTGCAAACTGGATATATCAAGTATATCCGTGCCAGTTTGAGGAATTAAATTCAACTCTAAGATTATGAATTTGAGTCTGTAGTGAAAGTCATGTGCTGCCCATATCAGTATTTTAAACATGCAAGATTACACATGTATCATGTTTTGTTAACTTAAAAATTAGTTAATAATTATTTACAAAAGTTTGAATTTTAATTCTAAGCGTAAAACTAATAGGCATACTATATGATATCAGCTAATTTATGAAAATTTATATTTTATTTTCTCCATTAATTAATGGTGCCGCTTTCTATAATAGTTTTAAGAAAATTTATGAAGAAGTTTTCATATGGTGGCAAATGATATTCATTTTTTTTCCTCGGAAAACCGATAGTGACATCTCCAGAACTAGAAGTACTAATACTTGCGAATAATCTATCCTGTTCTGGAAGTCAATGCTGAATCCATATCAGTCATCATATAAGCTCTAACTATGGGTAATTTTGAGAAACAGCTATTTTAAGGAAATTTTTTAACCGAAAGTGGAAAAAGAACAGAGATTATCATTAGTAAACCACCCTAAATCCTTTAAAATTTGATGCTGAATCTATATCAGTTATCCTCTATTTACTATCTATATCAGTTATCCTCTAAGCGCGATCTATAGCCAACTGTAGGCTGCTGCCACAGAATCTTGAGAAATAAAAGTAAAATGAAAATTTTTGAACTCAGAATGGAAAAAGAGCCAGACATGGATATTCTTAGTGAACCCTCCATCCTCCTCTGGAATTTGATGCTGGATTCGTATTAGTAATTATCTAAACTCTATTTGTAACAGTTCCTAAGAAATAGCTTTTTCGAGGAAAATATTTTGTACAAACAATAGCACGGCAAAATTTTTGCCACCAATAACTACAGCATTCAGAAGGTATTATATCATAAATTGAAATAACTGTGGTAAATCCCGAAATCCCGGGATTTTAACATTTCTAATCCCGGGATTTCTGAATCAAATTTTTAGCCATTATCCGGGAATCTTGGGATTTAGGATACCGGGCATATCATCCTTAATCACATGTGAACATTAATATTTATTTCAGTTTGATTTAAATTAAACAAATATTTTTCCCATCCAAAATTAGCATTTTTTTGAAATGCAATAGCTAAAAGAACTGTTTTGAAAAATGAACACATTGCTTTTTCTTTTTGAAAAAGAAGATGAGAATCATCTCCAACAGATGGCGCAAGTGGGGCTTGCACCATCACGGCAAGTATCATTTCTTCAATTTTCGGAGTAATGTTGTGTTACCCTGAGAATATATATTTAGAAAATAGGGAGAATTTTTTTGACTCGTGTATTTTCTACTTCATTAGTGACAACTCAAAACACGCTTAATTCAGAAACTTGTAACAACGATGTGTAGAACTCGTGTCGTTTTAATGCCACACCAAGAAAAGTTTGATAAAAAGAAGTAATTTTTTCAACAATCGTCTTAATATTCATATTTTTCTTACATAATAAAGGAAGCTGTCTGTGTGTGCGGTCTATAGCGGGAAATCTAATCGCCATACGGCCATGAAATTTGGTACATAGGTACTTCAGGACACAATAAGGGGGACCTCGGCATGATTTTTTAAAATTCGAAACATTTTTTTTTTATTTTATGCTTTAACATTTTCGCACAAATTCAAAAGTGTATGCACTTACTGATGATTGTACAATTTTTTTGCCTTCTATCCATTGCTATCCATTCCATTGTTCTCATGATCAGTTTCATTACTTACATTTTATGGTCTGTTTTTTATCTCATCATTTTATTCCTACCTAACCTGCAATCCAACATTTTAATGTTTTAATGATTTTATATAATTAGTCTAATATGCTTTGCAGTATTTCTCCAGGTTCAATTATTGTCCTATTAGTTTAATTATATATATATATATATATATATATATATATATATATATATATATATATATATATATATATGCTTGTCGTCCAAATAATACGAGTTTATAGATAAAATCTATCTCATGTTTCAGAAACAAGCATTTTTGTGTTCATTTCGATTAGATATTCATTTCGATTAGATATTTGGACTTGAAAAATAATTTTTTCGAAATGAACAATTCTTAAGCCTAGAGCTTTTATACGTGCAAGCTTTAATGCTTAGTATTTTTTGTATTCCTATTATCGATTCCACACCATTGATATTTGTTGATTATCTTTAGCTTGATGACCAGTAATATGCTTTTTATTTCCTCATTATGGTTGAATTTCATTATTATTTCTTTGTATTTTCTAGGCAAATTTTAAGTTAGTTAGTGTATTATGAGTTACTACTTCTATTCTATCATTGGATTTTCAATTTTAATATATATACATATATATATATATATATATATATATATGTGTGTGTGTGTGTGTGTGTGTGTGTGTGTGTGTGTGCGTGTGTGTGTGTGTGTGTGTGTGTAAGAATTTGAATTACTTGTAAAAGTTAAATACCTGTGACTTATCCTCTATTAAATGATGTATGAAGAGCACATGTAAAAATATGTGACCCAAAGGAGTACATGAGAACAAACCCTTTATATATAAAACAGGTACTAAACAGGTACTAAAACTCCTTGTTCCCTGTTCTACATATAAGGTATGCAATAGAAATTAACTGCAAGATATCATGCTGAGAAAGCCATGATATTAGTTAAGCCTGTTACTACACCCAATTAAAAAATTAAAATCCTACGAATTTTCACATATATAATACAGGTACTAAACACCTTGCTCCTTGCATTGACATACATGGTGTAAGTGCAAGAATTGTTAAAGAACTGAATATATTCAATCAGATGAATCAACAAAAGGAGCTAGGCTTTTATCGGCACCCAAATAAATTTGTGAGAAAATTACATTTAAGAATACAAATACAATAATATAAAACGTATTTTCGAAACCATGTACCTTTTCAAGGACCATACTTGGTTCGGAGATACTGAAAATCTACGTTTCTGTGTGTATAACTTTATATATGTATGTATGTACGTGTATGTGCATATATTTCATTGAACATCATCTGAAATAACAATAAAACTAACAATATGCCAAATAAAATGGCGGTATTTTGGCATTTATTAACAAAATTAATTATAATTTATCAATTATAGAAAAAAGTATTGGAAAAGTGGAGGGACTTCTCTTTGTCTGCCTTCTCTAAAAATTAACAAACCTCTGACGCTTATCGTTTGAAATAATTGTACCATTATTCGTTTGGGTCACTTAATTTCCCTATAGATTAACAAATTTTGATATTGTAGTAGTAAAACAGTGACTTAAATTAATGCTTTCTGAGATTTTTAGAGTAAAAATAATAATAGTTCCCTAAATGCATTCATAACCACATAATTTGAGTTTGCGGCAAAATCCTGAGAGGGAGAAGTCTGAAAGGGATCCAAACGTGGCACAAACACTATCCAGGACATGGAGAAGAAATTTTTAAACATCTAATGTAACTGCTATATACAATACATACCTTTCCAATAGATTTACAAATGTTAATATTGTATAACAGCAATGAAACAAATTAAAGCTTTATCCACGTTTCAGACATTTATATAGTTTTGAGAGTCAAAGTAACATTAAATCCTTAAATGCATTCATAATCACATAATTAGAGTTTTAGGAAAGCACAGGAAATTGAAAAGGAACCAAACGTGGCACAAACACTGTCCAGGACATGGGGAAGATATTAAAAAAATATTATGTCTATATTACAGTGAGAGTTGAAGTTTCGAAAATTACTAGGAACTGTCGACAGTCCCTAAGTGAAAGTTGATAATAGTCAAAGGTTCTCCATAGTAATTGGCGACGATCTCCAGCTTTTAGCAGTGAGTGTTGGTAACGATTCTAAGAATAAACTTTCCCTAGAAATTGTTGACACTTTCAAACGTCCCACCAATTTTTCCGTCGTGAAGAGACATTCCAAAGTTTGGGTTACAAATTTCAGCACACTGTTTAGGGTCAGGTCAAGGTTATTTGCCGAGCAGAGAGCCTGAATTTAAAGTAAAATTGCAAATAATAATAATAATAATAATAATAATAATGTATAATGCAACTGAAAGTGCCACAGCGCATTACATGTAAATAATATAATCTAATATTATAAATAAATATAAATAACATAAATAATATAAATAATATAATATAATACAGTATTGTGGCAATTAATTGAGAAATGTCATTTTTTTCGTTTTATCACACGTAAGCTTAGGAAGAAGCACTCCAAATTAGCTCAGAGTTCAAATTGCAGTTATTATCAAAGTAGCAGGTGTTCGTATGCACCTGGTAAGTAGCAGGTGTTCAAATTCCTCCGCCAGGTGGCAGGTGTTCCGCAGTGGTAGTTTCTTAGTTGTTGCGGGGCTCATTAGCGTCATGGATATCAGCGCGGAAACACGTGCTAAAGTGATTGCGCTTAGAGAACACACTTCTAAGACGTTCGAGGAAATAGGTAAAATATGTGGAGTGAGTACAGCAAGTGTCGGGAGGATCTGGAAGCGGTTTCAGGAAAGAGGAAATGCTGGAACCAACCGCTCTGGAAAATGCGGCCGAAAAAGATCAACTTCGACTCGTGACGACAAAACTTTACATCGAATGAGTGTTAAAAATCCTCGATTAACCAGTTTTGACCTGTCTAAGTCCATGGTGGCAGCTGGTGTTGATATTGCACCTTCAACAGTGCGATACAGGCTGTTAGAACGCGGACGGAGAGCACGTCGACCGTACAAGAAGCAGCTTCTGACGCTTCGCATGAAGAAAAAAAAGGTTGGAATGGGCACGGAAATACAAAACATGGACTGGGAGAAAGTTCTCTTTTCTGACGAAACACATTTTGTAGTTCAGGGATTTAGATCTATGTTCGTGAGAAGGAGGCAAGGAGAACCTCTCAATCAGCACCACATCAATCAAGCACCCTAGCATCCGCCCAAAAAGATGTTTTGGGGTTGTTTCAGCGTTTTGGGGACAGAATCTCTTGTTCCCGTAGAGGGAATGATGAACAGTGCCAGTTACGAAGTCATATTGACCCGAAAAGTGCTTCCAACCATGGCTAAACTGTGGCCGAACGGAGATAGCGTTTTCCAACAAGACAGCGCGCCATGTCACACTTCGAAGCGAATCAAAAATTTCTGCTAAAAAAAAAATATTACCGTACTGGATTGGCCCGGGAATTCACCAGACTTGAATCCCATAGAAAATTTGTGGGCTATTGTCAAAAAACGGCTTCACAAATTTGACTGTACGACGATGGACAAGCTGATTTCGGCCGTTATTGGCAAATGGTTCAGAGACGTTGAAATTAAAACTACATGTGCTAGTCTAGTACATTCCATGCCGAAACGTGTCTGTGATGTTATAAAGTCTCGGGGAGGTCATATCACTTATTAGTTTTAAATGTATCCATAGAAAACTTGAATAAAACTAAATTTTATATAAAAAACTGCATTTCTCAATTAATTGCCACAATACTGTATATGTGTTATAAATAAGCAAGTAATATTTCAAAATTGATATATTTTCAATAAGTCGGCGTGGTGACCAAAAGGCGAGCGTTTCCAAGCGATCGATCGGCCGGCACGTTGTGGGTTCGAGTCCCACGTAGTGGGATGCTGTGTGATGTGTGATGTCCATGGATGTTGTGTGATGTGGGCGCAGTGTGTTCCGCCACCCTCTGGTGCGCCTGGGGCAACGTTCTAGGACGGCGAAATGGTTCACGATTCCGGTCGAATATAGGACGAATGACGAAGAGTCTAGTGCATGGCCATTTGAAAAAAAATATATATATATATTCAATAAATATTTTCTAATTACTTTCGTATAATAATTATTTATTACATTTAAATACATATTAAAGTTGAATTATTTGACCAGTGATTTATTTAATCTCATTCAACAGTCCCCAGTCAGGATTGTCGATAATTAATGTCAGCAATCACTAGTGAGAGTTGATTACAATCTACTTTGTCATCTCATGAATAAATTTTTGCTAACAGCGCTAGTGAATGTCAACAGTTAGTGATTGTTGACAATGACTGAAAAATCAACTCTCACTGCAACATATACAATACTTGTTTTCCCTATACATTACCAAATATTGATATTGTGGAGAAACAAAAAGCAAAATTAAAGCGGATAGAGTGTGATCGGCTATTTAATTCCCCGCTCACACAAGAATTCTTTACATTACTAGAGATGCCCTGTCCATAAACACCGTAATGTCATTCATTTTTCACTGTACACTTTCAACCAAAACTGAATGAAAAAACAGAGTTCACATCTTCTAACTCCCTACAAACGCAGTTCGAAAACCCGAAACTACAGTTCAAACTTTCGAGAAAAAAAATCTTCCGCTGAACACGAAATTCTTAAAAAAATATCAAACCTGGTCCGAGGGCCCGGAAGAACTTCATGACAGGTGTGCCTCTGGGACCCTTGAAGGGAAAAAGAGTACTTCCAATCTCCCTCAACCCAGAGCCCCTTTACCTGCATGCTCATCTTAGATTCTATTTTGAAACAGAAGGCACACGATCTGTTCCCACGGATCTGGCCTCTGCAATGCCGAGGAGTATCCAGGCTTATAGCCAGTGACCCCCCTTTCACGGTGGCTCTTGCCCCCGAGTTCTTCGTCTAAGAGCACATATTGGGGGAAGCCCTTTTTTATATCAAGCAGGTCTGTTAACTCTACCTGTAGTCCCAACAGACGGAGGGATAAAAAAGGCGTTGATCCCTTTCTCGTTCGCGTACAACCCCGTTTTTATGCGGATTTCTTTCTCCCGTTTTTAGAGTTGGTAGGTAAAAAATGGTTGAAACTGCTTCCGATTTTTACTATTTATTGGATTCTTGCGATGGAGGTAAAGGTCGGTTATTGTAAAGCGGCCAAAGTTTCGTGACCGAATATTCCCAGAAGGAAGTAAGATCTGAGGGAAAGGAACTGGAATTTGTAAATATAAAAGCAGTAGGATTGACTCGAACATAATGACAGAATGTAAACCGAATTTTTAATTTTTAAATTTGATTTCATGTTAAAACACTGCGTTTTAAGAATTTGTGCTATTTTTGGGTGTGTGCACAGTGCGAGCGATTGTACGTCTTCAGTCGATGCGACTAAAAGAAAATATTTCTAACAATACAACGTGTATTGTTAGAACTACGAGTGGAACTATACTGTAAAAATATGAACCCAGCTATCCATATGCAAATGTGCAAAACTTGTTTTATATATATTTCAGTAACCTGAGCTAATCTTGATATTCAGCAGACTAAACAACATAAAAGTAACTTGCAATATAAATACTTGGTAAAAATACATCACATATTAAATTTGTAAAGTCATCCGGTTTCTAGAGCAAAAAACAAACCGCCCTCTTTTCCAGGGCAAACCAGAAGCGAAGCACAACCTCACTTATTCAAAAGCGGTTTTTGGAAAGTAGCTTGGTTTAATCTCAGAGACATATAAGAATTTAACATGTATTGTCCAGTGTAAATTGACGAAACCTAGACCAAAAATTAATTACTCTATGCATGTGAGCAGTTAGCAATACGAGAAGTAGATATGCTGTTCTTTTGCATATTGTAATATGGAAATATTTTAGGATAACAAAGATATAATTCTTACTTATGAACAAAAAAATTTCCAATTCAAGTGAAAGACCATATCTTGTAAAAGAAAACTCTCGAACAAGAATATATAAATTATACTATCGAACTGATTAGCAACTTACTTTCTTTACCATGAACTGGTTCAAGTAGTTTGATTCAATTATAACTGACGCCAGGTCTGCTCTGTGAGTTGGCGTATCCAGGATGTGAGAAAGGGCAGATGATGTGACGGAACGAAGAGGTTACAGTGTGGATTTCGTTTTCCGATATGGACCTTATGAAGAATTAATGTAATTTTTTGTCTATGATGGAAGGATGTGACTCCCAAATTCCCCTTTTGACGCTTATATACGATCTTGTATGACAACATATTAAAATTAGCAAACGTAAAAGTTATTTTGCGCCAAATATACACAGATTGCTTCTGATATGCATGGTTTGTTGCTAATGCACGTTAAAATCACTGTGAACTCTACTGAAGAAAACGTCAACCGACAACGAAAAGTTTTACGATTGTCAATTCAAGATGCTTTGACGATGGTTCCGTTTGAACGGCATACACAAGCAACTTAAAATACTGCATGGTAAAGTGGTATACTTCATTTGTTTGTCAATTTTTATTTAGTTAATTAAAAAGCGTCTTGGTAAAGCAGTTAGAATTTATTAAAGAAATGACACGTATCAATTATAATTTTATATTTTAAAATCTGCCATCAAAATATTTTGTAGTTTTAGAACATGCAGAACATTATGACTGCTTAATTTTAAGTATGTTCAAAAACTTCATAATACTGGGTTCTTAAGAAAGTCTTTTAACACAACAATAACACTGCAAGGAAAAGTCCTTGCAGGAGTGTACACGTTAGGTTTATCTATAGCAAAGTGATCACACCCGATCAAATAAAAGTGATTGCAGCACTCTTAGAGGAGAATTTTAAAACTTAGGATCCCGAACTAAACAACAAAGTAACGTGGGCGAGAAAAACCAATTACAAAGTTGTAAAGCATTTTCTAATGAGTAGGAATTGATACCAGGAACGAACAAAGCGCTTATATAGGAAGCAATAAATGCCTGTCAAAAAGTCGTATCATCAAGGTTTGTAACACGATAACACTCATATTTTTTGTCAATGTACGCGGTCATATTATTTCTCGTTTACAAATATGCATTATTGCTTACTGAGGAAATTTTAAACATACTCTATACTAGGGTCCTAATCATATATGTTCTGTTTATCATATCATCCCTGAATATGACAGACATTCGCCTTTAATCATATTGTGTTAAATAAATGGTTTCTGTAACAGTTTTATTGTCGACTATTCTTCGTACGAAATATGTAATATAAAGAAAATAAAATTTCACAGACCACCACCTACGTCGCTGTGGAGTCAGTCCTCCATGGTGTTACTGAGGCCTCCAGATATTGGGAGGCGGGAGAACGATAACCTTCGGTTATCTTTTGAACTCGTGTCGTCTTGGCATTGTTTGTTCTTTTGTCTGCTTTTGTTCTTGTTCTTGTTTTTTTATGTTGGTATTTTTTTGTACTTTGTATTTTGCTCATGTGTTCCAGCCATTGTAAATAAATAAAACAAAATTCACAATTATGGGCAAATTCCTACAGTATTCTAAATGACATTATTATTCAAAACTTTCTATTAAAATATTTAATTTAATTCTCCTAAAAGGAAGCATACCTCTGTTCTCGCTATACAAAATTATCTTCGCTGGCAGATCTGAAGAATAAAACTTCCAAGTCCCGTTTGTAAACAAATTTGCAAAAATAATGAAATGGGATCAGTATATGCCAAAATGAAAGCACTATGAAATGACATCAATATAGGCAAAAATAAAAGCGCTAAAATAGTACTGGTAAACTCAATATATGAGTTTGAAAAACCTTTACCAAAATAAAATAGATGATTTAAGAAATTGAAAATATTAATAATCCCTGTAACCTTTCAACCTAAAAGCCGTAATTGTTAAAATCCAGTCAAAAATGCAATTCCGATAAAATTTGTTTTTATATACATTTTTTAATGATTTAAATCGGAAAAGATCTAATAAAACTCGTCTGCTATATAAACTCATTGTGTTTAATTCCGTTTTTTAGCAAGTTGATATTATTTATTTTCAAGTAAATTTGCGGAAAAAATATTGTTTGTATAATGCTATCTTTATGGGAAGTTTTTAATACTATACGTTTTTAATACTTTACAACGTAGTTGAAAAGTGTTATGACTTTGTTCATTCATTCTATCTGTCTGTCCGTTCGCACGATAACTGCTGTAAAAATTACTTTATCAAAATGAAATTTTAGTATGTTGTTGAGACGGTCTGTGGGACATATGGGAATGTAAATGAATAATATCACCCAATTAGTTTTGGATTGAACCCGGGTTGAAAAAATGAAATACATTGAACCCTACGTGATCTAATTTCTTAAACGTTTTTTAAGCGAATTTAAAATGCACAAATTGCTTCTAAAATTTTAGGAAATATTCAAATTATCCCATAAAATATATAGAAAAAATTTAGCAAAATAGGTTCAGTAGTTTTTTAAATAAAAATTAAAATAATAATTGCACCCATAGTATGTGAAGAGATCACGTGACTCACTTCAAAATAAAATATGGCATCCATCTTTTTCCAAGTGTCAAAGTCGTGATTTTTAAAGTTCATTTTAATTTATATTTAGTGTTGCATCCGTCCTAAAACCGCTTTATTCTTGCGTAATTTCTACGCATCTATATACTGCGCCAAGATAATTACAATATTTTTTAGTTTAAATGATCATCAAACTTTGATTATTTCTACAACGAAGCCTAACTTCAACGTATGCAGAGTGTAAACACATCAATCTGTAAGATGAGTTGTATTAAAATTGCTGAATTTTTTAACGAAAAATTATTTATCTCTGGAATCTGGAATATTGCTGATATGAATGAAACATTCATTGATTTTACATAGAGAAGCAGACGATTTTATAGTATTGCTTTTTTCGATGAAGTTTTAAGCATGGAGTTAGAAAGTACTTTTACCTCCATGATTTTAAGTTTGAAGTAAAATAAATGATTGCAGTATTGTGATAATTTTAAAAATATCACCGCTGAATGAAAGGAATGGAATAAAAGTTCATGAATGAAATATTCACTGTTTTTATATAGAGAGCCAGATGATTTATATTTCGATGACGTCATTTGAGTAAAGTTTTGTGTCATTTTTTTCGCTGAAGTTTAATTTTTCAAATATAAAAAGTTATTGCGGTATTGTTATAATTTTAAAAATATCGCCGCTAAATGTATCGCATTTTGGAGATGTTTAAATAAAATTGCATTGCAGTTGGAAATGCTTTATGCATGATTGATTTTTCTTGTTTACTAATATCTCGGCAACCCCCAGTCCCAGATACTCAAAACATGGACTAAGTTTTAAGTGGAGTTATTCCAAGACTACCTAAAAAAATTTCCTTAAATTCGGTGTAGCGGTTCTTCCGTGAGAATGAGATATACATACATACAGATAGATTTTTTATTTTATTTATATAAATTTCTACTCATTAATAATTCATTTCTATTCCTTTAATAATGCTTTCAAATTTTAATTGGCTTTTTCGTCTATCTCGCTTTCTTGCCGAGTTTGATATCCTAACTTTTTAAATCCCAGTGGCGAAGATCCCTTTTCCCCATCCAGCATGGTCACTTCACTATAGATTTAACATGTACACTCAGTTACCTCTCCTTACAAAGTCATTGCTGTGCCAAATGACTTTTAAGAAACCTTACATCCAGAATAAGAATAGTCAACTTACAGTACCAGATGTCAATTAAACAGCGTGAATTTGTTACTGAAAATTTCAGTAGTCTGGAGGATGTTTCCAAGTTAAAAATATTATGATTCTTTTTTTCTGTGTTCGACTTTAGTAGTATTCAATACTAAATATAGTGTTAATTTAAGTTGCATCACATTTGAATAGTTTAAATTGAAAGTTCAGTAATTGTATGCTTAAACCTGTATTGTTTCTCCCCTCTTCTATTGTTATATGGGATGGTTTAAAAAAAGTTTCCAGTTGCCAAAATCCTCTGATTCTAAAAAGAACAAGAAAGATCAATCATGCATAAAGCATTGATTAGGAAACACTTCCCAACTTCATTGTAATTTCATTTAAACATGTCTAAAATGCAATACATTCCTAGGTAATATTTTGAAAATTATCACAATACTACATTAGTTTATTATATTTGAAAACTTAAAACTTCATCGAAAAAAATGAACTTCATTCAAATGACGGCATTGAAATATAAATTGCCTGGTTTAAACATCTCTAAAATGCGATACATTCCTCGGAAATATTTTTAAAATTATCATAGTACTACAATAATTTATTATATTCGAAAACTTCATCGAAAACAAATGAAATTTATTCAAATGACATCATCGAAATATAACACGCCTGGCTCTCTCTATAAAAGCAGCATTTCATTCATAAACATTTTTCCATTCATTTCATTCATCTCAATACTATTATAATTTATTTTATTTAAAAATTTAAGATCATGGAGGTACAAGTAATTAAACTCGATGCTTAAAACTTCATCGAAAAAATCGTCCTTCTCTCTGTAAAATCAATGAATATTTCATTCATATCAGCTATATTGCAGACTCCATGAGCTAAATAATATTTTGCGTTAAAGAAATGCAGCAATTCTTATACAACTCATTCTACACATTTTGCTATTTACATTTTCCATAAGTGAAAAATAGGCTTCGTTGTAAAAATAATCAAATTTGGATGATCATTTAAACTCAAATATATTGTAATTGCGTTGTTTCAGTATGTAGATGCACATAATTTAAGCAAAAATAAAGCAGTTTTAGGAAGGATACAACACTAAATATGAATTAAAAAGAACTTTAAAAATCACGATTTTGACACAAGTTGGATGCCATATTTTATTTTGATGTGGGTCACGTGATCTCTTCATATAATGGTCACGTGATCACTTCATATAAAAAGTTTTATTATGATATTAATTTTTATTTAAAAAACTACTGAATATATTTTGCTGAATTTTTTTTATATATTTTATGGGATAATTTGATTATTTCCTAAAATTTTCGAAGCAATTTGTGAATTTTAAATCTGCTTAAAATATGTTTGAAAAATTAGGTCCCATAGGGTTCAATGTATTTCCTTTTTTCAACCCGGGTTCAATCCAAAATTAATTGGGTGATATTATACATTTATATTTCCATAGGTCCCACAGACCGTCTAAACAACATACTAAAATTTCATTTTGATAAATTCTTTTTTACGGCAGTTATCGTGCTAACGGACAGACAGACAGACAGAATGAACAGTCATAAACACTTTTCAACTTTGTTGTAAAGTGTTAAAAACCAGGCGTTTTTATGATAATTACAATTCATCTTACAAATTTGGCATTATTAGTAAAGCTAGAACATCAAAATAGATAAAATCAGCTTGGAAGTTTTCATTTGATAGAAGGGTTGACTGGTTCAAATATTTGTTTAAGCCGTGCTTGTATTGTTTAAACCATTTATTTTCGTTTAAATCGTGCTTTTATTGTCTAAACCATTTATTTTTGTTTAAACCGTAGTTTTATTGTTTAAACCATTTATTTTTGTTTAAACCGTGGTTTTATTGCTTAAACCATTTATTTTTGTTTAAACCATGATTTAATCCAAGTTTTATACCTTTTTTTTAACATTAGTTGATAGAAATATTACTTTATCGGAATTGGCAACATGCAAAGCATAATGAAAATATTTCTCTATTTGAGAAGTATGTGACTACCTAAATTCACTGAAAACTAAAAATATGATGTGAGCAGAAAATGATGGGCGGGAATGCCCATTTAAGCAACGAGTATTGTATTTGGAGGACCCGAGTTCAATTCCCAGCTCTTCTCAAACTATCCCCGCGTTAACGCAGAGTACTGGCACGTTAAATATGTGGGTCTGATAGTCCTTCCGGGAGGTTGGTAGTTAGGGAGGGAAGGTATGTCCTTGTGGGTGCCGCCCCCATTGGATTCCGGTCTAAATTGGGTGACAATGTCCCGGCCGTCCAAACAGATACCTTACACTTTCGGGTAGACCTTATTCTTTATCGTCTGCGTACATGTTATGTGCAAACCACACATCTTTCCATATTTAATAGAGAATTCTTTACAACTTAACCTAGTTCTTTACAACTTAACCCTCAACCTAGTTAAACGTTTTTGCCTATCTTGTTTTGTTTTTGCGATAGGAATTCTAATTTCTTCATTGTGCCGCTAGAGACGCTGCAAACTTTCTCAATCGATAGCGTATAGTCTCTTTCCTATTAGTCCTTTAGAAAGTTTAAGGAATGCATGAAAAGACTATGAGAGAATCCTGCATATCGCTATTGGATTTAGAGGACTCATATTTTTATTTTTTTAAAAAGTGATTGCTAAAGACGTATTAGTAATATAATAGTTACCGCTAGATGCGGGAACCGTGTCTAGTAATAACTAAAAATATAGGCTCAAAATATTATGAACATACATTATCGTGCTCATTATCGATATACTACATACTACTGACAAAGACAAGTATTAGAAAGAGGGTTTCTCCGATTTCAATCCCAAAAGACCAAGCAGACTTATCTCTGTCGAGGCTAACCCCGGTAGTATTTAGAGAATGGGTTCATATTTTTTTCTTTAGTTTTCTTTCCCTCTAGGGGTTCGGCTTTTCCAGTGATGGGGATTTGCGTCAGGGGACGTAATATATCTGAATCGAGTGCAGCAACAAGTGAATGTACCTAAGGAACTACAATATCTTATATTTAATGGATTTATATGCTTGTTATTCGCTTTAGCAGTGAAATAAGTGTAAATGTCGAAACACATGTTATTGTTTTATAGTCGAAACAAGTGGCTCTTATTTTATTGTTAAAACAAGCGGCTAATGTTTTATTGTTGAAACAAGTAGTTAATGTTTTGTTGTCAAAATATTTGGCTAATGCTTCTTTTATCAAAATATCCTGTTAATGTTTTATTGTCAAAAAAGCTGCTAGAGTTTTATTCTCAAAACAAATGGTTAATGTTTTATTGTCAAAACATCTAGCTAATGTTTTATTCTAGAAACAAACGGCTAATGTTTTATTGTCAAAATATCTGGTTAATTTTATCTTTTAAACAAGTAGCTAATGTTTTATTGTGATGGTTAATATTTTTTTTTGGCTTAATAAGTAGCTAATATTTTATTCTCGAAATGTGTAGCTAATGTTTCATTCTCAAAACAAATGGCTGATATTATATTGTTGAAACAAGTGGTTAATGTTTTATTGTCAAAACATTTGTCAATGTTTTATTGTCTAAGCAAGTGGCTAAAGTTTTATTATAGAAACAATTGTTTCATATTTTATTGTAGAAACAGGTTTTATTGTCTAAACAAGTGGCTAATGTTTATTGTTAAAACAAATGGCTAATGTTTTATTATCAAAACAAGTGGCTAATGTTTTATCGCGTAATGATTATAAACAGCTAACTGTGATAAACTGACATAATATTAATATAAACATTCGCTTAGCCTGCTGTCCAAAATGATCTTATGTACATAATAAAAGAAGATGCTTGTGTGTGTACATCTGGATCTGGGAAAGTGCACTATTTTTCTTTTAATGGGAATTAATTTTTTAGTTATTTTATGTTTTAGCACGATTTTGAGCAATATTCACACAAATCGGCTCCATAGCAACGAAAAATATTATCAGAGTTTTTACCTTGACACCATCGGAAAGATCGAAAAATTTTCATTCAAACAAAATTTGAACGGAATCCATGCAGTTAATAGAAGAATTTTCATGAATTTTTAAAATATATATACTTTTCGTATATTTAAAACATCCCACATTTTTATATTGCGATATAATAAAATTGATTGGCAATCCAATATTTATAATTTAACAGCAGCTCCTTTAAATATCACACACTGCTCCAAAACAGAAAATTTCTGAAACCATTCGTTCGTTAATTATAAATTTTCTTTAAATGGGGTATAAATAATTTTGACATCGGAATTAATCTGTATGTTCTTCCTTCACGGTCGAGCGATACCGCCATCTATTAGTTAACACATTTAAAAATCCCTCTCTGCTCTACATTTATTTTATTTTCCTTCTTTTTCTGTGTGTTTTGAGAGCGTGGTTGGAATGTGGATTCGCATTCTAATTTCGTATTTCGTGGGTGTTCTTGTGGAGCGGGGCTCTTTGCGCTCATACTAAGGATTTCGCATTTTGTGGCGATTTAGATTGAAATTGATTTGACGATTTGGAAACTGAGTGGTATTAAGCAGCGGCCGCTTATTTAAGACCCGGGTAACGCCGAGTAAATCATTCTAGTCTGCAATAAAAGTACTTCGCAATTAATAGCATAAAAAGTTAATTAAATGTAGCAACCGATTTCGAGGGCAAAAGTGCCCTTTCTTCAGGATTAAAAGACAGAGCAACCGCTCCACCAAAGGCATACACGCGTCTCTCAGTAAATAGTCGCAATCACGTGTCCTAGGATGGAAATCGTTTCTAAAAGTAAATTCGAAAATAAGAAAAAAGCCTAAGAGATAGGAAAAAGAACAAACAGTAGAGTGGTTTAAAACACTTTCTCAATGAATAAAACAATGATTGTTCTATGATAAATTAAATTGGGAAATAACCAGTTTTAGAAAATACAACAAATAACTTCAAACACATGCGCAAAAACTATTGCAAAAACAACGCTTTGCCCTTCCTCACAGACACGACCGAGCACATGTCCAGGGGAGGAAGAAATGTGTAGCAGCCGACTTCGTGCACTCTAAATGAATCAATCGTGCTAAGCACGAGAAGCCGAAGGTGGCAGGAGGTGTTTGTGGCAAAAGAAGAAAGCTTCTCCTCCTACTAATCTTTCGGGAGGACTTTCGGACCCACAAATTTAACGTGACCGTACTCCACATAAACACGGAGATGGTTTTAGCAAAGCTGGGAATCGATCCTGGTGCTGTTAATATTGATAAGTGTCAATTTAGAGATGCACGAAATATAAGTTAATTGGGTACTTCGAAATAGCTTTACATGTTGTGTAATGTACTTTGTTCCCTAACTGGAAATCGAACCACGGATCTTTGTACTGTCCAACCAACTGTTTGCCATTGAGCTACTAGGACGGATTTGCAAGCTCTTGTCGTCGAAGTGGATTCTTCATTCTCCATCCTCTAATATCAGATTGACGCGCAACTGACAATCTGACTGACCACCTCCTGCTATATTTGCCTCAGGTTAGCTTCCTTCTGTATTTTTATCTATCCTCTAGATTAGCTTCCTAAGTGGTCGTTGACCTCCTGATTTGAAATCAGCACTCAGGATCCTAAAGTCCACTGAATTCGTGCTAGTCCTACACGTGTCACTTTCGCAGGCTCTTTAAAGTCGAAGTTCACTCTGCAGTTGTCATCCGGAAAAGCACCAATTGTACGATTCAACGTTAAAAGCATTGTGCAGTGCATTGCTTATCTCTGTGAAAGAAGTGAAATCCTTGCATTATATAGGAGAAATCATGTGCTGCTTATATCATATTTTTTATATGTCCTATATTGTGGTTAACCGATTGTTGATACAGGATAAAAATGGGATCATTAGTTCTCTCCATTTTAGCGTCTTCATTTTGACGTCTGTTGACCAAATTTCATATTTTTTTGTAATTTTGTATACAAATAGGACAATAGTGTTTTGTTCCTCAGATCTACCAGAGAAGGTCTTTTTGTATAGCGAGAACATAGATTCTTATATTCCTTTTTAGAGTACATACCAGCGAGCCCAGCTAACCTCTTGGGTTTATTAAATATTTGAATAGAATTTTTTGGAGAACTATATCATTTAGAATACTACTGTATTTTGCACATACTAACTCATGAACAACACCGTGTATATCTGTTAGTTTATCTATAAGCAGATATATACATAGATATAGATATTATACAAAAAAAAACTATTAAAAATTTTTCATTCTTGTAAATACTAATACGCTTTTTAACACTTCACAACAAAGTTGAAAAGTGTTTATGACTTTGTTCATTCTGTCTGTCTGTCTGTCTGTCCGTTAGCACGATAACTGCCGTAAAAATGACTTAATCAAAATGAAATTTTAGTATGTTGTTCAGACGCTCTGTAGAACCTATGGGAATATAAATAAATAATATCACCCAATTAGTTTTGGATTGAACCCAGGTCGAAAAAATGAAATACATTGAGCCCTATGGGACCTAATTTTTCAAACATTTTTTAAGCGGATTTAAAATTCACTAATTGCTTCAAAAACTTTAGGTAATATTCAAATTGTTCCATAAAATATATAAAAAAAAATTCAGTGAAATATATTCAGTAGTTTTTTAAATAAAAATTAAAATAATAATTACACCTCTTATATGAAACGATCACGTGACCATGATATGAAACGATCACATGACCCACTTCAAAATGATATATGGCATCCATCTTGTTTCAAAATCGTGATTTTTTTAAGTTCTTTTTAATTCATATTGCGTGTTGTATCCGTCCTAAAACTACTTTATTTTTGCTTAAATTCTGTGCATCTACATACTGAAACAACGCAATGACAATATATTTGAGTTTAAATGCTCATCTAAATTTGATTATTTCTACAACGAAGCCTATATTTCACCTATGTAAAATATAAACAGCAAAATATATAGAATGAGTTGTATTTTAGAATTCCTGTATTTTTTTAACACAATATAATTTAGTCCATGGAGTCTGCATGGCTGATATGAATGAAATATTAATTGATTTCATAAAGAGAAGGACGATTTTTTTCGATGAAGTTTCAAGCATAGAGTTTAATTTTTTGTAGCTCCATGGTCTTAAACAAAATGTTTAAATAAAATAAATTATTATAGTATTGTGATGAATGACATGAATGGGAGAAAGTTATGAATGAAATTCTGTTTTTATAGAGAGATCCAGGCGTGTTATTTTTTCTATGACGTCATTTGAATTAATTTCAGTTGTTTTCGATGAAGTTTTCAAATATAATAAATTATCGTAGTATTATGATAATTCTAAAACTATTACCGAGGAATGTATAACATTTTAGAGATGTTTAAACCAGGCAATTTATATTTCAATGCCGTCATTTGAATGAAGTTCATTTTTTTCGATGAAGGTTTAAATTTTCAAATATAATAAATTAATGCAGTATTGTGATAAGTTTCAAAATATTACCGAGGAATGTATTGCATTTTAGACTTGTTTAAATAAAATTCCATTGAAGTTGGAAAGTGTTTCATAATCAATGCTTTAAGCATGATTGATCTTTCTTGTTTTACAATCAGATTTTTTCAAAACAATATGAGTACAATCAAGTACATTCGAAAGTATAAAAATGCTGGAGTACATTAAAAATATCTGCTTTAAAACTTGAACAAGCGTGTATTTTCTTTTCTTCCGAACATCATTAGTCCAAAGAACAACTTATCAAGACCTCGTCTGTTGTATTTAATACCCTACAACCGAAACTTCGAGTAAAAGACATCTTCATTCTGTTAATGATCGACCTAAACAATGTAATTCGCACATCTGTTTTTTACTTTCCCTACAATACATGGTAATATATAGGGAAAGTTCTGTAATCGTGTCGAAAATCGAACTCGGGTTTTCGACGGATTTACATGTTTCGTGAATTCTAGAACACGAATTCACCATTTTAGCATGGTATATGTGTGTGTCTGTGCAATACTTGTATCCACTCTAACTCAAAAACTATTCAACTAAATGTTACAAAATTTGGTAGGCAAGCCACTTATGCGATACCCAGGTGCTGCTTAGATTTTGGTTCTACTCAAAAAACTGAAGACGCATTTATTTTTTACAAAACAATCGTGAACATCCGAAAAATAACAATACGTGTATGAAATGTATTAATTAAATGGTTGTTCATACGTGTATGAAATGTATTAATTAAATGGTTGTTCATACGTGTATGAAATGTATTAATTAAATGGTTGTTCATACGTGTATGAAATGTATTAATTAAATGGTTGTTCATACGTGTATGAAATGTATTAATTAAATGGTTGTTCATACGTGATTTTTGACGCCAAAACGAATAAATCCAATCCCATTATGCTAGGATAAATCGTTTTCAAGATATTTAAGCTTTTTGAAATTTTGAGGAGCGCTACGTTTAAAAATGCATAGAGTTTCCAAATAAAATATCTCGTGTGGGCAGCAAAACTTAAATTCATTTCATCTTTCTTTCTTTCATAATTTTTAAATTGAGTTTAATTGCACAAAATAACATAGATATTTGAAATTTCACTGAATTTGCAGTTTTAATTCAACTTTCAACTTCATTTGACGACTCAATTCAACTTCATGCCCAGACTCAAATTCATTTTATCTTTCTTTCTTTCATAATTTTTAAATTGAATTTAATTGCACAAAATAACATAGATATTTGAAATTTCACTGAATTTGCAGTTTTAATTCAACTTTCAACTTCATTTGACGACTCAATTCAACTTCATTCAACTTCATGCCCAGACTCAAATTCATTTTATCTTTCTTTCTTTCATAATTTTTAAATTGAGATTAAATGCACAAAATAATATAGATATTTGAAATTTCACTGAATTTGCAGTTTTAATTCAACTTTCAACTTCATTTGACGACTCAATTCAACTTCATTCAACTTCATGCCCAGACTCAAATTCATTTTATCTTTCTTTCTTTCATAATTTTTAAATTGAGTTTAATTGCACAAAATAATATAGATATTTGAAATTTCACTGAATTTGCAGCTTTAATTCAACTTTCAACTTCATTTGACGACTCAGTTCAACTTCATTCAACTTTATGCCCAGACTTAAATTCATTTTATCTTTCTTTCATAATATTTTAAATTGAGTTTAATTATACAAAATAACATAGATAATTATTTGAAATTATACTGAATTTGCAGTTTTAATTCAATTTTCAATTTCATTTGACTCAATTCAACTTCATTCAACTTCATGCCCAGACTCAAATTCATTTTATCTTTCTTTCATAATATTTTAAATTGAGTTTAATTATACAAAATAACATAGATAATTATTTGAAATTATACCGAATTTGCAGTTTTAATTCAATTTTCAATTTCATTTGACTCAATTCAACTTCATTCAACTTCATGCCCAGACTCAAATTTATTTTATCTTTCTTTCATATTTTTTAAATTGAGTTTAATTGTACAAAATAACATAGATAATTATTTGACATTACACTGAATTTGCCGTTTTAATTTAACTTTCAACTTCATTTTACTCAATTCAACTTCATTCAACTTTATGCCCAGACTCAAATTCATTTTATCTTTCTCTCATATTTTTTAAATTGAGTTTAATTGTACAAAATAACGTAGATATTTATTTGAAATTATACTGAATTTGCAGTTTTAATTCAATTTTCAATTTCATTTGACTCAATTCAACTTCATTCAACTTCATGCCCAGACTCAAATTCATTTTATCTTTCTTTCATATTTTATAAATTGAGTTTAATTGTACAAAATAACATAGATAATTATTTGAAATTACACTGAATTTGTCGTTTTAATTTAACTTTCAACTTCATTTGACTCAATTCAACTTCATTCAACTTTATGCTCAGACTCAAATTCATTTTATCTTTCTCTCATATTTTTTAAATTGAGTTTAATTGTACAAAATAACATAGATATTTATTTGAAATTATACTGAATTTGCAGTTTTAATTCAATTTTCAATTTCATTTGACTCAATTCAACTTCATTCAACTTCATGCCCAGACTCAAATTCATTTTATCTTTCTTTCATAATTTTTAAATTGAGTTTAATTGTACAAAATAACATAGATAATTATTTGAAATTACACTGAATTTGTCGTTTTAATTTAACTTTCAACTTCATTTGACTCAATTTATTTTCGACCCCGTCACAATACTTACCCTATATATTATATTATGTATCTCGAGAAAATAAAAATGGTTAATTCGAAATCAGGGGTGTTCACGTGTAGATTCATCATGTGTAGATTAATTAAAATCAGATCATGTGTAGATTAATCAAAATCAGATCATGTGTGGATTCATCAATCACGTGTAGATTCATCAAAATCAGAAAGGTTTTCTTTCTACTCTCATCACAATATTTTCTCTTTGCATTAAGTATGTATAGTAAAGGAAGTAGAAAGCAGAACTGGATACATCTTTTAACGTTCAGACCTTGCAATATCTCTAATCCTCAAAGTTAAATATTTATCCTCATGTTATATAATACGTCTTTTCTTTATTCTGATGATATTACGTTCCCTACAATACACGGTAATGTATAAGAAAAATATTGGAATCGTGCCAAATATCGGAATTCGACTTTTCTACGGATTTACACGTTTTGAGATCTCTAGAACACGAAACTACTATTTTTGGAGTGACGATTGTTTGTGTGCCTGTCTATGTGTGTGTCTGTGCAATGTATTTATCCACTCTAGTTCAAAAACTATTCGATGAAATTTCACAAAATTTGGTGGATTGTTGGTTTCCCTGGTGCTGATTAGATTTTGTCATGATTAAAAAAATAATTACCTGAGAGATTTTGCGAAATGGCCCACAAAAAATCATCGTCAAAATCTGTAATGGAAAACAAAATATGTTTAATTGTATTGGTTTATCAAAATATGTTTAATTGTATTAAATGGTTGTTTTGTAAGCAATTTTTGACGATAAAAATAATAAGACCAACTCTCTAGGACCAACCGTTTTCATGTTTTTTAATAATTTTTGCAAGCTAGAGACGTTTCATAATGCGATAAGTTGCCAGATGAAAACTGTATACATAATCGAATATAATTTCAAATAAATATACGTGCCATTTCATGCAATTAAACTCAATTCAATGGATTGTGAAAGATGTGAAGGACGAATGCATTTGAACCTGTAGGGAAAGTCACGTGTTTCTCGTTCTTCTTTTATAGACAGGGGCCGCCCGACCTACCCGAGGGTGTAAGGTATCTGTTTGGATGACCGGTACATTGTCACTCAATTTAGACCGTCACCCACAGGTTTACATTCCTTCCCATACTACCAATTTCTAGAAAGGAATTTCGGACTCACAGAGTTAACGTGCCAGTACAAATAACGCGCCAGTAGAATTTTACTAAATGCATTATAAAAGAGAAGTGGCTTTTGAAGTAGTGTTCTCTCATTTTAAAAATATTGTTTGATTTAATATTTCTTCTTAATAATTAAATATGCATGCCATATTTTTACTTTCCTTATAATACACAGTAATGTATAATAGGGAAAGTATTGGAATCGAGTCAAAAATCGCAACTCGAGTTTTCAACGGATCGTCACGTTTTGAGCACACTAGAACACGAAAAATAATTTTTAGCATCACATCTGTGTGTGTGTTTGTCTGTGCATTGTATGAATCCACTCTAATCAAATTTCATAAAATTTGGTAGGTAAGTCACGTGAGGGTTACCCTCTTGCTGATTAAATTTTGGAATGAGTCGGGAAAAAAGAACCTGCCTTTTTATGCGAAATGGCCCTTTAAACTAATTGGCCAATTTCAGAAATATTAGTATATAAGTCACCTGTAGAATATTCTAGTGCTAGTTAGATTTTGGTGTGATTCGGTTAAAAAAAAACCTGCCTTTTGTAAAATGGCAAATTCTGAAATAAATCGTTATTCTGAAATATCGTTAAATTCTGAAATCACAATTGACGACTCCAAAATTGGAACCCGAATCTTCGAAGGATCTAGACGTTTCGATCACAGAACACGAAAAAGCTATTTTTAGTGTGACGTCTGTGAGTGTCCGTCTGCTCATCTGTTGCTCCGTTTGTCTGTGTGTCGGTCTACTAGTCTGTTCCATGTGTCTGTGCAATGTATGTATCCCCTCCAACTCAAAAACTATTATATGAAATTTCACAACATTTAGTAGGTAAGTTATTTGTTGGTTACCGTGGCGCTGGTTAGATTTTAGTACGATTTGGAAAATAAAAACCTGCTCGTTTTTGCAAAGTGGGCCATAAAAATCGCCAAAATGTAAAATTTAAAATAAAAATACTACTTGTGTTCAAATGTATCACTTAAATGCTTGTTTTAAACGTAATTTTTAAAGACGATAATAATAACAGCAACCCCCATTGCTTTAGTATTAACCGTATTTAAGATATTTAAGATTTTTTACATTTTTTGCAACGCCGCATTTCAAGATAGTCTAGTTGCTAAATGGGAGCGAAAACTGATTTAAAACTTTAAATTCAGCGTAATTTAAAATAATCTATGTGCATATAAACTCAAATTAAAAAGTTATGAAAGAAAAAAAGAAGAAAATAATTTAAGTCTGTAGGGAAAGTCATATGCTGCCTACATCAGATATTTTGTATTGTATTTTATCTAGTAAGCTGTTACTGGATTTTATCCTGCAGCTTACGTTCTTTTAAATTACCATGTATTATAGGAAAAGTAAAAATGGGCCGAATTTGTAGTGGACTTTAAGAAGCACATAAAACTAAACACAATTAGCCGGAGGGAACAACTTTGCACTTCACAAACTATTACATACTTTTGATAATTTTAAGATGTGCATTAATTGAATCTTTTCTCACTTCATTATTGACCCTAATTTAATAAACTATCTACTCTTTAAACATAAGTAGACTTTGATAATAATTAAATCAGGATTGCAAATGAGCTTTTCCAGGACAAGTTGGTTTTTCTTAGTAAGGTTGGAAGAATGATTGTCATTGGAAGAAATAGAATTAGCCAATAAACGTTGATGACATTCTTTTGGGACGAAGAAATTTATCTATGACATCCTTCAATGAACACTAAAAGATTAGAAACAGAACTAGACATAACTGAGAATACTTAAGCCGAAACTTTAACATTTTTCGTTGTACCTTTAAGGTATGTGATGATAGATTGATAACACATTCTTGCTTTAAAAAGGAGAGTTTGAGTTAAAGAAGTCTGATTAATTAGATAAATTATTAAGGAGCAGAGGGATAATTTTGAATTAGAGTGATGTGTGTAAAGGTTTAAACTAATAAAATTTAAAACAAAATTCAATATATTTATTATGAGACATGTGTACTTCTTCTGATCTCCTTTGATTCCTTGAGAATTTATACTTTTTCCCCATGGAAAAGCAGGGTAACACAAAACAAGAAAGATCAATCATGCATAAAGCATTGATTATGAAACATTTTCCAACTCTAATTTTATTTTAACATGTCTAAAATGCGATAGATTCAGTGGTAATATTTTTAAAGTTATCACAAGACTGCATTAATTTATTATATTTGAAAATTTAAAACTTCATCGAAAATAACGAACTTGATTCAAATGACGTCATCGAAATATAAAGCGCCTGGCTCTCTGTGTAAAAGCAGTAAATATTTCATTCATACATTTTTATTTCATTCATCACAGTATTACAATAATTTATTCTACTTAAAAACTTAAAACCATGGAGGTAAAAGTAATTTAACTCAAGGTATAAAACTTCATCGAAAAAGTCTGACATTAAATCGTCTGCTTCTCTATGTAAAATCAATGAATGCTTCATTCATATCATCTATATTGCAAACTCCAAAACAAAATAATTTTGAGTTAAAGAAATTCAGCAATTCTTATACAACTCATCTTACAGCCGATTCTGTTTACATTTTCCATAAGTGAAAATTAGGTCTCGTTGCAGAAATAATCAAAGTTTGATGATCATTTAAACTCAAATATATTGTAATTGTGTTGTTTCAGAATACAGATGCACAGAAATTAAGCAAAAATAAAGCGGTTTTAGGACGGATACAACACTAAATATAAATTAAAAAGAACATTAAAAATCACAATTTTGACACAAGATGGATGGCATTGATCATTTAAACTCAAATATATTGTAATTGTGCTGTTTCAGAATGCAGATGCACAGAAATTAGGCAAAAATAAAGCGGTTCGGTTTTAGGACGGATACAGCACTAAATATAAATTAAAAAGAATTTTTAAAATTACGATTTTGACGCAAGATGGATGCTATATTTTATTTTGAAGTGGTTCACGTGATCTCTTCATATAATGGTCACGTGATCTCTTCATATTAAGGGTGTAATTATTATTTTAATTTTTATTTAAAAACTACTAAATATATTTTGCTAAAATTTTTTTTAATATATTTTATGGGATAATTTGAATATTTTCTTAAACTTTCGAAGCAATTTGTGAATTTTAAATTCGCTTAAAAAATGTTTGAATAATTAGGTCCCATAGGGTTCAATATATTTCATTTTTTCAACCCAGGTTCAATCCAAAACTAATTGGATGATATTATTCATTTATATTATCGTAGGTCCCACAGACCGTCTGAACAACATACTAAAATTTCATTTTGATAAAGTCATTTTTACGGCAGTTATCGTGCTAACGGACAGACAGACAGAGAGAGAGACAGACAGAATGAACAAAGTCATAAACACTTTTCAACTATGTTGTAAAGTGTTAAAAATGAATTGCTCGAGCGAAATTCAGTTGGTCTCAACATTGATCAAGACAAAAAGAGAATCTAACCTTAAACTATTATTTCAGAAATGCAATAATATTTGATTTTGTAATGTTTAAAATGCTTTAAAACTTTTTAAATTAAAATGTCTTTGTAAATTCTCTATATAAATTCAGATATTTATATTTGGCCTTGCGTTTGGTGTCCTTTTTGCTATAGTCTTAGCTATATGCTTAGTGTACCTATTGGGTAATGCAATCCTGGCTAGACGGATTGCAATAGCTGACTTCATGAAATAAAGAAGACAAGTTTAAATAGATTTCATATTTGAATAGTTTTTAAGTAGTTGTAATGAGCTCAATTCACTGGGTTATGAAATAAATGAAGAAAAATTAAATCTAAGCCTGTAGCGAAAGTCATGTGCTGCCCACATTAGATTTTCACCGTCCCTGCACTACATATTGAAAATATTGGAATCATGTCGAAAATTAGGAATCAAGTTTTTGACAGATATGCCCGTTTCGAGCACCCGTTCAGAACACGGAAAAACTATTTTTAACGTGACATCTGTCTATGTGTAAGTTGTCTGTGCAATGTATGTATCCACTCTAGCACGAAAGCGATTCGCTAACATTTCATAAAATTTAGTGGGTTGTAGATAACCCTGGTGCTGATTAGACTTTGGTATGACTCGAAAAATATATAATTTGCATTTTTTTTTTAAATGCCCACAAAAATCATCAAAATCTGAACATGCTCAAATGTAATAATGTAATAAGTGTTTGCTTTGCACGTGAATTTTGGCAATAAAACGGATAAGACCTGTCCCATTACTCTTAGGATGACCAGTTCTCCAGATATTTAATTTATTTTTAATTTTTAATTTTGATTAGCTGGCAAGACATTAAAATTATTTGTATAAAAACTGCAAAATGGATACAATTTCAAATAAGTTGCAGAATCCACTTCGAAAATAAGAGCTTGCAATTTTGTCCTAGTAGCTCAACGGTAGTGGCAGCAAGGTTCTGTATAGTAGTGCCCGAACGAATTAACCCTGTCGGTTAGTGGTCTGAAGACTCCAGACCGTACGACTCACATAGCGGGTTTAGAGTAGCTAGCTGCACGGCCGGGGAAGGATACCTTCTGCACTCAAGAGGCACCCGAGGTCTACCATCTAGCCAAACGAACATTTATTTAGATCTAAAAAGATAACAACTGATGAAAAATATTGTGATTAAACAGACAGTTTTACATTATATTTAAACTTGACAAGTACGTCCATTTTTCAAAAATGGGAAAAGGGTAATTGCGAATATAGATAAAAAGATCATTGAAAAATAAAATTTAGAGCGAGGTATAATAACCTAATGAAAAATAGATTAAAATTAAAGAAAATAATAAAATTTTAAAAATAAAATTTAGAAAATATATAAAATGAAAATATATGAGAAGGAAAAAAAATAGGCACATGAGAAACAAAAACAGAAATTTAGAATAGAATTTAGGAAAGAAAAATTAGAAAAAATACAAATAAAAAGGGTCGAAAGAAAAAGAAAGAACCGAGAAAATAAGAACAGTTAACATAGCTTTTTTTCTTTTTATTTATTTATTTTTTTTTTTAATCAGAAAATATGGAGGTATATTTAAACAGATTTTTTTTTTAAAACAGGTCTGAAAGTGACCCTAGTACGACTAGTACGGATTCAGTGGATTCTGGGATATGGCGCGCCAATTTTAAATCTAGAGGCTAACTGCCACGTAAGAAGCTAAGCTAGAGGATAAAAATAGCATCAAGCGGCTAACCTGAAATAAAAATAGCAGGAGGTGGTCAGTCAGATTGCAAGTTGCACGTCAATCTGACATTAGAGAGTGATGAATGCAGAGTTCATTTCGAAAATAAGAGTTTGCAATTTCGTTCCAATAGCTCAACGGTAGAGCGTCGGCTAGCCAGTTCGAAGATCTAGGGTTCGATGCCCGGTTGGGGCAGCAAGATTTATTTTACAAAGTATCTATGTCAATTAAACTCTATTTAATTGATTAAAGAAATAGAGAAAAATAAATTTGAGTCCGTAGGGAAAGTTATTTGCATTTTTTTTTCATCCGCGACTTATTGCACTACAAAACGTCACCAGATTGCAAGCATTATCAAAAAGAATGAACTATTTCGAGAGCAGTTGGTTCTACAGAAATGGACTTGATTTTTTTTACTGTCAGAAATTATGTACGAAACAACCATTTAATCAATAAAATTAAGCATACTTAGTTTTATATTACAGATCTTGACGGCATTTGCGGGCCATTTCGAAAAAAAGGCAAGTTATTATTTTTCGAATCGCTTCAAAATCTAATTAGTACCAGGGTAATGTATAAGCGACTTATCTACCAGGTTTTGGGAAATGTCGGTACATAGTTTTTGGCTAGTGTTTCGCTGAAAGTGTGGTTTTTTTCGTATTCTGGAGGAATGAAAATTAGTAGGTTCTACACGTTTCGAGCCCTTTAGAACAAGAAAAATTAATTTTCAATGTGGAATTTGTGTTTATGTCTGTCTGTCTGTCTGTGCAATGTATGCATATTCTCTAGCTCAAAATCTATTTGAATCTCGATGAAATATCGATTCTCGATATTCGAAAATTCGAATCTCGACAAAATGTTACAAAATTTGGTAGGTGGATCATTTGTGGAATACCCGGGTGTTGATTAGATTTTGATACGATTGAAAAAAATAAAAACTGCCTCTTTTGCAAAATGGTTTGCAAAAATAGACAAAATCTGAAATGAAAAACAAAATATATTTAAATGTTTTGTTTAAATGCTTGTTTCATACATAATTTCTGCAACGAAAAAAATAAGACCAACCTCATTTCGCTAGGATAAACCGTCGTTCTCAAGTTGTTGGGTTTTTTTTTTTAAATTTTCTGAGTTAGCGAAATTTTACAATGAGATAAGTGATGAAGAAAAATGGTTTAAAACTGTAACTTGATTATAATTTCAATTAAGTATCCGTTTCATTTTGCGCAATTAATCTCTATCACGGATGAAGGAAGAAATGAAGAAAAACATTAATTTGAGTCTGTAGTGAAATTATGTGGTGTCCCCATAATATTTTTCAATACAGTTGCGTTCAACCGTCATTAGAATAAAGAAAGGAAAGAAAAGAAGAAATATGAATTTAATTATCAGCAAATGATAACAATTCTTGGTTTATACTATTAGAAGAAATAAAATGTAAATATACAGGGAGTCAAGAAAAGTTATGGATCATGAAAATAACTCTAGAAGTTTGGGACTTCTCGTACTTCTTTTATCCCCCAAAACAAAAAACATCTGAGATGTGGAAAAAGGCTGCGAAGACGAAATTTTCTATTTTAGCTCACGCCCATGCATGAACATCTCACAGACAAGCCTGACAAAATAAACAGCAGTAAATGCATCAGGGTAGTCTAAAAGGGAATTACTTAACAGATTCTGGGAAATTAGGAGTAGAGTTTTGGAGCTGAAGTGGATGATACATTATAAAGAACCTTGCCGCCCCAAACGGGAATCAAACCATATACAGGGTGTCCAGTGCTATTGGTCCCCAATGGCTATTTCCTCAACCGCTAGTCACAGAGATACGCCTCCAATTGCAAAAATGTTTTAAATTTTAAAATCTATTATCTTAGAACCCATTTAAATCAATAAATGCATTTCTGAAAGAAATACGAAATATAAATTTTTATACAGTCCCCCGGTTCTACCAATTATATTTAAGAAAATCACCCTTATACAATTTTATGCAAAATAAAACAAAATCATCCATTTACAACCAAAATTGGCCGAGTTATAGCTGTTTAAACTTGGAGCACTTTTTGTGCTGAGATAGGGTCAATACGGCCCCTGATTGGTTGGTTGCCTGAAACGGGAAATTTTTATGCGTGGAAAAGCGACTTAAGTCATAAAGTTTAATGCTCCATAACTCGGTGAATTTTGGTCGTAAAAGGAAGATTTTTTTTTATTTTGCATGAAATTGTATGAAGATGATTTTCCTAAAAATAATTGGTAGGACCGGGGGGACAGTATAAAAATTTATATTTCGTATTTCTTTCAGAAATGTATTTATTGATTTAAACTGTTTCTAAGATAATAGATTTTAAACTTTAAAACATTTTTGTAATTGGAAGTATATCTCTGTAACTAACGGTTGAGGAAATAGCCATTGGGCACCGATAGCACTGGACACCCTGTATATTCGTATTGGGCAGCCGCCACTCTACTTTTGAGCTACTGGGACGATATTGCAAGTTTTTATCGTCGAACTGGACGCTGTAATATACATTGCACACACACACACACACACAGACGTTACTCTAAAAGTGATGTATTCGTGTTCCAGAGCGCCCGAAATGTGAATTTCCATTGAAAACTCGATTTCCAATTTTTGACCCCATTCAAACACTTTTCTTATACATTACCATGCATTGTAGGGAAAATGAAAATCTGATGTGGGCAGTACAGAAATTTCCCTACAGACTCAAATTAATGTTCTCTTTTTTTTCTTTCACAATCCTTTAAATTGAGTTTAATTGCTCAAAATAATCCATATAATTATTTGAAATTACTCTGAATTCAGAGTTTTAATTCAATTTTCGTTTTCATTTGGAAACTGAACGTATTTTCAAAGGCGACATGGCAAACATGCGAAAAAACTAAAATATCTCGAGAACGGTCAATCCTAGAAATGAAATAGTACGTATAAAAGGATTAGTAATTTCACATTATTGAATGCAAGGCCAACGGCCGTACCGTGCTGAAAACACCGGTTCTCGTTAGATCACCGAAGTCAAGCAGCATCGGGCGCGGTTAGTACTTGGTGGGTGACCACCTCGGAACACCGCGTGCTGTTGGCCATCTCGGGTGCGGTATCCCCGTGGTTTGCGCGCTAGATTTGCACGCTACCACAAATGCCGCCGTGTTCATGCGGAGTACGATCACGTTAAACATGTGGGTCCGTAAGTCCTTCCGAGAGGTTGGTGGTAGGGGAAGGAGGGTACGGTCCCTGTGGATGCCTCCCCCACTGGGTTCCGGTCTAAATTGGGTGGCACTTCCCGGCCGTCCATACAGTTACCTTACACCTTTCTGGTAGGTCGGACGGTCTGGGTCTCAACAACATTATTGAATGCTCTCATTCTTTTTTTTTTTTTTTTTTTTTTAGAAATTCTTCCGAATATTCGATTGCGTTCAAAATAAATAAGATTCTAGTATTCTCATCAATTGTAATATTTGTACCAAATTTTGTTCAAAACGCTTCATTCATTTGTAAGATGTCGCATCTATGGATACACACACACACGTTGTGGTGTCTGTGAGCTGTTGGGTCGCAAATGTGAAGTTTGCTGCGCTTAAAGCTGGGATAAAGTTAGTCAAGTATCATAACTTTGTTGGTTGCCACTTTAAATTCTAACCTCTTCAAAGCAGTCAGATTGGAGTAATGTACTGGAACTTGTGCAAACTGTTCAGATCAAAATGACATAACTCCAAATCTTTAGATTAAGTGACACATATGTTTTACGTCTAGGGAAGTAACACAACAATTCAGGATTATAACTGAAGCTTATTTATTATCAGGATTTATACTGAAGCTTATTTATTATCAGGATTTATACTGAAGCTCATTTTAAACTGAAGCTTATTTATTATCAGGATTTATACTGAAGCTTATTTTAAATTGAAGCTTATTTATTATCAAGATTTATACTGAAGCTTATTTTAAACTGAAGCTTATTTAGCGCACAATATATGCGTACACAATATATGTGTGCAAAATGTATTTATTGTGCACACAATACAGCAGCTGGCTGAATAATTAAAATTAATTAGATAGATACAAAACAGCTAGATTGCACATGGCCGTATATAAAATACATTAACCGACGTAATAGATTACTGTTACGGCCGTAGCCTCTCGAATCGTACGTGTGTACGCAGGATATAAGAACGAGTTCAAGATTCTGGATAATTGACGTTTCTTCACAAGCACGAAGTAAGCAGGAACAATATACAATTAAACAGCTCTTAAATGTTCCACTAATTTCACAGAATAAGAGATATTATTCTCAAAATACTGACGAAAATATTATTACAAAACAGCAGCTACTATTGATAAAACATTGACAAGGATCATAGTCCAATGTAGCTCGTGTCACGTGCAAGTCAATTCGTCATCTCCACTCCAACGGAATTATAAGTTTTTTTTATAGTCTCTCTATAAGAAACTTCTAAAAATCTCTTCATATCTCCTAGGCTTATCTTTATTTAACGGAGTTTCTCGAACTTTCCGAAAGTCGCCCAAATGCCGCCAAATTGGAGATAAATCGCCAAATCTGGCAACTCTTCTAACTGGGAAACCCTAGACTCACTTTATCCTCGCGTAATGCTGACGTCATGGACTGTTTTCTTCGCCTGCCCTTCGAGACAGACGAAAGAAGAGGCGCTAATGAGAGAATATTACACGTTGGCAACAATACAAAAGTCGATTCCTACCAAACTGCATCAGCGGACATCTAGATCTTATCCTGGGCAACTAGAGAATACTAGCTCCTGCTATACCAAACACAAACATAATTGTTATACCAAACATTATCATCTCCTCCTGCCCCAAAGGACGTGCACTTTCCAAATACTACGCAGGACTTAGCGCAGCGACATTTTGGGCAGCTGCTCCGTGTCATTGCATTAAATAGGCCCCAAGTTAAGCAAGTGCAACATTAAAAAATCAACAAATGCTTCCTGAAAAAGATGTGACATAATGTGACATAAAAAAATGTGAATAGGTTCATACAGCGAAAAGATTCATTTTGGGTATATACAGGGTGTCCCAAAAACATTGACCTCGACTTTTATTCCTTAAATATTGATCTTAGAAATATATAATAAATTACAAAGTTGCGCAAAAAGAGGTGAATTTTATGAAATCGATAAAAATTTTCAGGGGATTAAATTTGAAGAAATACAAAATTTAAATTTTTATACGGCTCCCCTACAGAAATATTTCCAATGAGTAAAATGTGCCCCTATACACTAATAAAATGATGTACAACATTTCAGCATTTTATCATAAAAAGTTCCAGAGATATGTTTAAACAAAGTTGGTGAGGGATTAATCACAAATTAAAATGTAAATGTTTACAGCAAGAGTGCAAATGACTCAACGCAGAAATGCATCATAGGCAAATAATATTTGCCTCTAATCTTTAATGGATCTTTGGCACGGATGTAAAACATTTTGAACAAGCTTTGTAATATTTGTGTAAAGTTATTATTTCTACACAGGGTAAATACTTTTGTACCAATAAATAGCAAAATTATTATTTATTTATGTAATCATTGTTTTCTTTCGTAATTTGTGTATGATCCCTGAAACGCGATCTGCCGACATGATTCTTCCCCTCTGAGAACCCATGTCGATACATCGAAAAGTGGTTTAAGTCAGCATTTTTGATATATGATAAAATTTTTATGATAAAATGATAAAATGCTTTTTATGATAAAATGCTAAAATTGTGTACATCACCTTATTAGTATATGGAGCACATTTTACTCATTGGAAATGTTTTTGTATGGGGGCTGTATAAAAAGTTACATTTTGTGTTTCTTAAAATTTAATTCCCTTGAAAATTTTAATCGATTTCATAAAATTCTGTACCTTGTTTTATGCAACTTTGTAATTTATTATATATATCTAAGATCAATATTTAAGGAATAAAAGCCGAGATCAATGTTTTTGGGACACCCTGTATAAGACCGTACTAATTCAAGATTTAGTGTATGTTGGCTTCTTTGACTATGATGAAAAATTTGCCAGTAATTTAAATTCCATAAAATATGTAAGAACTTCATTTTTTATACCTTTCTCTAGAATGCAAATATCTTTTTGAAAAAAATATTTCTGTTCATTTCATATATGTCGAGAGATGGAGGTGGGAACCGAAGGAATGTCTGCCCCGGGCCCCAGTTAGACTAAGTCAGGCACTGAAATTACGTACTCACACAGCGGCTCAAATTTCAAGCAATCCCAACTCATTTTTCACTCACGATTCGAAATTTATTCTGTCGCACTTCAGGACCGCAGAAATGTTGCTTGGCTTGGCGATTGGTCTACCTAATGGAACCAGTCAGAAGTTATTAATATAAAGTAAAACATAAATTATAACGTAAACTGACAGAAATCATAGCCAAATGTTATATAGGCCTCAGTGTATACATAGACAAAATCTCAAAAACTTTTGATCCGAGTTCAGTGATGCTTGAAACGCGAATTTACATTTTAGACCCCGTCACAATATATAATTTATAGGGAAAGTAGTATACGATATATATAGGGAAAGTAGTATACGATAACCTTAATACTTTTCGAGTTGTTAGCCTAGTTCATGTCTTTCCTTGACAACCAGTATGTCATAAATAACCATCTTGGGGCCGATTAAGTTACTACAATCACATATTTTAAGTAAGAATTTTAATTGTTTGAACTTAGTGTAGTTGTATTTTACTAAGCTACCGCCATGTTACTCGCACCGGTAAAGGCTCGTAGAGAAGTGTTACTTGATTGCGCTTTGAACGTGCTTTATGGAGGGCAAACATAAAAGATTATGGTTTAATAATCTGTTCTAATATATCTAAATATTTTGAAATGTTTCACGTCATCATAAACAATGAAATCATAGAATTTGATCATGAGGTTATAGTTCAATTTTCGCATGGCTGTATAGCATCGTGGGATTAAAGAAATATTAATAACATTACCTTGAGTTTTTCTCATGATGTAATGTTTATAATGTTACTAGAACGAAGTACAAGGCGTTCCCCGTGTGCTAAATAAGTGTCCGCTACTTGGTAATGCATTTACAGACAACACCACTCAATTTTCAAATCGCCTTCAAACCGCCCCAATTTCCAAAGTTCCGCCTTCCGTTTCAATCCAAATCCCCACGCATGCGCTCCTCAGCAAGGGAAAGCAAAATAATAAATAAATAAATAAATAAACCTAATCCTGTTGTCAAGGGAGACATGGACTTAGAAGGCGTGGCTTGCCGTTCAATGAGTTCCAAGGCACAAACGTCCACCGGAGAGAAAAATGATACATACTTCATTAACCGGCCGCCCATTTTGCTGCTCCATGTCTTCGGACGAGTCGGTCGTCCTGGGCTTTCGACGTACTTCATTAATGGGATCTACAATTTCAATTGAAAATTCACAGAAAATAAAATAATATAGTCATTAAAAATTTTTCTTTTAGTTAGAATGCGAAGATATACACACATATTTCTGCCAAATAATAGAATTGCGCTAATCTCCCTTTTTCGGATACGGCGAAATAGGTATCAGATAACTTAAAAAATGCAAATTTCGATGTATTTAAAAATAAATAAATAAACAATAAGGAATTGCTCTACGGGCTCATTTCACAGTTACCTTACACCTTTCTGAGTAGGTCGGACGGTCTGCGCCTCAACAACAACAACAACGGGTTCATTTCAAAGATCGAAAGAATGTTCCGATGGTATCAAGAAGAAAACTCTAAAACTCTATTTTCGGCCGCTAAGGAATCGATTTGTGTGAAAATCGCTCAAAAACATGCTGAAACGTAAAATAACTAAAACATATTTCGAATTAAAAAAAAAAATCTCGCCAAGCCATATTTTTTCGCTTCCGAAATATCTCTATACCGAATCTTGTCGCTGTCCAAAGTTTAGATTTCCCGCTAGAGACGATATACACACAGAGACATATTTTATTAAGTGAGCTAAAACAACTGCTGGCCATTCACAAAAATTATATTGATAGGTCGCAAGTAGCCGCAGAAAAGTTTTTTTACATCTATTCTAATGGCACATACATGAAAGCCTATAGACATTTTCAGTTTTTCTAGTACCTCAGTAATGTGGGGTAATTATATCAAATACGTATCTTTGAAAAAATATTTAATGAATTATGTCAATCTTTAACAAAAATTATACTTTAAAGACAGTTTATACTAAAATTGTCATTTATACACTGCAAATAATTTTATACATTTTTTTATTTTATTTTAATCGTTTCCTAACGATTGTATGTGCTAGGGCGATTTGGTTGTTAGATTTGGATTCAGCAATGTAAGAATTACCTTGAATTTTAAAAGCAAGGGAAAGGAAATTGTTTTACGACAAATGTTATAGCACCACTCAATACCGAATAATGAATCCATTGCTTTCTACCTCACGATGATTCGTTAGGTCCCCTCCTTAAAGCAATTCCTGTACTGATATGTTGCATATAATTCTCATTACTTTCCCTCCATACATAGTACAATGCATAGAGAAAGTATTGTGGCAAAAATAATGAATCTATTGCTTTCTACCTCTCGATGCTCCGTTAGGTCTCTTCCTTAATCCTTAAAGCAATTCCTGTACTGATATGCTGTATATAATCGGTATGTTGTAATGGTATTTTGTATATAACTCTTATTACTTTCCCTACATACATAATACAATGCATAGGGCAAGTATTGTGACAAGATCAAAAATTCGAATTCGACTTTTCGACGAAAGAGTACGTTTCAAGTATCCCGAACCCAAATCGAACGTTTTTGACATGATATCTCTGAGAGTATGTATGCTAGTGTGTGTAGGCATGTTAATGTGTGTATGTATATCAATGTGTGTGGGTGTACATATGTTAGTGTGTGTAGGTGTACATATGTTAGTGTGTGTGTGTGTACATATCTTAGTGTGTGTGGGTGTAATTTAGTGTGTGTGTGGGTGTAATTTAGTGTGTGTGTGTGTGTGTTTGTCTGTGTGTGTGGTATGTGTGTGTATGTTAGTCTGTGTGTGTGTGTGTGTGTGTGTTAGTCTCTCTCTCTCTCTCTGTGTGTGTGTATGTGTGTGTGTGTGTGTGTGTGTGTATGTGTGTGTGTGTGTGCGTGTGTGTGCGTGTGTCCGTGAAACTTCTAATGCGATATCTCAGGACCAAATGAAACTTTTCGAACGTAATTAGATAAGATTATTACAATAAGTGAGTACCGGAACTTTATTGATTTTAAACGTAATCCAATGCTTCGAAGCCCCCCTCCATCCATTTTCAAATGAGCTTTGAAAAGTTATTAAAAATCAAAATTTTCAACACGAACAATTCTAGAAATATTGTACGATTTTCGAAAGGTTTTTTGAAAATATCATTAAAAAATCAAGATCTTTAATAAAGATAAATAGATAATCATATCACAAGTAATTTTTTTAATCAGAAAACGAATGACACAAAACAAAAAAAGCATGAGCTGGTTTCGAGATACTGAACATTTAAAAATAACTTTAGTAAATAAATTACACAAAATTAAAAAAATAGTATTTATCATCAAATAAGTTATTTTTCATTATTTAATAATAAAAAACTAATTTGTTAACATCAACCTCGTAGATTTATCTCGTTCCATTTACGAAAAAAGTTATTTTGTGTAGTAGTCTTACATTTTGATGCCCAAGAATTCGTCAATAGCCATTAATGTCACGGGTTATTAATTAAATGCGGATTGCATTTTGATGGGGATTTTGCACGTGTGTATGAATAAGTGATTCTGCATAGATTAATAAGTTACCAAAAGCTTGAATTGCAATTCACGTGACATTAATTCAATACCAAAAACAGTGTGCTGTGGATTTTGATCACCATTATTTTGCGGTTAAAGAAGTAAAATTATTTCATTATCTAAGGAAAATTGTGTGCCGGCCACATTAGATGTTTTCCACACTATCAACATTTTATAATTAACATTAAAATTAAAAATATTAATGATAATATAAAATATGCAAAATTATGCCACTTTATTAGTTTGGTAAAGGTTAGGTCGACTTTAAATACCTAAAAACGGAGCCAAAAAAGCCATTCCCCAAAACACCGTGTTTAATACATGGAAATTGCTATGTAGTAAAGTGAATATATGTTTATGATTTGGGTTAGTTCAAAAAAGAATAATTTAATCGAAGTTATATTTGATGCCTCGCTTCAAATGTAACGGAGGAGAAAGTGAACGGGGGTGTTGGATAAATCAGTTGAGTTGCTCCGAGTCTTACATTGGGCAAAATTCTCAAAATCGAGTGAAAACATTGGACTGGGCACCTGTGATATTCTCCATATAAAACCCACGCTCTGACTTTACCTATACATAGATAAGATTAAGTCTTTTAAAAATCAATTGCAATATTGATAGTTCTAAGTGTACAACTGCATCCTTAAAAGTAATTTCAAAAGAAAAATGTCCTGCAGTAGTGAGATTTGATACTGCAATTCCATTCCTGAATTCAAAACAAAAATTCCGATAAGGGCATCGAGTAACTTTCCCTACAGGCTCAATTCACGTTTTTATTCTTTTTTTACTTTCTTTCTTTATATGCATTAATTTGAACGTTATTGCACGAAAACACGCATGAAATGGATACTTAAAATTTGAAATTATATCAAAAATAGTAATGCAATTTTAATAGTCTAACTACCCAACATAAATAGACATAAAACTCATTTGTATATCTCTCTTTCACTCTGTATAACTGTCTCTCCCTCCCACCCAATATCGCTTTTATTTTACCAGTGAATATTTGAAGTAAATGCCACACCTATTCTCTGTTGGAATTTTACATTTAGATCTCTTTTATCTGTTCTCATTATCTCTGTCATCTCTCTCTTCTATCTCTTCCCATTATCTCTCTCTTCTATCTCTTCTCCTTATCTCTCTCTTCTATCTCTTCTCATTATCTCTCTCTTCTATCTCTTCTCATTATATCTCTCTTCTATCTCTTCTCATTATATCTCTCTTCTATCTCTTCTCATTATCTCTCTCATCTATCTCTTCTCATTATCTCTCTCATCTATCTCTTCTATCTCTTCTCATTATCTTTCCCATCTATCTCTTCTCATTATCTTTCCCATCTATCTCTCCTATCTTTTCTCATTATCTCTCTCATCTCTCTCTTCGCCCTATTTCCCTCTTATTTCTCGTGTCACCACTACCACCAACACCACTCCGTTCGGTTTAAAAATAGGCAAACCTAAATATATACATTTTATCCAATTTTTCAATACCACTTTTATATTAATGAATGAGAAAGTCGGGGGAAGAGCGATAACTTCAGATATGTTTTATTTTACTTGTAATATTAAAATTTATTACTATAAAAGCCAGCATTAATACAATTAAGAATTATCTCTATGTGTGTATCTCTCTCTTTCTCTCTCTTTTAAATTCATTTCTCATAGCTTCCTCTCTTTTCGTCTCATTTCTTTCTTCCCTCCCATTTATCTCTTCTTCCTGAGCTTCTCCATTTTTTCTCCCTCATTTTACTAGGCAACGATTTAAATAAAAGCCACACTTATTCACCTCTAGAATTAACAATTCATCTCTTACCTCTATCTAATTTTCAATTATCTCTCATTCAACTCTCCCACTTCTTTCAACTTCCTTTTCGTTTACATGTTTTTCTTCCTTCACATTTCTCATCTCTTTCACTCCCTTCTTCACTTTCTTTTCTCTCTCATGTCTATCTTCCACCACCCCTACATAAAAATATGCAGACCTAAATGTCATAAATTTTACACATTGTTTCAATAATGTTTTATATTAATGAATGAGAAAGTCCATGGGATCCGGGCAAGACATATTTATTCTCACTGATAGCAAGGAATTTTAATATTCTAACAAGCCAACATTAATAACATTTAGATCTATTTAATTCTTCGTACTGTCTCTCTCCTTTCTCCTTGAATATCCATCTCATTTTGACTACAGATATTTTATATAACAACAATACTTATTTATCTCAAGAATTGTAAATTCATTTTTCATATCTTTCTCTCTGATCCCTTTCACATTTCTCTTGTTTAACTTCTCTTCCATATCTCTCTTCTTTCCTATCTTTCTTCCCACTTTCCTTCTATTTCACTTTCATTTTATCAGACAATATTAAAAGATAACCACACTTATTCACCTGTAGAATTTACAATTCGTCTCTTATATATGTTTCTCTTTCTCATATTTTTCACTTATACCATTTCTCTCTTCTTTCACATCTCTCATATCTATCATATTTCTCATCTCTCGTTTCACCGGGAAATATTTTAAATAAAAACCATACTTTATTAATCGAGAATTTTAATTAAACCTCTAATTTTTCTCTCATTGCATTATACACACACACACACTAGTATGTTGTGTATTTTTATGCACGTCTTGTTAACTACGTATTTTACATTACTAATAACTTATCAAAGCTGCACATGCGCTTAATAAGTTATATAGGAATTATTAATCTCTCATTTTTATTTTACGGTAGTGTCTGAATTGAGTCTGTAATATGCAGTGTCCATGATTTCCTTTCTTTCTCATTTTCACATCCTCTTCAGAGTTTTTTTTTTTTTTTTTTTTTTTTTTTTTTATATATATTAAATAATTGATCCACCACTTTTCTATTTTCAACTTTATCTCTCCACATAAATTATGTTATTGTTGTGTAATATCATAGTATCTCCTTTGCATTTCATGTGCTTTCTCTATTTCAAATGAATCACGTTCCACTTTTAGATTTAACGCCTGGCAAGAAAGATGGTCTAACCCACCAATCTTGTGCTCGGTACTTGTGTACTGGTTGGGGTACACTCGGATCGAAAACCTTTGACCAACATTGCTCTTTTGATCCTTCTTTATCCTCCTACGATTATCACAAGAATCTTTCTTTTGCTTCTTGTAACTCCAAAACTTCCAAAACTTGTCCCGTCGCTGATCCCACACAAATCGATAATCAGAAAACTCTTAATTTTTGTAAAGTATTTAATTGCATCTACAAAATCACCTGCAAAATCTGTAATCTTGCTTATATAGGACAAACTAAAAACCATCTACATCTCAGAATTAATCTACATCGCAGTAATATCAAAAATTATAATGGAAAGCAAAATGATTGTTGTATCGAATTTGAACATTTTCAAAAACATGGATTTGAAAACATTTTCATCTCTATTCTAGACATCATACCAAATCTTCATCATCGACTATTTTTTTAAAACAATTATATAATCAAACACAAATGTATATTCCCTTATGGTCTGAATCAACTTCTTTTTAACCAAAATATTGTTAAAAAAACATTTGCAGACTACACACCACAACTTTTATCAATATACAACCTCATCAAAACTTCAAACAATGTTAATCATTCTCAAAATTCCAAACGCACTAACAGAGGTAGTAAAGTCAATAAACCTACTAGCAATAATTCAAACTTTCTCTACATTAAAACTAAAATCATTAGGCTTTTAAATCTATATGAAACTTCCTACAATATGACTGAATGTAAAACCTGGATTTTTGCTATTAAGAAAAAGCTTCTTAACACTGTTTATAATGTCTTCATTAATTTAAATTTGTCAAGCTCTCACTTCTCCCACTTATTCTTTGACTTAATTGTCACTCGTGCGCATTACATCAAACGTAGCTTAATGCCTGCTAATGTTCAACCAGGTATCCCTCCCTCTAACTCTTATTGTGTTATTAACTTTTCAAACCGAATCATTGATTCCTTCAACCTCACCAAACTTTTCCATCACCTATCACTTGAATTTCCAATAAAAAACATCAATATTGTTAAATCATATAAATATAATATCCCATTCGGTAGACTTATTTTTAACTATAACCAGATTTCAAAATCTACTGATCCATCGTCCTCCACTCCGATAGATAAAAATAATCTTTGTAATTGTCATTCACCTGCATTGAAACCTTTTATAAATACCCATTTTGGTCATGTACTAACGGGTAACTTAGATATAATCACCGACCCTTCCTTAAAACTTATTATGTCATATGGAACGAAATATAGACTACCTTCTAAAAATCATCCTTATTCTATCCTTAACACTCTCTCTCTTGATATTGATAAATTCATATATAAAATGTCCATTACACATTCTATACCAATGGAAGCCTTTTGTATCTGGAAATCTAAAATTTTATCCCATGTTCAATTTAAGCTATCACATTCGAATATTCCACAGTCTAATTTCCAATTATCAAAACTAAAGCAAAGTATTACACATATGCAGAAATTCCTAGTTTTTACGTATGTAGACAAAGCTTCATCAAACTATGCTATTTTCTGCAAATTTTTCTACATTAAAACATTATTATCCAATTTAAATCAAATTAATACCTTCAAATTGCAAAAAACAACCATACATGATTTAAAACGCAAACTTATTTCCAAGTATAAACAATTTTTTGATACTCATCAAAATTTAAACCTTCCATATTTAGTAATCATACCAAAATTTCACAAGGACCCAGTAAAATTTAGAACCGTTACCAGTGGACACAACTCTTATGCATCAAATGCTAATAAAAAACTTCTCAAAGTCTTAAATATTCTTTTTCATGCTATTTCCCTTGAGCCACATTGCATTATCCGAAATAGCTATGAACTTATTCAAAAACTGAAATCCTTTTCTGCCATTGATTCATTCCAAACATTAGATTTTAAAGATCTTTTTAATAACATCGACATCAAAGATTTATTTTCTGTCATTAAACAACTCTTCGATCAATTCAAATTAAATACTCTTACTAAATATGACTCGTCCACCTTCAATAATTTATTGCATTTTGTGCTTTTTCACAACTATCTTGTACATGGCAATTCTGTATACCTCCAAACGATTGGAGTACCGCAAGGATCCACTAGTAGCTCCATGCTCGCCAATATTTATCTTTACTTCTACGAAAGAAAATCCACTCTGTTCACTCGTAACATTTCTATTTTTCGATACATTGATGATGTTTTTCTTTGTTTTCATACTGCACACGATTCTTTACCCACACTTAATATATATCCATACAATCTTGAATTAATACCGAATGAATCCCACCCTTCCAAATCTGTAAATTATCTTGACATCACCATTGATATACATTGTAACTCTTTCACTACTACTATTTATGATAAGAGACATCAATTTAAATTTAATGTAAAATTCTTCCCACATTTCTCTTCTTGCCTTAGCAACCAAGTTTTTAGAAATCTAATCACTAGCTATTTGCTCCGCATTAAACGCCTGGATAGTAATAAGTTTACACTAACACACATTAATCGTCTCAAAAATCTTTGCTTTATGTACAATTTCCCCCCCTTATTTGTAGATCGCAGTATAAGTACAGTATTCTAATGTCGTGGACACACCATAAAATAAACACCGCCCCGGCGGGCAAAAATAAAAATGTAAAAATATTAAAAAACAGTAATTTCGATTACACTAAAAACAAAAAATTTTTAAAAAAAAACCGCCTCGGCGGGTAAAGAAAAAAGTTTAAAACACTCTTAAAACCGTTAAGGCGGATATCTAAAAAGCTAATAAAACAAAAAACAGGCTACGGCTCCAAAAAACAGTGTTATCCATTCTTTCAAAGTTTTCGATAATCGTGGTCACATCTCGGTCAGTTTCTAAACTCTTGGGTTTATCTCTCCGAAAGTATGTACTGCCACTTCCACTTCCTCTGGTCTGGATTATTCCCACGTGGTAGTAAGCGAGGTAAGCGTTCAAATTGTAGCATGTGGTGGACTCATTTGAAGATTTTTCACGGTGACGACCTTTCGACATGTGAGTTGCTCTTTTTTGCAAATTCGTATATTTGTGCGCTATATTTTTCATGTTCATGGCTATGTGGTATTTTATATTTCATGTTTATGTGGTATTTTATATTCTATTATTGAATTTTATCCTATTTGTTTTTTTTCTGTTATTCCGTAGTTGGGCACAGATTGCATAATATTTTAACCACGTGGTTTTATGCAATCATAGAAACAACGGATTTTAGTATATCTGTCTAGAATGTGCCCCTGAAGACGTTTCTGGCAGATATACTATTCTTTAATATGTTTTCCTTGTCCTGGCCTCTCCGTGCTCTACTTTTTCGGCCCTTTCTCGTTGCTTTTTGCTTTTCACAACACGCTTTATTTTGCTCGCGGTTTGATACTGTGGTTACTGATTCACACTCTTGCACTTTAGTTTTTGTTATTTTAATTTAATATATATATATATATATATATATATATATAATAGTAAATACATCATCAAATAGAAAAAAGGGGGGGAGGCACAAAGGAAGGGGGGAAAAGAAAGGAGAGTGTTTAAAGGAACGACAGAAAAAAGGCCGGGGGGGTCGTGACCCCCCGTTCCCGGTTAAAGCGCTTTTACTCTAGAAACACTCCCGGTGCCTCTGTCTTCCTGAAGCACTCCTCCATCCGATGAAATCTATGAAACATCCCGAAGTATATAGACCATGAAGCAAAATAGGGGCTTAAGATGGGAATAAACTTAACCTGATTACTCAACAGAATTCTTGAAGACCACAAGCAATGCCACACAACCATATCTCACCGACCTGCTATCATCAAATATAACTGTTTGTCTTTCTGTCAAATATCAAGTCTACATAGTGCCTTAGATACCGAAGTGGGTAAGTGCTTTTTGCTGCTTCCCTGAGTAATTTATTGACGCTGTGTTGCTGTTCTTCTTTTTCAGTGTTGAGACGTCTATATCGATTTAGATGATTTATTATAATATTTCTGAAAATACCACTGCTCAAATTAGATTTCCAATCTATAATGTAATTAATGTTGAAATCAAAATTATCCCTCTTGTCATAAACTTTAAAACATATCTTGTTTTTCTCATTGTAGTAAATACTGATATCCAGAAAATCAACAGTTCCTGGATTTGTATATTTAGTTTCCAAAAGTTCCAGGCACTTAGGGTAAAACCCAAACTCAAAATGATCTTGTTGATTTTTATATCCAATAATCACATCGTCAACAAAGCGGTAGTATGGCATTTCATTGACTAAATATGTACCTTGTTCATACTTGTTCAAGTAAATATCTGCAAGTACCGAAGAGCAACCCCCCCCCCCATTGGGATGCCCTGCACCTGACGATAAAAACCTATTCCGTTGTGCAGTATGTTTTCAAATAAAACTATATTTATCAGCATTTTACATTGGTAGAGGGAGATGGCAGAGTGGAGATTGTGATGCTCATGAAGCTCCAATAAAATTTCGGATAAATCTTTTAAATTTACATGATTAAAAAGGTCTTTAAAATCAAAGCATCTGAAAAACATTTTATCCTTTATTCTGCTTAATTTGTCAATAAGTTCAAAAGAATTTGACACCATACAGGTCCCTTCCTTTTTGATTTCTTTTAGTAATGGAGTCAGAATAGAAAGTAACTTAATATTATATATATATATATATATATATATATATATATATATATATATATATATATATATATATATATAATAAAAAAGTTTGAAAGTCCAATGAAAGAAGAGTGAGAAGCTGTAACTCGAAAAACCTAACATTCTAACAAGCTTGCAAAATAAAAGTATAAATCAGCAAATCTTCAAGCAAATGGAAAAAAATACAAATTTTGAATCATCAAGTCAAAGAAAAACATCAAAAATCAAAAAATCAATGGTATGGAATCGATAAAAGAAAACAAACGAAATCCAAGCACAAACGCTATACACGTGGACAAGTTCTAGGCTATATATATATATATATATATATATATATATATATATATATATATATATATATATATATATATATATATATATATATATATATATATATATATATATATATAATTTTAACCACGTGTTTTTATGCAATCATAGAAACAACGGATTTAGTATATCTGTCTAGAATGTGCTCTTGAAGACGTTTCTGGCAGATATGCTATTCATTGATTTATTTTCCTTGTCCTGGCCTCTTCGTGCTCTACTTTTCCAGCCCTTCCTCCTTACTTTTTACTTTCTGTTATTAAATACAAGTTATTATATTGCCCGCGGTTTGATACGGTGTTTACTGATTTGCACTCGTTTTTATTATTTTAATTTATATATATATATATATATATATATATATATATATATATATATATATATATATATATATATATATATATATATATATATATATATATATATATATATATATAAATATATATATATATATATATATATATATATATATATATATATATATATATATATAAATATATATATATATATATATATATATATATATATATATATATATAAATATATATATATATATATATATATATATATATATATATAGTATATATATATATCTTTTTCTCATATCTCTCTTCTCTAACCTCGCATTATATCTACATTCTCACTCATCTATAATATCTCTCTGTTTTTCATCTCATCTCTCAACCCACATCTCACCTCCCAATTTCATCTTTCTCATCTCTCTTTCTCCCACAGCTGCTCTACTCCATCACCTTTTAAGTATTGCGGAAGTTATGCATAATTTCCTTTTCTGTAGAGTTCAATGATGACTCAACGTACGAGGTGTTCGTGAAACATCCTTCAAATAAGACTAAAAAAAGAGGATCAATGGGGAAAAAAAAACCTCAAGTGAAAACTCAGGTAAAGGGTAAATTGAACCGTTGAGTATGTACACAAAAGGGGTGAAAAGCACGTGACTTGAGTTGAGGGGAAAAAAATCTAGGACGAAAGATTTGGGATGTCGATATAGGGATTCCCTACGTTTTGAGTACGTAGCCTTGATTTGAGAAGGGCAAGGTTGGATGGATATGGAGTAAATGAATGCTATTGACGATTTAGGGTTATATAAAGTTTATGTAAATAAAATCGATATAAATAAAATTGAAAATTTGTCTGTCTGTTTGTCTCATCATCACGGGAGAACAGCTGAACCGAATTCGATGAAATTTTGTGGGTAGGCTTGAAATAGCCCAACTTGAAATTTAGTCCATGTTTCGAGTTTCTACGACCAGGAGTTTTCTAGATATTAATTAAAAACGCACAGTTAAACCGCCCATAGACATAGCATTATGCAGACGATATTTATCCCGTAAATTTATTTGAAGAAAATTATATCATGTCGCTTAGGAACGGGTTTAAATTCAATGTGCTCATGTAGCAGACGATTTTTATTAAATCTTTTCCGATTTAAATAACAAGACAGATCAATTATGCTTAAAGCATTGATTATGAAACACTTTCCAACTTCAATGCAATTTTATTTAAACATCTCTAAAATGCAATATATTCCTCGGTAATATTTTAAAACTTATCACAATACTACATTAATTTATTATATTTGAAAACTTAAACCTTCACCGAAAATAATGAATTTCATTCAAATGACGGTATTGAAATATAAATTGCCTAGTTTAAACATCTCTAAAATGCGATACATTCCTTGGTAATAATTTTAGAATTATCATAATACTACGATAATTTATTATATTTGAAAACTTCATCGAAAACAACTGAAACTCATTCAAAAGAAGTCATAGAAAAAAATAACACGCCTGGCTCTCTCTATAAAAGCAGCATTTCATTCATAAATAATTTCCCATTCATGCCATTCATCACAATACTATATATATATATAATAATTTATTTTATTTAAAAATTAAGACCATGGAGCTACAAGTAATTAAACTCTATGCTTAAAACTTCATCGCAAAAAATCGTGCTTCTCTCTGTAAAATCAATGAATATTTCATTCATATCAGCTATACAGACTCCATGAGCTGAATAATTTTGTGTTAAAGAAATACAGCAATTCTAATACAACTCATTCTACATATTTTGCTGTTTACATTTTACATAAGTGAAAAATAGGCTTCGTTGTAGAAATAATCAAATTCTGATGATCATTTAAACTCAAATATATTGTAATTGCGTTGTTTTAGTATGTAGATGCACAGAATTTAAGCAAAAATAAGGTGGTTTTAGGACGGATACAACACTCAATATGAATTAAAAAGAACTTTAAAAATTACGATTTTGAGAAAAGATGGATGCCATATATCTGTTTGAAGTGGGTCACGTGATATTTTCATATCGTGGTCATGTGATCGCTATATATAAGAGATGTAATTTTATTTTAATTTTTATTTAAAAAACTACTGAATATATTTCGCTGAATTTTTTTTTTATATATTTTGTGGAACAATTTGAATATTACCTAAAATTTTCGAAGCAATTTGTGAATTTTAAATCCGCTTAAAAAATGTTTGAAAAATTAGGTCCCTTAGGGTTCAATGTATTTCATTTTTTCAACCCGGGTTCAATCCAAAACTAATTGGATGATATTATTCATTTATATTCCCGTAGGCCCTACAGATTGTCTGAACAACATACTAAAATTTCATTTTGATTAAGTCATCTTTTCGGCAGTTATCGTGCTAACGGACAGACAGAATGAACAAAGTCATAAACACTTTTCAACTTTGTTGTAAAGTGTTAATAAAGAAATGCATATGAAATAAATTTGATCGAAATTGCATTTTTAACTGGATTTTTAAAGATTACTTTGGGATTATTGATATTTTCGATTTATTATGTCATCTGTTTTATTTTAGCAAAAACGGTTGAAACTCATATATTTTAGTACGGGTAATCTTCTATTAGTACATTGGTATGTCTTCTAAAATATAAGTAGCACGGTTATACCTTCCCATACAATTTTAGCACTTTCAGTTTGACATATATTGGAATCAATCACGACCCTCAAATTTAAAGATCATTGATATGTTCACTTCATCATGTCATCTGTTGCATTTTGTCAACGATTTTGAAATTCATATATTGTAGTACGGGTAATTTTCTACCAATACACGGGTATATCTTCTAATATTCGGAAATATAAGTAATACGGGTACATCTTCTGATACAATTTTAGTGTTTTTATTTTGGCATATATTAATTCAATTTCATATTTTTTGCAAATTTGTCTACCAAGGGACCAGGCTGTTTCATTCTTCAGATCTGCCTGTGAAGATAATTTCTGCATAGCGAGAACAGATATTCTTAAACTTCCTTTTAGGAGCATTAATATAAATATTTTAATAGAATGTTTTGAATAACAATGTAACAATGTCATTAAGAATAGTGTAGGAATTTGCACGTGATTGTGAATTTTATATTTCTTTACATTATATATTCCGTACGAAAAACGGCTAGCATGAAGCTAGCATGAACGCTAGTATGAACGTTAGCCCGAGATATTGCATTTTTTATAATAAATTTATAAAAAAATCACATAATATTAAATAAAGGATTAACTATTGTGACAAATGTTAACTTTTTATATGTAATATTATGCGACAAATTTATTAGCATCATTCTCGTGGATTGATGCTAACTGTGGACTTTGTTCCATTCACGATGGAAGATACTTTGCGTAATCGTTTTGTATTTTGACGCCTAACAATTCTCCAACACTAATTTATATACAGGAAACTCTTCTCTAACATTTTCCGTAACACTTGGCGACAAATTTAGCAAACTTGGTCACGCATCTGGTGAAATATCGCCAATTCGCACAAAGAATATTGTACTTATTGAACATTTTACATTGTCTCAAGTGCACTAACTAACAATGTAGTCATATTTAAAATTAAATATCTTGACTTTTAATGTTTCTAATGCTTCAATAACTCAGTCCTCGGACAATTTGTAACGTTTTGGTAGAAACCAATCAGAGAGAAGTTGGCAATCGGCTTGACCAATTAAATCTTCGCCTGTAGGAAAGGAAAATTTTCACTTCAGAAGTACATAAAAAATTCTGATGTGGGGAGTACGTGACTTTTCCTGCAGACTCATATTCACGTTCTCTTTATTTCTTCAATAATTCATTGAATTCAGTTAATTGCACAAAATAACACTCATAGTTATTTAACATTACACCGAATTTGCACTTTTAATTCACTTTTCGTTCTCATTTGGTAATTGGACTTATTTCCAAAGTTGGCGTAGCGAAAATGCGGAAACACTGAACTATCTCAAGAACGGCTAGCCTTGGTGTAATGGGGTAGGTCTTATTCTTTTTATCTTTAAAAATTACATATAAAACAAGCATTTAATTGATATATTTGAGCATATATAGTTCTCTATTTTAGATTTTGGCGATTTTTGCGGACCATTTCGTAAAAAAAGCAGATTATTTTTTTCTGAATCGTACCAAAATCGAATCAGCACCAGGGTAACCCGCAAGTTACTTATCTACCAAATTTTGTAAAATTTGATCTATTGGTTTTTTAGCTAGAGTGGATACAGGCAATTTTTGGGGCCATTTCGCAAAAACAGGCGAGTGAATTTATTTCGAATCATACCCCAAACTAATCAGTACCAAAGTCACCCACAAGTGACTTATATACCAAATTTTATGAAATTTGATCCATTAGTATTTGAGTTAGAGTGAATAAATACATTACACAGACAGTCTGACTGACAGACGGACAGACACACACACAGACGTCACGCTAAAAATAGTTTTTTCGTATTCTAGAGGTCCCAAAACGTGTAGTTCCGTCGAAAACTCAATTTGCGATTTCCGGTATGATTCCAATACTTCCCCTATACATTATCATGTTATTGCATGCAGCGCATGACTTTCTCTGCAGACTTATATACACGTTCTATTTATTTTAATTAAATTTAATTCACTTTTAATTCAATTTTCGTTCTTATTCGGTAATTGGACTTAATTTCAAAGGTGGTGTAGAGAACATACGAAAAAACTAAAATATCTCGAAAATGGCTAGACCTAGTGCAATGGGTTTGGTCTTATTCTTTTTGTTGTCAAAAATCACGTATAAAATAGGAATTTAATTGATATAATTGAGCACACGTAGTCTTTTATTTCGTTAAAAATTACGTATAAAACTAGCATTTAATGGATATATTTGGCATACGTAGTTTTTTATTTTAGATTTTGACGATTTTTGCGGGCCATTTTGCAAAAAAAGGCAGGTTATTTTTTTCCAAATCGTACCAAAATCTAATCAGCACCAGGGTGACCCACGAGCGACTTATCTACCGAATTTTGTGAAATTCGGTCCATTAATTTTTCAGCTAGAGTGGATACAAGCTCTTGCGGGCCATTTCGCAAAAAAAGGCGGGTTCTTTTATCCCGAATCGCACCCAAAACTAATCAGCACCAGATTCGCCCACAAGTGACTTACCTACCAAATTTTGTGAAATTCGGTCCATTAGTTTTTGACTTAGAGTGGATACAAAATCTGCACAGACAGACAGACAGACAGACACACACACACACACAGACGTCACGCTGAAAATGGTTTTTTCATATTCTAGAGGTCTCGAAACGTGTAGATCTGTCGAAAACTCGAGTTGCGATTTTCGGTATGATTCCAATACTTTCCCTATACATTACCATGTATTGCAGGGAAAGTAAAAATCTGATGTGGGCAGCACATGACTGTCCCTGCAGACTTATATCCACGTTCTCTTTATTTCAATTAAATTTAATTCACTTTTAATTCAATTTTCGTTGTCATTCGATAACTGGAATTATTTTCAAAGGTGGCGTGGAGAAAATACGAAAAAAACTAATATATCTCGAGAACGGTTAATCCTAGTGTAATGGGGTTGGTCTTATTCTTTTCATCGTTAAAAATTACGTATAAAACATGCATTTTATGGCTATATTTGAGCACACGTAGTTTTTATTTTAGATTTTGACGATTTTTGCGGGCCATTTCACAAAAAAAGGCAGGTTATTTTTTTTCAAATCGTACTAAAATCTAATCAGTACCAGGGTGACCTACAAACGACTTATCTACCGAATTTTGTGAAATTCGGTCCATTAGTTTTTCAGCTAGAGTGGATGCAGGCAATTTTTGCGGGCCATTTCGCAAAAAGAAGTGGGTTCTTTTATCCTGAATCATACTCAAAACTAATCAGCACCAGATTCGTTCACAAGTGACTTACCCACCAAATTTTATGAAATTCGGTCAATTAGTTTTTTAGTTAGAGTGGATACAAAATCTGCACAGACAGACAAACACACAGACAGACACACAGACACACAAATATTCGATATCTCACTAACAAATGGAGCGTTTCGAAAGAAATTTGGTACGGTTACTACAATCAGGGAATACTCTATCCATCTGTAGATAGACTTTTAGATTTTCACCCACTCAGTATTTAACCTGTCTTGGACCCGAGCCCGGCCAGGCCCGAAGGCCTCGGTGATCCTCGGTTTGGTTCGGCGTGAAACAATTGAGATATTTTTTTTAAACATTTGTCTTTGGGATGGGACAGTCCAGTGGTTAGCGCGGGGGGATTGCATTCGGATGACACGAGTTCGATTTCCAGCTCTGCGCTAGCAGTCATCGTGTTCATGCTAAGTACGATGACTGTGGGTTCGAAAGTCCGTCAAAAGGTTGGTGGCAAGGGAAGTAAGGTATTGTCCCTTTGGACACCGTCCTGTACTAGGTTCAGGTTTAAATTGGGTGTCACTTCCCGACCGTCCAAACAAATACCTTACACCTTCGGGTAAGTCGGACTGTCTGGGCTGAAGAAGAAGAAACAATTATCTTTACATAGCAAAAATAAACTCAATAATGTAATGTACTCAATAAAAATACATTATTTTTTTTTCAAAATTAAACGTGTTCGGCCCATCCATACACGACATTTAAAAAAACTAAACCCGAGCCCGACCCGTTCCAGTTCACGGGTCGGAATGGGCCGGGCCGAAGCCCGTGCAGACCTCTACCCTGTATATTTCCTACATATAATATTACACGGAAATCACATAAATTACAAGGACATTTTAGAAGGCATCTTTTATCGGTGTATATCAACAAATTGCACAGATTTGAAGGTATATTTAGCGCGCTTTGTTCATATCTGATTCAAATCTTTTTTTATAACAGGTCATTACGTAATCAAGTTATGGAAGAGAAAGTATTTCGTTTATCACTTTTTTCACATTGGATATGTCATTGACCCTTTCTATCTTGGAAATTTGAAAATATTGCAAGTTACCAACAGAGGGCGCTGATAACTGATCATGACAAAGCATTCGCATACTTTCGTTTTAGATTGTTACATTGAGACCTAAACACGATTCGCTTTTTAATCTTCAATATTGAGTTAATTCAAAAAATTCTACATTCAATTAAATCTAAAATCTATTCAAAATTACGATTTAATATTTCACTGCTTTAATAATTTATTGCATTCATTCTGTTAAAATACAGTTTACTAAAGAATATTACAAATCAACGATTTCCATTTTCCGCAATGCAACTCACAGAGAATTGGGCACTAGCGTAAATAAACAAACAGCCTGAGTAGTAGAATACGCAGAAATGCATTATTTTTACCATAGCGGGATAGAGTAACTTGTAATGGTAAACTGAAGATGATAGCAAATAAAAATTGAAAGTAAACCCATTAAACATCGAAATTTACCTTTGTGCTAAAAATAAGCCATTTAGAATACTTGAGTAACAATATATACGTAAGGATTTCATTTGTTAAAGTGCACTTTAAGTGATTTTAAGTGAATGTACACTATTACTCATTTAGTCATAGTTACTAGCTAACGTTCTAAAGATGTATAATTTAATAGAAAATTCTGTAATGTATATGCTAGTGAGAAGGGATAGGTAAATAACGAATTTTCTTAAAAATCTCGTGTATATATTTTATTGAAAGTGCATATTTTATTTTCCTGTAAATAAAAAAGATTCATCAAAGAAGATAAATATAGATATATCCTACTGAAATTAGAGGTTAAATGATTATACATTTCTAAAGTAGAGTCCCCTCATCCCCTTTTATCATTATAGCGATAAGTTACCTACTATTCATATCCTTAGTGTTGCTCTGATGGATTTTTGTAATTATTGCATAATTTTCGATTATAAAAATTATACATATATATATATATATATTTGAAATGTAATAATAAGAATTATGTAAAAATAAAAAAAAATAAAAATACAATTCAAGTAATATTAACATCACCATAGAAGCAAATTCACGGCCATAATGCCGATAAGAGAAAAGAACAGAACCTTCCCAAATTCGATGATTAATCAGAAATATATATATATATATAAATATATATATATATATATATATATTTATATATATATATATATATATATATATATATATATATATATATATATACATATATAATTAATAAATAAGTTGTTTAAATATTATATTTTCAATTGTCAAGACTGGAGGTTATAAATTATTCCCTTTGTAAAAATAACGCGCTTAAGCTGCTGATAATTTTTAAGGTACTATTTAATAGAAGATTTTTATGATTACTTGTAATATATATATACCCGAGAAATACCAAAGAAAATTGCTTGTAAACTGAAGGTAAAGGTAAATAAATTGCAAAACAGAAGCCTAGTGTAGCACGATGAGCTATGCAAGAAATTTGGAAATTGAATAAATGGAATCTAGTGAAAATAAAAGGAATAAAATGAATATGAAAAGCATTTCTGAAACCATGTACGTTATCAAGGGCCATACATGTTTCATTAATGCTGATTCTACGTTTCTGTTAACACTACTGTAAAATGTATTACAGAAATAATGTAAATGGCCCGACGTAGAAGAAAAAACAAAGTGGATCAAATACACAAAAAAATCAAACATGAATATAAAATATTCTGTAACACTAGCTTGTGGCTAATTATTTAAATGAGGATGCAAAGTATTATAAAGTAATATCAAAAGAATATAATGAAAATAAAATGAATAATATATCTACCTCTAGTACTGTGGTACTTCTGGAAAAGCATGTGTATTACCAATCATCTCTGAACTGGTTACAGTGAATTTTTGTTACTGACTAAGCAGTTTTCTCAAAGCAGGTTACAGTGAATTATACAAAATGTTTAACTGTTAGAAGAAGACATGGAGATTATGAATTATTTAGAAATGTTAGAGTATGATCTGTCAATATGTTGCTGTAATTGTTGCAAGTTTTTGAATTTAAATTTAAAATGTGTTTTAATAAAAGAAAAAATAAGATTGGGCGGATAGTTATTTGTGATAACGGTGTTGATGAATTTATGAAGATGTTCTTTGTAGTAACAAGGTGTGCTTAACATTTTGATTCTTAATAACTGGTTATTAATAATATTTCTATATACAGATTTGGAAAGATTGGAAGAGAAATGTTGAAGTTTATTTACTTTGAAGTTATAAGTTTCTGTTTTGTCATAGATTTTAAATTTTATTGTATTTGCATTTTTAATTGTTAAACTAACGTCTAGAAAATTGATCCAGTTGGATGTATATACATTTTCAATGAGTTGTAGATTAGGTGGATAGAAATCAAAATTTAATTCATTAGCCTCATTAGTAATTCCAATAATAATAAGATCATCAATATATCTGTACATGATATGACTGTTGAATGGGTACTGATTTTCGTAAAAATGTAGATAAAGGTTGGCCAGTATGGTGGATGATTTACCTCCCTGTGGTATTCCTTTATTTAATTTGTATATGCTTTTTCCTTGAACTATATACTGTTTGAACAGAATGAACTTTAATAAAGTTTTGAATTTTGGAAATGATATGTTTTTGGCTTGAGTGAATTGTTCATATAAAAGAAGTATGACTTTATATAAATCATTAATGTCTATATTAGTAAATAGGTCTTTGAAATCAAAAGTTTTTACATCATGTATGTAAGGGATTAGTTTTATTTTATTAATAAGTTCTATACTATTTTTGATTATATGTGTTTTTTGTGCAGTAGAATAATCATAAATTTGATTGAGTATGATTAGAAGTTGTTTGTCAGCTGCATTGGTATATGAATTAAAACCTATAGTAACTGTTCTAAATGAAATAGGTGTTTTATGGAATTTAGGTATGAGTACCAAGTAAGGAAAATTGAGATTGTATTTTTGTTTATGAAGTTTGTAATAAGCTATTATTTGTTTATTTATAACATTGATATGAGTGTATAAAGGAGTTAAAGAAAGAGAGGTACTGAGTTGCAATTTAAGCTCGTCCAAATAAAATTTTTTGCAGATAAACGCATAATTACTGGATGCCTTGTCTACATATGTGATTACATATTTATCTTGTAGTGACTTGATTTCTTTAACGATTTCTTGGTAATTATGCTTATATATTGGAATGGGAAAGTGTTGGATCAAATGTTTTACATGCCTAGTTATTTGTACTTTCCAGCTCTTGAAGGCTTCAAATGGGCAGTGGGATTTACCTGACATTTTAAATATATATTTGTCTAGATCTATGTCAAAAGCTTGTATTATTTTCTTTTTATTATAAAGAAGAGGTAATCTGTATTTGGATCCATAGCTTAGAAATTTTCTGAGATGAGGTTCCTTTATTAAATCTAGATTTCCTGTGATTATGTGTCCATGTTGTGGGTCGATAAAGGGAAGATAGCAGCTTTCATTGCACGAACAAGATACAGAATTATTCAATTGTTTTGATAAACGATTATAGTTATATATTTTACGTCCTAAAGGTACTGGATATTTATATGCTTTTACTATGTTAACATTTTTAATAGGAAAAAAGGATTGGAAATTTTTAAAAATTTGTGTGAAGTTGAAATAATTAAATATAGGATTTGTGTAATTAATAACACAATAAGATTGGTTTGTTTTTTCTTTTTTGTGTGAATGTGTGAGTTGTACTCCTATAAGTCTTGCTCTTGTTAGTAAAAGGTCAAAAACTAGGTGTCCGAATTGCTTTTTATTATTGAGATCTATGAGTGAATTATAAAGTTTATTTAAATGTGGTTTTTTGATGGAGAAAACCCAGTTTCTAATATGTTTCCAATTATAGTTTGATTCAAAAAGTGTGCATTGAAGATTTATTTGAGATGTGAAGTCTAAGTTGAGGGAGTGTTTGTTTTTGTGTATACCCCTCTGTGTGCGTGTAGTTTTGTGTGAATGAGTTTGCATCAAAGAATATACTGTTGGAGTTAGAATAGAAGCATTGAATAAATCCTTTTTTACTATATTGTGACCATTAACTATTTGATTTAGTCCATAAGGAAATGCTGTATTGTGTTTTAAAATTAGTTTGTTTTCATAGTAAATTCTGTTTAAGGAATTAGGAATTATATCCAAAATTGAAATAATTACTGAATCAAATCCATGTTTGTAGAAGTGTTCATACTCAAATTGATTTTCTGAATTTCGATCTTTATCATAATGTTTGATGTTATTGCGATGTACATTTATTCTTAGATCTATAGGTGTACTAGTCTGTCCCACATATGCCATCTGGCATACTGAACAGCGAAGCATGTATATGCATCTGTATACTTTACAAAAAATAGGTGAATTCTTATCACTGTTAATTTGAGAAGGTTCCGCATTTGGGCAAGTTTTGCAGTTTTTGTTTCCACATGTTTGAAATTTAAAATCCCTGGGGCGCATTGTGTCTTTCACATCTTCAGACAGATTAGGGTAACAGGATGTCGATCTTTGGAATGCCCTATTCATACCCAAATACCGGGCACAAGAATTTTTATGTTCTATTTTGCCAGTCGCTAAATTATCATGTTGTATATTCATTTTAGTAAAAAAGTATAAGCAATATTGCTTATGAGAAATGCATGGAAATAACAATTTGAAAGTACATATAAAAACAATGTGAAGGTACATATAAAAAGTGAATATCTGTATTATACCTAAAAATATCTGAATATCTGTATTATACCTATTCCAGACACTATTTTTAGGTATAATACAGATATTCACATTTTATATGTACCTTCACATTGTTTTTATATGTACTTTCAAATTGTTATTTCCATGCATTTCTCATAAGCAATATTGCTTATACTTTTTTACTAAAATGAATATACAACATGATAATTTAGCGACTGGCAAAATAGAACATAAAAATTCTTGTGCCCGGTATTTGGGTATGAATAGGGCATTCCAAAGATCGACATCCTGTTACCCTAATCTGTCTGAAGATGTGAAAGACACAATGCGCCCCAGGGATTTTAAATTTCAAACGTGTGGAAACAAAAACTGCAAAACTTGCCCAAATGCGGAACCTTCTCAAATTAACAGTGATAAGAATTCACCTATTTTTTGTAAAGTATACAGATGCATATACATGCTTCGCTGTTCAGTATGCCAGATGGCATATGTGGGACAGACTAGTACACCTATAGATCTAAGAATAAATGTACATCGCAATAACATCAAACATTATGATAAAGATCGAAATTCAGAAAATCAATTTGAGTATGAACACTTCTACAAACATGGATTTGATTCAGTAATTATTTCAATTTTGGATATAATTCCTAATTCCTCAAACAGAATTTACTATGAAAACAAACTAATTTTAAAACACAATACAGCATTTCCTTATGGACTAAATCAAATAGTTAATGGTCACAATATAGTAAAAAATGATTTATTCAATGCTTCTATTCTAACTCCAACAGTATATTCTTTGATGCAAACTCATTCACACAAAACTACACGCACACAGAGGGGTATACACAAAAACAAACACTCCCTCAACTTAGACTTCACATCTCAAATAAATCTTCAATGCACACTTTTTGAATCAAACTATAATTGGAAACATATTAGAAACTGGGTTTTCTCCATCAAAAAACCACATTTAAATAAACTTTATAATTCACTCATAGATCTCAATAATAAAAAGCAATTCGGACACCTAGTTTTTGACCTTTTACTAACAAGAGCAAGACTTATAGGAGTACAACTCACACATTCACACAAAAAAGAAAAAACAAACCAATCTTATTGTGTTATTAATTACACAAATCCTATATTTAATTATTTCAACTTCACACAAATTTTTAAAAATTTCCAATCCTTTTTTCCTATTAAAAATGTTAACATAGTAAAAGCATATAAATATCCAGTACCTTTAGGACGTAAAATATATAACTATAATCGTTTATCAAAACAATTGAATAATTCTGTATCTTGTTCGTGCAATGAAACCTGCTATCTTCCCTTTATCGACCCACAACATGGACACATAATCCCAGGAAATCTAGATTTAATAAAGGAACCTCATCTCAAAAAATTTCTAAGCTATGGATCCAAATACAGATTACCTCTTCTTTATAATAAAAAGAAAATAATACAAGCTTTTGACATAGATCTAGACAAATATATATTTAAAATGTCAGGTAAATCCCACTGCCCATTTGAAGCCTTCAAGAGCTGGAAAGTACAAATAACTAGGCATGTAAAACATTTGATTCAACACTTTCCCATTCCAATATATAAGCATAATTACCAAGAAATCGTTAAAGAAATCAAGTCACTACAAGATAAATATGTAATCACATATGTAGACAAGGCATCCAGTAATTATGCGTTTATCTGCAAAAAATTTTATTTGGACGAGCTTAAATTGCAACTCAGTACCTCTCTTTCTTTAACTCCTTTATACACTCATATCAATGTTATAAATAAACAAATAATAGCTTACTACAAACTTCTTAAACAAAAATACAATCTCAATTTTCCTTACTTGGTACTCATACCTAAATTCCATAAAACACCTATTTCATTTAGAACAGTTACTATAGGTTTTAATTCATATACCAATGCAGCTGACAAACAACTTCTAATCATACTCAATCAAATTTATGATTATTCTACTGCACAAAAAACACATATAATCAAAAATAGTATAGAACTTATTAATAAAATAAAACTAATCCCTTACATACATGATGTAAAAACTTTTGATTTCAAAGACCTATTTAATAATATAGACATTAATGATTTATATAAAGTCATACTTCTTTTATATGAACAATTCACTCAAGCCAAAAACATATCATTTCCAAAATTCAAAACTTTATTAAAGTTCATTCTGTTCAAACAGTATATAGTTCAAGGAAAAAGCATATACAAATTAAATAAAGGAATACCACAGGGAGGTAAATCATCCACCATACTGGCCAACCTTTATCTACATTTTTACGAAAATCAGTACCCATTCAACAGTCATATCATGTACAGATATATTGATGATCTTATTATTATTGGAATTACTAATGAGGCTAATGAATTAAATTTTGATTTCTATCCACCTAATCTACAACTCATTGAAAATGTATATACATCCAACTGGATCAATTTTCTAGACGTTAGTTTAACAATTAAAAATGCAAATACAATAAAATTTAAAATCTATGACAAAACAGAAACTTATAACTTCAAAGTAAATAAACTTCAACATTTCTCTTCCAATCTTTCCAAATCTGTATATAGAAATATTATTAATAACCAGTTATTAAGAATCAAAATGTTAAGCACACCTTGTTACTACAAAGAACATCTTCATAAATTCATCAACACCGTTATCACAAATAACTATCCGCCCAATCTTATTTTTTCTTTTATTAAAACACATTTTAAATTTAAATTCAAAAACTTGCAACAATTACAGCAACATATTGACAGATCATACTCTAACATTTCTAAATAATTCATAATCTCCATGTCTTCTTCTAACAGTTAAACATTTTGTATAATTCACTGTAACCTGCTTTGAGAAAACTGCTTAGTCAGTAACAAAAATTCACTGTAACCAGTTCAGAGATGATTGGTAATACACATGCTTTTCCAGAAGTACCACAGTACTAGAGATAGATATATTATTCATTTTATTTTCATTATATTCTTTTGATATTACTTTATAATACTTTGCATCCTCATTTAAATAATTAGCCACAAGCTAGTGTTACAGAATATTTTATATTCATGTTTGATTTTTTTGTGTATTTGATCCACTTTGTTTTTTCTTCTACGTCGGGCCATTTACATTATTTCTGTAATACATTTTACAGTAGTGTTAACAGAAACGTAGAATCAGCATTAATGAAACATGTATGGCCCTTGATAACGTACATGGTTTCAGAAATGCTTTTCATATTCATTTTATTCCTTTTATTTTCACTAGATTCCATTTATTCAATTTCCAAATTTCTTGCATAGCTCATCGTGCTACACTAGGCTTCTGTTTTGCAATTTATTTACCTTTACCTTCAGTTTACAAGCAATTTTCTTTGGTATTTCTCGGGTATATATATATTACAAGTAATCATAAAAATCTTCTATTATATACATATATATATATATATATATAATATATATATATATATATATATAATATATATATATATATATAATCTCCCAAAAAGGACTAGTACCCATATACCCATTATACATTTGTATAAAGCAGCATGGCGCTTTACCGTTGTATATAAATTGTTCTTTTAAATTTTTTGGAAGGGAGTTTGGCTTTTTAAGTCATTTTTAGTATTTTTATTTGTATATATATATATATATATATATATATATATATATATATATATATATATATATAATATATATATATATATATATAAATATATAATATATATATATACTATATATATATATATGGTCGTTATTCCCGATTGATAGAGAGGTGTATTATCCATTTGACCTGTAGGGCCGGCTTAAGGCACTTGCTTGGGACGGCATTTCAGTCAACATAAATAAAAAATCTTAAATAAAAAATAGCTTAAATAAAAAAAAGTAAAAAGTTCTGGGACGCGAGCAACGGCATTTACAAGGGAAGATGCAGGCAAAACAGAATCACTGAAAAATATTAAACATTTGGTCCCAAATAATAAAAGAGTGAAAACGGCTATCATTCATTCTTCCCGCGAAAAAAGAGGACCAGAGGGCAACTGATGGAAGAAAAGGGTGAAATTCCGCCCAAAAGTCTTAATGAAAAGTTCGGAGAACCGACAATTTTGAGGGCCGGACACAGGTATATATACTACTATTGTGAGGGGAATTTTGAGGGTCGGACACAGGTCACAATAGTAGTATATATACCTGTATCCGACCCTCAAAATTGTCGGTTCTCCGAACTTTTCATTAAGACTTTTGGGCGGAATTTCACCCTTTTCTTCCATCAGTTGACCTGAGCAGAGGGATTCGTCCCGAGCATGACTAACTTTATATTAGTTTTTTTATATTAGTTCTGCGCATATGATGTCACGGTAATAGTAATAGCGCGCATTTTGTTCTCTGGCTCTCTGAAGAGACCGAAAATCTTTTTGAAAGTCACTGAGGAAGGTGTGCATAATTAAAACTCTCTGAGTAGGTTGTTTACGTCTGGATATTGCCACTTCAAAATTAAAAAACAAATTTTAATTGTAATAATGGGAAAACTTCCTGTTTTTTGGCAATAACTCTCCTTGTCCGTGGCGTCACGAATAACGAAATGCTAAGCTCACCGACGTCAGGCTGACAAATTTTTGATTGGTTACCGGGCTGATGACCCAACTTTATATTAAAGAACCTTGGTCCTGAGATTGTGCTAGAAGGAAGGTGGACTTCGAGACAGGGCCGTTGCCCTTGTGAAGGACGTGCCCCTCACCCTGCTATGACTTCATGATTTTAAAAGTATAAAACATCTGAAGGTATGAATTTGCATCCTTCATCATCCGAAAATATAGACAACTTTAATTAAAAAAAAAAGGACAGCGTCTATTTAAGGCCGGACTAAGAAAAAGAACTCGTTAGTGGTTTGAAGCTACTCACCATTTTTTTATATACTTCTGTGTGTCAAGGTACATAAATGCACTTGGATATACTTCAAACGTCTGATCTACTTTAAGAATTTATACTTTCACGTTTAGTGAAGTGGAAATGATCCCTACTCATATTGGTAATACAATTTTCTCATATTGGTAATACAATTAGAATAATCCTTTGCATAATCTACCTTTCTCTTTAATGAACTAAAAATATATGTTCCTCTTGAATCAAGTATAATTCATGAGTTTTAAGTTGATATCGCCTTTTGTTAAGTCAGAAAAATGATGGATTTAACTTTACAAAAATACAATTTTTTTTTAAGGGGGGGGGGGGGTACAGCCCCGATATTACAATCTACATATATGAATGTAAAAGTAACTTTCTTAAGCAACAGTGTCTGAAAAATATATTGTATTATGTTTACATTGGACGATGAAAGAATATAGGTGGTGAAAGAAAATTATGCATAGAATGACCTTATGTCAGTAGATTTAAAATATATATGTGATTAATCAAAACTATTTCTTTTATATAACAAGTTCTTATCTGTAATGAAATAAAGAAAATTTTAAAGTTGCGATTATTATCAGCAATGCATAGACTTATGTGTTGAAAATATATGTTAAATTCATCATTTATAATTAATTAATTAATTTTTATTTTTCCTTGAAATAAATGACTATAGACGACTATGGATAAATTTGATGTACATCGAATAAAAATTGCGAATCAGGAGAGAAGACAATTTTGATGTGTAGGGACTTTTAGGGATTTGCTTAGGGACTTTTTGTAGCAGAAACGGAGCTTTGTAAATAATGTAGACATTTTTTACGCTTATAAAAATATAAGATATAAAAACGTAGATAAAAATGAAAATAATTTTCCTTTTATATTGGAAATATGTTCCAGATTAGGAATATATAACAACAATTTCAAGATTTTAGAATTTTGAACTTTTTTTTTTTCGAAAAAACTTGAAAAAGTATTTATCCGAGCGAGTGATTTTTTATTTTTCTTAATTTCACTCGAAATATCTTTGAAACAATTTATTCGAAACTATAAATAGTAAACGACAAAAATATGCATTAGGAAATTTGGTTTCTAAATCAATAGATTTAAAAAATAAAAAACGTTTTTTTTAATAGCTTTTTAGTAATCGTCTTGTTAAGAAGAAGAAGATTGAACATTTTCAGTTTTTCAAGATTGCAATGCTTATATCTTAAAAACTAAACTATAAGCAATAGACAGTAATTTGTAGCTCTTTAAAAGCCTTAAGTGTATATAATTGGATTTTATATCGAGTTCTTAATTATTGAATTTTAGTGGTTAAATTTTCACCATTTTAGTATTTTAACCTGTTTTGCCCAATGGATGGGAAGTTTTAATGTTTAAAATGTCACAAATGTTGTAGATCACTTACTCCTTTGTGAAATATTCGTGCATAAGCACGATATATTTTATTTTGTTACAAAATTTAGGCATTTAATGGAGATTCTAAAGATGTTTAATGATTAATGAGGTTTGAATAGAATAGATGGAAATATACGTATTCAAGTGTACGTATTTACGTATTTATGTGCCACCAGTTAAATTTACAGATTACCTTGAATCTAAAATTTCGTCAGATATATCGTATAAGTTTAATTTATATATCGCCAATCAAGTTATTAAAATAATTTGATATTTTGACAGGGCCTATGGTCGGAGTATATTCAGATGATATCGGGGCGAAAATTAGTGCTAGCCTGTAAACGAAACAAATGCGTCTGAAAAAATCGAATAAAGTCATTGAACTTTACTGAAGCGTAATCCATTTGCGTGAATCACATTTTACAAAATGTGATTCACGCAAAACCATTTCGGCTCCATCGGACTGGAGCCACCGCCTACTTTTTGCAATAGTTTTGAATTTTGACAGAGAACAAGCAATCACTTGTCATTTATTTTATAGGATATTAATTAAACGTCAGTTGCATTTTGATGTGAATTTTGCAAGTGAGTATGAATAAGTTGTTTTGTTTTGACCAAGAAAGTCGCTTAAAGCACCACATTTCCATTAACGCTATTTTAATTAGACGCCAGTTGCATTTTGGTGTAGATTTTACACGTGACTATGTATAAGTCGTTTTATTTTGATCAAGAAAGTCGCTTAACGCACCAAATTTCACTTTACGTGATCTTAATTAGATGACAGTTTCATTTTGATGTGAATTTTGCACGTGAGTATGAATAAGTCATTTTGTTTTGACCAAGAAAGTCGCTTAACGCACCACATTTCAATTTATGTTATTTTAATTAGATACCAAAAATATTGTGGTATGGCTTTATGTATTTATACGCATTTATGTAAAATGATTATAAATAGTTGTCATAGTAAAGAAAATCGTGTTTTCAAATTAAATAACATGAATTAAATAATATTGACATATAAAAACATAACTAGAATTTCAATGTTAAATTTATGAACCATTGTTTGTAACTCAAACCATCGGTTTTATATTAATTATTAAACTCGTGTTGCCAATGGACTGTATTGTATTGCTTAGCAGGCGCTATTAATTTTTACTTTCCCTGCAATGCATGGTAATGTATAGGGAAGGTATTGAAATCGAGTCGAACATCGCAACTCGAGATTTCGACTGATCTACACGTTTTGAGACCTCTAGAACACAAAAACACTATTTTTAGAGTGACGTCTGTGTGTGTATCTGTGTGTTTGTCTGTGCAATGTATGTATCCACTCTAAATGAAAAACTAATTGACTGAATTTTATAAAATTTGGTAGGCAAGTCCCTTGTGAGAAACCCTGGTGCTGATTAGATTTTAGTACGATTCAGAAGAAAAGAACTTTTTTTTTAATGCGAAATGGCCCACAAAAATCGTCAAAATCTGAAATAAAAAACTACGTATGCTGAAATGTATCAATTAAATGCTTGTCTTACATGTGATTTTTGACGATTAAATGCTTGTTGTACATGTAATTTTTGACGATTAAATGCTTGTTTTACAAGTAATTTTTGACGATTAAATGCTTGTTGTACATGTACTTTTTGATGATTAAATGCTTGTTTTACATATAATTTTTGACGATTAAATGCTTGTTGTACATGTAATTTTTGACGATTAAATGCTTGTTTTACATATGATTTTTGAGGATTAAATGCTTGTTTTACATGTAATTTTTGACGATTAAATGCTTGTTGTACATGTAATTTTTGACCATGAAAGCAATAAGACCAACCCCATTATTCTAGGACTAGCCGTTCTCGAAATATTTTAGTTTTTTCATTGCTACACCGGTTTGGTTACCAAATGGAAACGAAAGCTGAATTAAAAGTGTAATTTCAATTAATTATGTGTGTTATTTAGTGCAATTAAATTCAAGTTAATACATTATTTATAAATAAAGAGAAAATGAACTTGAGTCTGCAGGGAATGTCATGTGCTGCTCACGTCAGATTTTTCTTATGGGTGTCAATCATCAAGTTAGATTTGCGCTGAATATAGGTTGTACTTAATCCTCGAAATGGTTTTATTTATTGTCAGTGCCAAATTTTAATATACAATTCAACACATTGTGCCCTGAATCTTGTATATTATTATTTTGCTGTGATAGAATTAAAAGCGTTGATATTATGTAGGGAAAGTCATGTAATGTCAATATCGGATATTTCTTTATTGGTTTTGATGCTTTTTGTCGATACATTGTTTTGACGGGTTAGTCAAGTACTGACATTATTATCTGAGTACATTAAGATTTTTCATTTCTTTGTTGCTCTTTGTAAGTGTGAATTTAATAAAATAGATAACATTACATTTTCTTTAAAATTAAGTTATAGCATCATTCTTGTTATTTTGTTCTTATATTTTCAACACTTTTTTCCGTGAGTGTTAATATAGGGTGTTGTTGTTGTTGAGACCCAGACCGTCCGTCCTACCAGAAAGGTGTAAGGAAACAGTTTGGACGGCCGGTAAGTGCCACCCAATTTAGACCGGAACCCAGTGGGGGAGACATCCAAAGGGACCTTACCCTCCTTTCCCTGCCACCAACCTCTCGGAAGGACTTACGGACCCACATGTTTAACGTGATCGTACTCCGCGTGAACACGGCGGCAGTTTTGACAGCGGTTGGAATCGAACCCGGGCCTACCGAGTGCAACTCCAGCGTGCTAACCAATGGGCTACCGCGCCCGTTAATATAGGGTGTAGTTGTTGATGAAACCCAGACCGTCCGACCTACCAGAAAGGTGTAAGGTAACTGTTTGGACGGTCGGGAAGTGCCACCCAATTTAGACCGGAACCCAGTGGGGAGGCATCCACAGGGACCGTACTCTCCTTCCCCTACCACCAACCTCTCGGAAGGACTTTCGGACCCACATGTTTAACGTGATCGTACTCCGCATGAACACGGCGTTAATATAGGGTGTTGTTGTTGTTGAAACCCAGACCGTCCGACCTACAGAAAGGTGTAAGGTAACTGTTTGGAGGCAAAGGTCCCTTTAAAGATTTATTTTTGTTATAACTTTGACTGAAATATAATAAAGAAAAAAAAATTGGAAATAAGAGTTTATTATTTGATATATTTTTTACATTATATACGTAAAATTATATCAGGTAATAGTGATCGATTATGTTGTACGAGTACGCTCTTTTAATGGTGTTTTTACTTTTCTTAGTATTTCCTGTTATCAAGATAATTTTTGCTCGAATATTCGCTTTCAACTGCTGTAAATTTTGTGTCTTGTTGGCATACACTTTTTATTTTCCCTGCAATACATGGTAATGTATAGGGAAAGTATTGGAACCAAGCCGAAAATCGTAACTCGAGTTTTCGACGGATCTACACGCTTCGAGACTTCTAGAATACGAAAAAACTATTTTTAGCATGATGTCTGTGTGTGTGTGTCTATCTGTGTGTCTGTCTGTCTGTCTGTTCAGATTTTGTATTCACTCTAACTAAAAAACTAATGGACCGAATTTCATAAAATTTAGTACGTAAGTCACTTGTGGACGAATCTGGTGCTGATTCGTTTTGGGTACGATTCGAGATAAATGAAACCGCCCTTTTTTTTTTTGCGAAATGGCCCGCAAAAGCTTGTATCCACTCTAGCTGGAAAACTAATGGACCGAATTTCACAAAATTCGGTAGATAAGTCACTTGTGTGTCACCCGGGTGCTGTTTAGATTTTGGTACGATTCGGAAAAAAATAACCTGCCTTTTTTTGCAAAATGGCCCGCAAAAATCGCCAAAATCTAAAATAAAAAACAACGTATGCTCAAATATATCCATTAAATGCTTGTTTAATACGTAATTTTAACTAATAACTATATCAAATTTGATAATCAAATAACTATAACGAATAACTATATCAAATTTTAATTAATAACTATATCAAATTTGATGATATTACAGCCAAATATTAGTCAGTTTTACTAAATACGGTATGGGTAACATTTTTGCAATTTGACTTTTTTTCGCTAAAAGGTCTGTATCAAAATTTATTATTTTTTTTACAAAAATTTTACATGTTATTTAAATTACTATTTCACAACTTCCTACTTTATTTAAGCATTTTTACTTTCCCTGCAATACATGGTAATGTATAGGGAAAGTATTGGAATCATGCCGAAAATCGCAACTCGAGTTTTCGACGGATCTAGACGTTTCGAGACCTCTAGAATACGAAAAAACTATTTTTAGAGTGGTGTCTGTGTGTGTGTCTGTGTGTCTATCTGTGTGTGTGTGTGTCTGTCTGTCTGTCTGTCTGTGCAATGTCTGTATCCACTCTAACTCGAAAACTAATAAACCGAATTTCATAAAATTTGGTAGGTAAGTCACTTGTGTATGACCCTGGTGCTGATTAGTTTTTGTACGATTCAGGAAAAAACAGCCCACCTTTATTTTTTGCGAAATAACCCTCAAAAATTTCCTGTATCCACTCTAGCTGAAAACTAATAGATCAAATTTCATAAAATTTGGTAGATAAGTCACTTGTGGGTTACCCTGGTGCTGATTAGAGTTTGGTACGATTCGGAAAAAATAACCTGCCTTTTTTTGTAAAATGGCTAGCAAAAATCGTCAAAATCTAAAATAAAACACTACGTATGCTCAAATATATCAATTAAATGATTGTTTTATACATAATTTTTGACGATGAAAGAATAAGACATATGACCAAACCCATTTCTCTAGGACAGGCCATCCTCGAGAAATTTTATATGTTCATCAGCCGCTTTTGAAAATAGGTTCATTTACCCAATGAAAATGGAAATAAAAGTACAAATTCAATGTAATATAAAATAATGGGTTTTCTTTGTGTACAATTAAATTCAATTTAACGAATTTTTGAAGAAATAAAGAGGACGTGAATATGAGTCCGCAGGGAAAGTCATGTGCTGCCCATATCAGAATTTTACTTTCCATACAATACATAGGGGAAGTATCGGAATCATGCCGAAAATCGAAACTCGAGTTTTCGGCGGATCCACACGTTTTGGGATCTCTAGAATACGAAAATACTATTTTTTCCGTGACGTCTGTGTTTGTGTCTGTGTCTGTGAGTCGGTGTGTTTGTGTGTCTGTCTGTGCACTGTATGTATTCACTCTCACTCAAAAACTAATGGATCGAATTTCATAAAATTTGGTAGGTATATCACTCGGGTGTGACCCTGGTGCTGATTAGTTTTAGGTAGAATTCGGAAAAAAAGAACCCGCTTTTTTTTTCGAAATGGCCCTCCAAAATCTCATATATCCACTCAGCTGAAATACTAATTCACCAAATTTCACAAAATTTGGTAGATAAGTTACTTGTGGGATACTCTGGGGCTGATTAGATTTTGGTACTATTCTAAAAAGAACAACCTAACTTTTTTTTACGAAATGACCCGCATAAATCGCAAAAATCTAACAAAAGACTAAATGTTCAAATGTATCAATTAAATGCTTATATTATACGTAATTTTTGACGAGGAAAAGAATTAGAACAACTCTATTACTCTAGGACTAACTGTTCTCGAAATATTTGAGATTTTTCGCAATTATGCTATGCCGCCTTTGGAAAAATGTTCAATTACCAAATAAAAACTGAAATTGAATTAAAAATGCAAATTTAGTGTTATTTTGTGCAATTAAACATTTTTCTTTATTTCTTTAATAAGTTAATGAATGATTAAAGAAATAAAGAAACAAGAAAGATCAATCATGCTTAAAGCATTGATTATGAAACACTTTCCAACTTCAATGCAATTTTATTTAAAAAAGTCGAAAATGCAATACATTCCTCGGTAATATTTTAAAACTTATCACAATACTACATTGATTTATTATATTTGAAAACTTAAACCTTCATTGAAAAAAATGAACTTCATTCAAATGACGGCATTGAAATATAAATTGCCTGGTTTAAATATCTCTAAAATGCAATACATTCCACGGTAATATTTTTAAAACTATCATAATACTACGATAATTTATTATATTTGAAAACTTCATCGAAAACAACTGAAATAAATTCAAATGACGTCATAGAAAAAATATCACGCCTGGATCTCTCTATAAAAGCAGGATTTCATTCATAACTTTCTCCATTTCATTCATCACAATATACTATAATAATTTATTTTATTTAAAAATTAAGACCATGGAGCTACAATTCATAAACTTTGTGCTTAAAACTTCATCGAAAAAAATCGCCCTTCTGTTTATAAAATCAATTAATATTTCATTCATATCAGCCATGCAGACTCCATGGACTGAATTATTTTGTGTTAAAGAAATACAGTAATTCTAATACAACTCATTCTACATATTTCGCTGTTTACATTTTACATAGGTGAAAAATAGGCTTAATTGTAGAAATAATCAAATTTGAATGAGAATTTAAACTCAAATATATTGTCATTGTGTTGTTTTAGTATGTAGATGTACAGAATTTAAGTAAAAATAAAGTAGTTTTAAGACGGATACAACACTCAATAGGAATTAAAAAGAACTTTAAAAAATTACGATTTTGAAACAAGATGGATGCCATATATCATTTTGAAGTGGGTCATGTGATCGTTTCATATCATGGTCACGTGATCGTTTCATATAAGATGTGTAATTATTATTTTAATTTTTATTTAAAAAACTACTGAATATATTTCGCTGAATTTTTTTTTGTATATTTTATGGAACAATTTGACTATTACCTAACATTTTCGAAGCAATTTGTGAATTTTAAATCCGCTTAAAAAATGTTTGAAAACTTAGGTCCCATAGGGCTCAATGTATTTCATTTTTTCAACCCGGGTTCAATCCAAAACTAATTGGGTGATATTATTCATTTATATTCCCATAGGTCCTACAGACCGTCTGAACAACATACTAAAATATCATTTTGATTAAGTCATTTTTACGGCAGTTATCGTGCTAACGGACGGACAGACAGACAGACAGACAGACAGAATGAATGAACGAAGTCATAAACACTTTTCAACTTTGTTGTAAAGTGTTAAAAATGAATTTGTGTCTGCAGGGAAAGTCATGTGCTGCCGACATCAGATTTTTACTTTCTCTGAAATACATGGTAATGTATAGGGAAAGTATTGGAATCATGCCGAAAATCGCAATTCGAGTTTTCGACGGATCTTCACGTCTTGGAACCTTTAGAATATGTAAAAACCATTTTTAGCGTGACGTCTGTGTGTCTGTGTATGCGTCTATCTGTCCAATATATGTATCCACTCTAATTCAAAAATCAATTGGTCGAATTTCATGAAATTTGGTATGTAAGTCACTTGGGTGTAACCCTGGTGCTGATTGGTTTTTGTTACGATTCGGAAGAAAAGAACCCGCCTTTTTTTGCGAAATGGCCCCCAAAAATCTAATGCAATCACTCTAGCTGAAATACTAATTGATCAAATTTCATAAAATTTGGTAGATAAATTACTCGTGGGATACTCGGGTGCTTATTAGATTTTGGTACGATTTGGAAAAGAACAACCTGCCTTTTTTTACGAAAAATTGCAAATATAATTTTTAAATTGCAAAAATCTAAAAAAAAAAAGACTACGTATGCTCAAATGCATCATTTAAATTCTTGTTTTATACTTAATTTTTGACGAGGAAAAAAATAAGTCCAACTCCATTACTCCAGGATTAACCGTTCTCGAGATATTTGAGATTTTTTGCACTTCTGCTATGCCGCCTTTGGAAAAATGTCCAATTACCAAATAAAAACAAAAATTGAATCATAATGCAAATTTAGTGCTATTTTGTGGAATTAAACTCAATTTAATGAATTATTAAAGAAATAAAGAAAAAATGAATTGGAGTCTGGAGGGAAAGTCATGCGCTGCTCATATCAGATTTTTCCTTTAGGAAGCTCCAAAGGAAGAAATCTGGTGCGCTTAAATCCGGTGAACGAATCTAGCTCAAATCTGGTCGTTTTACATCGCCTTTTCTCAATATCAGGAAAAAATCAAAAGCAAAAAAATTATAATTTTTTTAAATATTAAAAGGACTTTTGCCACATCCTGTATTTAAATACTGGTATAAGTGTCGGTAACCTTGATTTTGGTAATTGAAAGTACCAAAATATGTGTACTTTTAAATTTCGGTAAAATTTTAAGTTTAGTAATTTTATTGCTCTTTGTAAGTAAATATTTAATTAAATTGATGAATTACATTTTATTTTAAATTAAGTTACAGTATCAGCCTCGTTAATTTTTTTTTATATTTCTCCAATTTTTAACTTGATTATTAATATTTGAAAATTCACAAATAGCGGTATCGATACCGATATTTCGGTTTTGAAAATTAAAAGCACCAAAATGTTTTTTAATGTAAAAGCACTTTTAATTTTCAGCAATTTTGTTGCTTTCTGTAACTGAATATTTAACTAATTTGATAAATTTATTTTTCTAAAAAATTAAATTACAGTACCTGGCTCGTTATTTTTTCTTACATTTCACCAATTATTTTCCATGAGTGCTAGTATTTGAAAATATAACAATATCGATATCTCGGTTTTGAAAATTAAAAGCATCGAAATGACGGTACGGTTAATTTTCAATAATTTTGTTGCTTTTATAAGTGAATATTTAATTAAATAAATACAATTATTTTTCTTAATTAAGTTATAATATCAACCTCGTTATTTTTCCTTGCATTTCTCTAATTTTTCGTGAGTATTTATATTTGAAAATCCACCGATGCCGATACCGATACCCCGCTTTTGAAAATTCAAAGCACCTAAATTTTATCCTAGTACTGAATAAATACTCTGTTAGAAATGCAATAAATGTCCAAGAAAATGCATAAGTCTGCTAATACTAGCTGTCTAGTAATCGTTTACAGGTGTTTGTAAAACGTTCCTATCACGCATAAATGTCATATAGTTCCAGAAAAAATCATTTCATAAGTGTTATATGTTACATATTATTACATGTCTGATTTTAATACACGCAATGAATGCATAAGGCTAATAAACGACAGCGACATGAAAAATAAATGCCCCAATGTGTGTTCGCTTTAGTCATTTATGGTCAAAATCAGATTTAAGAATAGATGGTAAAAGCTTGTGGTAAAAGAGGAAGGAAATATATCGACTTATAAATGCAACCGACTGAAACAGGGAATGGCGGAAGTTGCAGGCTTACGTTTCGTGCAGCCATCCACTATTATAGTTTGTTTCGTGCAATTGAACATTTAGTTGTAAATGTGATATTTAGATGCTGTTGGGATTTCGATTAGCAATACAATAATCGGAACTGTAAAAGTTGTTTAATATTTTGGTACACATAACTTGTTGCATAAGTGATATTTCATAAAATACACCTTGTGCGAAGGATAAGGAAAACTTGAGCAACCCACAGATAAAATGATAAAGTATATAAGCACAAATAAAACGATAAAATATATAAACATAAATAAAATGATAAAGTATATAAACACAAATAAAACGATAAAATAATATAAACATAAATAAAATGATAAAGTAAATAAACACAAATAAAACGATAAAATATATAAACATAAATAAAATGATGAAGTATATAAACACAAATAAAACGATAAAATATATAAACATAAATAAAATGATAAAGTATATAAACACAAATAAAACGATAAAATATATAAACATAAATAAAATGATAAAGTATATAAACACAAATAAAACAATAAAATGTATAAACATAAATAAAATGATAAAGCAAATAAACACAAATAAAATGATAAAATATATAAACATAAAAAAATGATGAAGTATATAAACACAAATAAAATGATAAAGTATATAAGCACAAATAAAATGATAAGCACAAAAAAAATGATGATTCTCTTACACTGACAAAGGGGATCCAATGTATCCTCGAAACAGCTGTATGCTGCATTATCATTTCATTTGTGCTTATATACATTGCTCAAGTTTTCCTGGTATTTACTTACTTTGGCTTGCCTTATCGAAATGTTAAAGATTGAGTGTATGATTTCTCATGTTACTGTGAATACTTAGCATAGCACATTAGCACATCAATAATAATAAAACTGATGTAGTCTGCATATGACCTTCCCTACATCATGCAAGTACTTTACTTCTTTCAATGAGAAATGATGATGTTTAAGATCCACGGAACAGTGCTTTTAATGTTGAAAAGTATACTGATATTGGCCGCTTTTCTGGATGGCAAAATGTAAAATTATTTTGAAGTGCCAAGTTCACTCATATGTCGCGCAGATATAACTTGACAATTTGAAATAATGGTAACATCTGTTAAGCAATGTACTCCATTATATTAAATATGTTAATTATTAATTCCTCAATTTGGCGTCATTTTTGTCAATTCGGTACCATAATAAACAGTTGTTAATTTGGTGATATTTTGCAAAATTAGTTGCTGTTGTTGAGACCCAGACCGTCCGACCTACCAGAAAGGTGTAAGGTAACTGAATGGACGGCCGGGAAGTGCCACCCAATTTAGACCGGAACCCAGTGGGGGAGGCATCCACAGGGACCGTACCCTCCTTCCCCTACCACCAACCTCTCGGAAGGACTTACGGACCCACATGTTTAACGTGATCGTACTCCGCATGAACACGGCGGCATTTGTGGTAGCGTGCAAATCTAGCGCGCAAACCACGGGGATACCGCACCCGAGATGGCCAACAGCACGCGGTGTTCCGAGGTGGTCACCCACCAAGTACTAACCGCGCCCGATGCTGCTTGACTTCGGTGATCTAACGAGAACCGGTGTTTTCAGCACGGTACGGCCGTTGGCCTTGCAAAATTAGTTGCCAAAGTTTTCAACTAAATCACCAAGTGTTACATATTTTATGATACGCATTTTTATGTAATATTTTAGATAAATTTATTTGAAAAACATGCAACATCTCGAGAACGGTTCAAGCTAGAGTTCTAAAATCTGTTCCATTCGATTTAGAACAAAAAAATACGTGATAAATGATTATTTATTTAACATTATTGAATGTCATGATTTTTATGTTATTTTTTTAATTCATTAGAAAATTTGGGAGTCTTCTGAACGTTTGTTAACTTTTAACATTAATATGTTCCAGTATCCGGATCGTAATAATTTGTTCCATTCGTTATAGAATAAAAAAAATACGCATGAAATGATTATTTATTTAACATTATATTGAATGTCATTATTTTTATGTTATTTTTTTAATTCATTAGAAAATTTGGGAGTTTTCTGAACGTTTGATACCGTTTAACATTAATATGTTCCAGTATCCGGATCGTAATAATTTGTTCCATTCGTTAGAGAATAAAAAAATAAGTATAAAATGATTATTTACTTAACATTATATTGAATGTCATGATTTTTATGTTATTTCTTTAATTCATTAGAAAATTTGGGAGTCTTCTGAACGTTCGTTAACATTTAACATAAATATGTTCAAGTATCCGGATCGTAATAATCGTACCGAATTACGTTCGAAACTCTCCATTCGTTCGTGAGATATCTCATCCACAGACTCAAACAGACAAACAGACTAACATACATACACACACTTGGATACACATCACTTCAAAAATGTTTGATTCGAGTTTATGGATGCTTGAAACGTGCTCTTCCGTCAAAAACTCGAATCAGAATCACAATATTTTTCCCATACATTACTGTGCATGGAGAGAAAATAATACCAACAGATAGTTTTGCTTCAGTTCTGTGATAATTTACTGCAGTTGAGTTGAGTCGTATATCTTTCCCTGTCTAAAAGTATCCCAGCTGAGAAAGCAACATTTACAGTAACATTTACAGCAACATTTACAGCAACACGTACATCAATATTTTTAATAAAGTTTACAGCAACATTTAAAACAACATTTACAGCAACATTTACATTCATTATGACAAGGTTCGGGTCATTGGACCTTGAAGACAAATTTGCCGACATTGGCAACAAATTTGAGGAGCCTTCAAGTTGATGATATCAACTTGACGGCTTTTGTTGAGTTTTTGAAAGTTCGATAAAAATGATAGAGAATTCGATATTTTTGCCAAATAACAAAGTTTTTCTGGATTTTCGTATAGAGGGTATATAAAGATGTTCAGTTTTCAGCGATTAATGCGAATTATTTGTTTGTAAATTAATTGAGCATTAAATTGCTGTTTACTGCATCTATATGTGAGATAACTTTGCTAGGTAACTAGAAAGTAATAAACTACACTTTGTTCCTGTTTTCGCTTATTACTACATTGATCAAAGCTTAGTTATCCAGATCGCCAAATGACAATTGGCGAATAGTTTAGCGTCAAAATACAAAATTATTGCAAAATCTATCATCTCTCATTAATGAAACGAACTTGATCTACAATTACGTTAATATATTTCTCGGAAGGGAAACATATTGGACGATACTACTTTTTCTTTACTCATTTTTTTATAAATTTATTTAAAAAACGTGTAATGTCTCGAGAACGGTTAAATATTGTGTTCTGAAATTTGTGTCATTCGTTTTTTAATAAAAGATACATATATAAAATAATTATTTACATTATTAAAGGTTCTGGTTATTTAATTTATTTGGAGGTTCGGTTTTTTTTCGAACGTTTGATGGCGTTTTAAAAATAAGTAGGATATCAATTTTACTTACCCTACAATACATGGTAAATGGTAATGTATGGGGGAAAGTAATGGAATCGTGTCGAAAATCGCAACTCGAGTTTTCGACGGATCTAGACGTTTCGAGCACTCTAGAACCCGAAAAAACTATTTTTAGCGTGACGTTGTGTGTGTGTCTGTCTGTCTGTGCAGTGTATGTATCCATTCTAACTCTAAAACTGGCTGACCAAATTTCTTAGGATTTGGCAGGTAAGTCGTTTGTGGGTTACCCTGGTGATAATTAGATTTTGTGCGATTTGGAAAAAAGAACATGCCTTTTTTGCCAAATGGCTCTCAAAAATCGTTGAAATCTGAAATAAAAGACTACATATACACAAATGTATCAATTAAATGCTTATTTCATGGGTAATATTTAATAATGAAATTAGTACGACTAGCCCCATTATTCTAAAACTAACTTTTCTCGAGATATTTGTTTATATGCATTTTTTGCAACATCGCCTTTAGAAATACGTCTAGTTGCTAAATGAAAACGAAAATTGAATTAAAACTGCACATTTATTGTAATTTCAAATAAATATCCGTGATGTTTCGTGCAATTAAACTCAATTTGATAAATTAGGAATTAAATTAAAAAAAAAAAATTAAGTCTGTAGAGAAAGTAACGTGCTGTTGTTCACATCAGATTTTTTTAAACGTTCCATTTGCTTGTTCCACAGGTTCAAGAACATATACGCATACATACTACCTTTCATACACACATACACACAGACATCACTTCAAAAACGTTCTATTCGGGTTTCGGATGCTTGAAACGTGTTCTTCCGTCAACAGCTCAGATTCGAATTTTCGAGCCCGTCATAATACCCTTCTCATACATCTATACTATTTTGTTAAAAAAGTAACAATTATAAAGATACGTTTAAAAATTATTAAGACCATTTAAGACACACATTTTATTTAAATACAAAATTTAAAAATCCACTCCGGTTCGATGCAAAACTTCCATTTCGATACAGTATCAGGTATAAATATATAAAATTTAGTTAAAAACAAACAATTTCCTAAATCTCTCTTAAATCCTATCGATATCCACGACCAAACAATTTTCTTATGACTAATCTATACTTAAAATAATGATAACTTCAATTAACCTACACATTTTGCTGATTTAACACTTATATGTTATAAATAAATTTAACACTCTAAATAACAGAAATGCACATTAATACATATCCATAGCATTTTCGGGCAACAATTCGAGATAAACAATTCTAAGTGCTTTTTGAAACCTCGGAATCCAAATCTCTATAATGCTTTTAGGGTAAATGTAATATATTTCCAACAAGAGACGGCAAACGAAACCGTCAGGTCAATAAACACCATGCACTTAGAGGTCCATGAGTTTATTGACCACGCAAGTCTTCGAATACTACCAGGCAAAGAAAACAGCATCGCAGCTTCCTTGAAGCTCTACAAGTTGATAATAAATATCTAGTTATGTAGATAATAAACGTTATTGCAAAATATATCTTGTTGCCGTTTGTTGCAGTTTTGTTTCGTATGGCACAAAATGTGTTAACATGCATGAACAACGTTGTTAAAATGTGTTATACGATTATTGTTCGTTGGCGCATGACTTATTTTAAAAGTAAAACACTCTTTACTTTCTCATATAGAGAAAGTATTGTTTTCATGAAAATTTTCGAATTCGAGATTTTGATGCCAATACATGTTTCAAGACCCCCTGAATACGTTTTGACAGTTTTTGGAGTGATGTCCGTCCGTCTGTGGTCGATTTCTTTGTACACGATAGCGGTCGCAAATATTAATAGATTTTCACGAAACTTCCTTTTTGCCTTTGTTACAAAAAAAATCTGGAACTAGATGGAATTTTTTTTTTAAATTCGAACGAAAACTTCGGAATTTATTCGAAATATAGGGCTCAATGATCACAAGATTTAACAGTTTCAATCCTTGTTGTGCAAAATAACCGCAATCCACTTTTTTTTTTTTTTTTTTTTTTTTTTTTTTTTTGTGTCACATCATTCGCCGCTCCTCGGAAGGCAAGTTACCCCTCCTCCCCGGGGGTACATTGTCAGGTATGGTATCAATCGAAATATTTTTTTCGAGCCCTTTAAAATGAAAGGTAAACACGCTATAATGGTGATCATTTGGACTCACGAAACCGATTTTTAAAAAAATTTCGTGTAAAATTTGAAGAAAAAAAATGTTACTGAAAGAAAATCGAATTCAGCCACTCTCTAGTTAATTATACATTGTTTTCAAATAGTCTTCTGCAATTTTGCAAGTTGTCGAAGAGTGTAATATGAAAATGCATGCCTTATTGCATGTTTAGGGGATTTAGCAAATACGGTATGATTTATAGGTGACAAAATTTTTACCATACTATTGTTTTTAATATTTTTTTTTAATATCTATTTCTCGGGTTCGTTCTACAAATAGAGTTTAGACAATGGCTGTTATGGATTCAAGATCAAATTCTGGAAGAGAATGAAGAATTCAATAATGATTTTCATTTCCTGTTCTTTTTCCATTTCCGGTTGTAAACTTTTTCTTACCGATTATTTTTTCATTTCCGGTTGCGAAATTATCATGCTGCATGAAGCAGCTATTTATCGAGATTGGATATAGATAGAGCCTGTATAATAACTGAAATAAATTTAACTTAAAAATCTGACGGAGGTAGCGCGGTTTACTGAGAATTTTCCGTCTTGGCTTCTTTTCCATTGGTTCAAAATATTCTTGGAAACATTTATTTCAAAGAATTGATTACAGATAGAGTTTAGGAAATGATTTATCATCGAATTCCGGAAGTGTTAAGGGAACTCAATAAGTATTTAGACTTTGGAGAGGGTTGAGGGGTTCACTAGCATTTCAACTTCCTGTTCTAACAATGTCACTTCCGATTCGAAAATTTACTTTTTCTTAAAACATCTATTTTTTACGATCTGTTACAGAGCTTAGGGGATGACTGATCTGGATTCAGTATCAAATTCCGGAGGAGAATGGAATTCACTAAGGATTTCCACTCCCGATTCTGGAGATTGCACTACCGGTTTTCCCGAAAATTCAGATGACTCTACAAAATAAGTAACCTAAATAGAATAAAAATGCTCAATAGTTCCGCCAAAAATGAAGTGTACACACTTGTTGCCACCATATGAAGGTCCCTACATAGTTATTTTTTGTTATGGGGAACCTTGTGTTTGAAAATAAACAATTAAATATTAAAATTTGACTACAAATGCTCTTAGAAAGTAATTAGCTTAAACTGATGTTTAAATTAACTAAAAAATAAAACACGTCTCTAAATAAACAGCATAAAACAAATATTTAACGGTATCTAAATGTATCAATAATACTGTATTTAACCATCTTTGGAGGCAGAGTGCCTTATTATGTCAGATAAATAAGATACAGTTGTCACCCAGCAAAAGTAGTAAATGTCTGTCAAAAGAAAACTGCTCATATAACTTAGAAAGAAAATATTTTCCAATTTGAAAACAATGAACATTAAACGAAACAACCAAGTAGATGAAATAGAATGAAACAAATAGTAGAATGAAAAAAATGCTCAAAGCCCAGTAAACAGTGCATATAATGAAATAAATTCTCTCAAAGCGCAGTTTAACTTAACTCTAAATATACAACACAATTTGTAAAATTAGTAGCTGTAAATATAATGAAATAAATTCGTCTAAAGCGCAGTAAAATCTAACTCTGATTAGTAGCTGTGAATTTAACTATGGATATAATAAAAAAATCGTTCAAAACGCGGTAAACACTAACTGTGAATATACAACACTATGTGTTGTTGTTGAGACCCAGACCGTCCGATGTACCAGAAAGGTATAAGGTAACTGTTTGGACGGTGGAGAAGTGCCACCCAATTTAGACCGGAATCCAGTGAGGGAGGCATCCACAGGGACCGTACCCTCCTTCCCCGACCACCAACCTCTCGGAAGGACTTACGGACCCACATGTTTAACGTGATCGTACTCCGCATGAACACGGCGGCAGTTGTGGCAGCGTGCAAATCCAGCGAGCAAACCACCGGGCTACCGCGCCCGAAATGTGCCAACAGCACGCGGTGTTCCCAGGTGGTCACCCACCCAAGTACTAACCGCGCCCGATGCTGCCTGACTTCGGTGATCTAACGAGAACCGATGTTTTCAGCACGGTACGGCCGTTGGCTCACAACACTATGTGTGAAGTTCCTGGGTTCCCTGAGCAGGCAAAAAAATGGAAGAAGTGAAATTAAAAAGCTAGAGAGACTAGAGGTCTGCACTGATCTAATTTTAAAATTTTAATCTGCCCAATAATATTAGGATTTTCGTATTCTTCTTCGACCCAGACCGTCCGATGTACCCGAAGGTGTAAGGTACCTGTGCCGGGAAATCCCACCCAATTTAGACTGGAACTCAGTGGGGGGAGGCTTCCACAGGAACCATACCCTCCTTCCCCTACCACCAACCTCTCGGAAGGAATTACGGACCCACATGTTTAACGTGATCGTACTCCGCATGAACACGGCGACAGTTTGGAAAGAGGCGGGAATCGAAATCGGATTATCCGAGTGCAATCCCCGAAAGTTAACCACCGGGCTATCGCGCCCCAAGATTTGATTTGGCCAAAGCCGGAGAATTTTTCAAACTAATTCACCCAAGCCTGGCCCATCCGGAAAACACTCAAATCCAGTCCCAACGAGGCCCGGCCCGAATACATATATATTGTATAATACATTGAAGCCTGTTGCCTCGTATGATAATCAAAATTTGCCAATTAGAAATTAAACACAAGTTATATTACATATAGTAATAAATTACAGCGAACCCAAATTTGAAAAATCTGTACAAATCAAGAATGAGCGTTACTATAAAGTGAGTTTTATTAATCATTTCGATTGACTCATCAGAGACGAAATGAGAAAACGGTTCCTCACTGAGATTATGTTGAGAAAAATGCATTTTTCGACCATTTAAGTTATCAGTGAAAAATACAATGCTTCTTGATAAAGCTCACCGGCACCAAATACTCTTGACTGCAGTGGTAGCAAAACAAACATGCCATATCCCACAATTATTAGTGTTTCTTTGAGTATGATATAGTTATGAATACTTTTAAAAGTGTAAGATGTTTAGAATACTAAATAATATAAATAAATTCAAAGACAATAATTCGTTTTATCCATACATTAATTTTAAAGTGTGACAGTTTGCTCAAATAAATTTTCATTCCATATTTGTTATCGGAAAGAAATCGACGAAACTGTGTTTTAATTTAAGAATATAATTTATTTAATTTTGATAATTTAGAAGCATTCGAAATCTAATAATTGAAATTAAAATCACAAAAAAAATTGAAAATAAGATATCAGTGTTAAATTGAAAAGTAAACAGTACCTATTGGACTTCATATTCTCACTGCCAGTCAAGCAATCACAGTACAGAAGCGATTAAACTTTACGATAGATTTAAAAATGTAACAAATTGCAACTTGCACTTGATCAATGAGAATAACCGACTGATCATTTCCTCAAAAGTTAAATTTGGAATGCATTTCTTCCCTATTAAATTCATAGATCACATGATGTTACGAAACATGAAATTTGGTACATCTGCGTCGTAGATTAATTTTGCTGCATTCAGCTCGACATATTACTTTCCTAAAAAAATATAGTACAATGCATAAGGAAAGTATTATGACGGGGTTGAAAATTCGAATTCTAGTTTTTAACGGATAGCACGTTTCAAGCATCCCTGAATAAGAATCGAACGTTTTTGAGGACCGATGCGGTGGTCGAGCGGTCAGGGGCATGCGTTTCCGTCTGATAGCTCGATTGCCGGGTTGTGGGTTCGAATCCAGCCAGCGGGCTTGGATGTTGTGATGTCGAGGTTTAGTCAGTCTTCTGCCCTTGGGGAGCCTCAATAAAGTGAATCTGCATATTATCCTTCGCCATGGGACCAGGGGTCTATTGGGCGTGGTGTAAGGCTTTCCTTCACCACGGGGATTAGAAACGTTTTTGAGGTGACGTGTGTTTGCATTTAAGCATGTGTATGTGTCCGTGGAATCGGTACCTCACAAACGAATGGAACGATTCGAGTGAAATTTAGTACGAAAATTACAATCAGTGAATACTGGAAGCCTATTGTTTTTAAACGAATCGAATATTCGGAAGACTCCCCCCCCCCTACCCCCAACTTTTCAAACGAAATCTTCAAAAAATCAAAACCTTCAATAAAGTTACATAAATAATCATTTCATATGTAATTATTTATTAGAAAACGATTGGCATAAACTTTAGAATGCTAGCATGAACCATTCTTGAGATATTGCATTTTTTTTTCAAATAAATTTATCAAAAAAATCACATAAAATTAAAGAACGCATTAACTAATTCGAAATATGTTTACTTTTCATATGTAAAGTAATGCGATAAATTTGTTAACATCCATCTCATAGATCTAGTTCGTTCCATTCAACAGAGAAGATATTTTCGGTAATAGTTCTGTATCTTGACGCCTAACAATTTGCCAATAGTTATTTATCTCCTATAAGAATAACCTATTTTTTCGACTGTAACGCTTGGCGAAATTTTGACAACTAAATTGGCGGAATATCGCCAACTTGACGAGTTTTTTTAACTGTTGCCAAATTGACAAATTGGACGTTAAATCAATGGAAACTATGACTAATTGATTAAAATTCAATACCTTGGTAAGAATATAAGAATCTACTATAAGAATGGCCTATTTCTTCGTCCATAACGCTTGGTGAAATTTTGGCGATGAACGTGGCATTGTGTCGCCAACTTGGCGGTAATTTTTAATGCTGCGAAATTGACGAAAATGTCACCAAACTGATAAAATTGTCATCAAATTGATAAAAATGGCGTTAAGCTGATGAAAATGACGACTGATGAAAATTCAATATCTTGGAAGAAATATATAAGAATCTACTATAAGAATAACCCATTTCTTCGTCTGTTCGTAACGCTTGACGATAAAATTGACTGGTTGCCGCCAACTTGGCGACATTTTTACATGTTGCCAAATTGACGAAAATGTCGCAACAGTTATAGAAATATCACCAAATTGATAAAAATGGCTTTAATAGGGGGTCATGTTTTGCAAAGTTTAAATCCATTCATACAACGGACATACCTTCTAGAATATAAGAAATGCTCTTCTCTCTGTTTGTTTGTTACGCTTGGCGATACATTTGTTGAACTTGGCGGATAATTTAGCGAAATATAGCCAACTTGGCAATATTTTGCCTCCAGATTGAAGAAATTTTGGCAAAATTGCAAAAATAACGCCAAGTTAACGAAGATGACGTCAAATTGATGAATTTATTATTATTAAAATACCTTAATATATGAACTAAATTACTCATTGATGATGTTATCAATGTTGATAATTGTCAATTTAGAGTTGTGTAAAATGAGAGTTAATTGGGTACTTTGAAATAATTTTCATGTTGTCATTCGGAAAAGCGCCAAATGTAGAATTCAACGTTAAAAACACTGTACCATGGCACTGCACAGTGAAACATACATCATTTTTTCACTGTGAAAGAAGTAAATTCACTGCTTTATATAATGAAAGTCATCTTCTGCCCACATCAGATAATTGTTGTTGCGTTATTGTAGTTTAAACAACTTGAATGCTGAAAAGAGCAATGTTTCATTTTGACTTCGGAATGCAGTCTTATAAATACGTCTTTAATTTCTTATCTGAAATTATAATTTTTCTGTATCCAGTTCTAATTTACCCATTTGTGTTCTCTTTACTGGATAATTTTGTTTTATATATGATTTCAAATTTTTCTGTTTCAATTTTAATCTATTTTTGGCATGAACCACCAACTGTAAGCAGTAGAAATACTTATTAAAATTGTTTCATAAGCAAAAATCACCTCCTACTTCAGGATAAAATATAGTTAGTTTCTTTGGCACGTCAAAGAAGGAAGACTTGTGTTTTCGAAACAGGTTGAGCTACTTAATTGTTACTTAATTGTCACCGGTTTACAACTACTTAATAGTTTTTTACGAGGTAAGGTAATTAAAAGGCTTTGTTTTGCGCCTAAAATAAATTATCTTTAAAACATTAGAAAAAAATGCTATTTCAGATGCAATATTTTATTTTTATATCATTTATAGGGTCTAACGTCCGATGATATTACACGCTTTCGAATTGAAATAGAAAAAAATAAATTTATATACATAAAATTGAAAATCTGTCTGTGTGTATGTATATGTGTTTATTTGTTTTGTGATCAAATTTGTTTTGTCACTTCTTTACCGAATATCATGACATTTTATGGGTAGCCTTGGAATATCCCCTCTTAAAATTGAGTCCATGTTTTGAGTTTCAAGGACCAGGGATTGTCGAGATATTAATAAACAAGTAAGACCAATCATGCATAAAGCACTGATTATAAAACACTTTCCAACTGCAATGCAATTTTATTTAAATATCTCTAAAATGCGATAAATTCAGAGGTAATATTTTTAAAATTATCACAATATTGCATTAATTTATAATATTTGAAAATTTAAAACTTCATCGAAAAAAAGGAACTTTATTCAAATGACGTCATTGAAATTCAAATCGCCAGGTTCTCTATGTAAAAGATGTAAATATTTCATTCATACACTTTTGTTTCGTTCCTTTCATTTATCACAATACTACAATAATTTATTTTATTTAAAAACTTAAAACCATGGAGGTAAAAATATTTTAACTCTATGCTTAAAACTTCATCGAAAAAGTCTGCTATAAAATCGTCTGTTCTCTATGTAAAATCAGTGAATGTTTCATTCATATCAGCTATATTACAGACTCTAGAGCTAAATAATTTTGTGTTAAGAAATTCAGCAATTCTTATACAACTCATCCTATATCTTTATGAGTTTACATTCTCCATAAGTAAAAATTAGGCTTCGTTGTAGAAATAATCAAAGTTTGGTGATCATTTAAACTAAAATATATTGTAATTGCGTTGTTTCATAATGTAGATGCACAGAAATTAAGCAAAAATAAAGCGGTTTTAGGATGCATACAGCACTAAATATAAATTTAAAAAAATTTTAAAAATCACGATTTTGACACAAAATGAATGGCATTGATCATTTAAACTCAAATATATTGTAATTGCGTTGTTTCAGATTATAGATGCACAGAAATTAAGTAAAAATAAAGCGGTTTTAGGACGGATACAACACTAAATATAAATTAAAAATAACTTCAAAAGAATCACGATTTTGATACAAGATGGATGACCATATTTTATTTTGAAGTGGGTCACGTGATCTCTTTATCTATTATGGGTGTAATTATTAATTTAATTTTTATTTAAAAAACTACCGAATATATTATGCTGAAATTTTTTTCATATTTTTTATGAGATAATTTGAATATTTTCTAAAACTTTCGAAGCAATTTGTGAATTTTAAAATCCCTTAAAAAATGTTTAAACATTAGGTCCCATAGGGTTTAATGTATTTCATTTTTTCAACCCGGTTTGGTCCAAAACTAATTGGGTGATGTTATTCATTTATATTCCCATAGGTCCCACAGACTGGCTGAACAACATACTGAAATTTCATTTTGATAAAGTCATTTTTACGGCAGTTATCGTGCGAACGAACAGGCAGACAGGCAGAATGAATGAATGAATGAATGAACAAAGTTATAAACACTTTTCAACTATGTTGTAAAATGTTAAAAACGAACTTTCTATTGAAATAGCATTATGCAGACGATATTTTTTTCACAAATTTATTTCAAGAAAATTATATCATGTTGCTCAGCAGCGCTAATACATCCAGTGTACGGCAGTCGATTTTTCTCAGATATTTTCTGATTTAAATAATAAAGAAATGTGCATCAAAATAAATTTTATCGGAAGTCCATTTTGTGCTGGATTATATCAATTATGGCCTTTGGGTGTAAAGATTACGGGAATTATATATATTTTCAATTGATTACGTCATCTATTTATTTTATTTTGGCAAATATTATTTAATTCAATTATCAAAACAGAATAAAAATGGCACAGGCATATCTTCTAATACCATTTTAGCTCATTCATTTTAGCATATATTAACTTAATTTCATAATTTTTATAAATTTGTTTACAAACGGGACCAGAATGTTTTTTCTTCAGATCTGCCTGTAAAGGTAATGAGAACAGAGATTCTTAGAGGAAAGAATACTTCTTAGGAAAACTAAATTAAAGAAATATTTTTGAATAACAATTTCCTCTTGAATCCTACAGGAATTTGCACATATATATATATATATATATATATATCTGCTATTATATATATATCTGCTATTATCTATATAAATAAAATTGTAGGTTGTGATTCTATCTGTATTTTTTGTAAGGCACTTCTTTCCCTTTTATTAAAATTATTATACAATTTCGAAAAGAAAGACTCCAAATATTAAAAATTCACACCTAATTGAGAATTTTAAGTTTTTTTTTTATATATTCTGTACAAAGAACGGGTATACTGCTGGTATTAAAAATACTCAATATTGTCAAATAACTGATTTTTTTCAATTACATTGAACTAGAAATGAAAGCATACCCTTCTTTAGAAGTTATCACTGGTTTTTCTCGAGATATTAGAAATTTAATATAACATACTGCAAAATTCTCTAAATATTTTTCAAAGTTGGGAATTTCTATATTTGAAAATGTGAAAAAGTTTCATTTTGATAAAAGTACTTTTAAACGAATTTATGCGGAGTTTAATGGCAATTTTACAATCCTTCTTTACACTCCAGCTAAACAAATAAAATGAAACATTAATGCATCACAATAACATTTAGCAAAGCCTCTCGATTCAAGTATATTGTTCATAAAACAATTTAACGCATTTTACAAATTGTTTAGATATTGTGCGCCTGAAATTCCCATCCAGGGCACAAATTGCCCGATATATTTAAAATATTCAGTTTAATTTCAGCCAACCTCCAGAAATAGTTTGCAATCTCGAAGTCATAAATACCTACTGCGAGGACAACGCTTCTGACAGGTCCGATAACTTTGAATGATACAGCTAGGACAATGACGCAATATCACATAATCGATTCATTACCTGACGTTTAATCGATATCAATTTCCCACACATACCACACATTGTAAATATATGTTATTACTGCTTCATTGTTTTGGTAACAGGATTGGAAATCTTTTTCTTTGATTGTCGTAAAAAGATAAAGAGGGGAGTGACAATTGAATGTATAGTTAAATAATATCGCGATTTCGTATTAAAAACTTGGTATTTCAAAGTCATATTTCACTTTTATGGAAGAATTATGTGCAGATATGGATATTTGTCTTGAATTTTCGAAATTTTTTAAAATATATATATTATTTGGTTATATTTAATATAGTAGTTGTATACATAATAATTTTTGTTTCAGAATTTGCATGTGGATTTGAATATTTTGTAAATTGTACCGTTCGTCATTAGCAAATTACTTGCCTGGTGACGTCAGGCACATGAAGAATATTTAACTACTGACTTTGCTTACATCTCACACTCTCTCTCTCTACCTTTGTTGCCAAAAGCTATGCACGTTACTATCCAGTTGGCAGTCACACCAAGCTGTGTATTAGGACTTCTTTATGTTCACATATTCAGAATTCTCCACTAATCGGGGGGGGGGGGGGGGAGCTAAGGAGAATGTAAACATAACACTAATTTTGATTACAAAGCCCATTTTAAAATAAAAATATAATTACAATCAAATATTTAATTTCCCAGTTAAATCTTGGATACTTTCTATTAAAAATGTAAATTAAATATTGTATATGCTAACATTTTCAAATTAAAATTTTAAAATTATCATTCTATTTTAAGCGTATATTTTTGACTCACTAAATTTCCGCGCTAATTACTTAAATTTTAAACTTGATAAAATGCCTACTAAGTCGCATTTCAAATCATATTACGTTAGCACTTTTCAATATACCATTCTTAATGCCTTTAATTTTAATGATATTGCTTATAAACTTAAACATTTGTTACCCATTAAAAATATTCCCATTAGAAAAGCATACAATTTGTCACTGGGTAGATCAATATTCAATTATAATGATACCACTAAATATTTAAATTCAAATATTCAGTATTCATGCTTATGTAATGATACGGATTATTTACAAAATGTAAATATAACACATCGACACATTATTACCGGTGATTTAATCTCGTTAAAAATTATATACTCGGAAATATCATGTCTAAAGATTCTAAATACAGTATTCGAAGTTGCTACAGTCCCAAATTTATTCCTTAGTCTTCATCTTCATATTTAGATAAATGTATATAAAAATTAGCCTGTTCATATTCAAAACCTATTAAAGCATTTAATTAGTGGAAGTTGTAAAGTAACTGCCTTCCACGGTTCTTGCTGATTACTTACTATTTTACCTCGCCCCGTACTGCCGCCAAACTCCAGATACTAGACTCTTCCTAGTCATAGTGGTATCTAATTGCATTTCCTTTCACTAGGCTGTCATCCAAATTCCGCACTCATCCACATTTATATCGTGCCTTCTCCGGCACTCCCACTCACCCACATCAAAATCTTACTAGAATCATTCAACCTTCAACCTTCCTACTTGCATCTCTCACGATCCGAAACTTATTCCTTTTTCACCTTAGAAGGCATAAATGCTGATTAGCTCGGTGATTTGTCTATCCACCGAACCAATTAGAATGGTTAGTTTAAAGAAACATAAATTATAATGCAAACTGAGGGAAATAATAATCGAAAGGTTATTTAGACCTCACAAAGTATTCCATTTTAAATATTGTTAAAAATGTTATTATTAATATTAAGTTTTAGAAGCCTAATTATAATTTGAAATAAGTAACTACAACAATTAAAGCTATAGTTACTTATTTTAAATTATAATAGTTAAATAGTAATTACTAATTTTAACGTAGTTACTTATTTAAATTGATAATTTAATGCAAGATTTTGTCATCATTAATAATTATGTAATTATTCGTAAAATATTTTATGTTTCTCATTTACAAAATTACCTAAAAGACTATAATATATTTTAATCTATGTTAAATAATGTATTAAATTAGGTATGTAATATTAATAATGTAAAAATTGAAACAGAAATGTTGAAATTATATACCCAGTTAAATATGACTTCTAAATATTTTAAATTTCCTCGTGAAATGTTTGTTCCTAAATTTCATGAAACCCTCTTACTTTTAGAACAGTAACTTGTGGCCATAATACATACACAACAACAAAAATTATAAATACTTATTAAACTGTTTAAATAAAATTAATAATAAACTTAAGATATAATGCATCTGGTTTTTACTGAATAATATTTCTGATTTAATCAAAATGTATGAATTGCACGTTTTTCTAATAAATTTATCAATTTATCAATTATCGTGAAATAAATATGTTCGCTTTTCATACAGTATTATGAGACAAATTAACTAACATTATTCTTGTGGACCTAGTTTATTCTATTCACGAAAGAAAATAGTTGTGTAATAGTTTTACATTTTTATGACCAAGAATTCGCCAATACTCATAATAGCTCTTCATCTGTGTGGTGATAATTTGGCGAACTTGGAGACTCATTTAGCGGAATATCGCCAGCTTGGCGATATGTTGTTACAGATTGACGAAAGTAGAGTCACAATTGTAAAACTGACCCCAAATTAATGAAAATGACGCCAAATTGAAGAATTATTTTTTAAAATATTTTGATATATGGACTGTCCCGAGGTAACTTCCTTTTTTAGGACACGCCCGGTAAGAGCGCGAAGAAGAAAAAGGCCGTGTGTATATTCAAAACATTAATTTATTTACACTATATAAATATTTACATAATATTGATTCAAAATATTTAAAATACAACTTTCCATATTCAAAATGGAATGAATACCAATTTAAGATAAACAATACAAGAGTATATAGAGTCTCACAGACTAAAGTTGAAAAGATGGTAATTAAAATTAAGATTCTCTATCCCTAAGTTATATTTAATCATCATAAAACGGAGAGAGAGGTAGGTCAAAAGTATATAATAGGAAAAAGTCCCAGATGGGTAACTCACCAACATCGCTGGCCGAGTTGCGGGCTTTCATCCTTCCGATGAAACACACTTAAAAAAAGGGGCTACCTCTCGCCTTCGAGTCCGAGATCATTCTCCTCGCTCCTTCTTTAAATTTTTAAAAACTCTCTCTCTCTCCAAGATTTTAAAACACGCCCCTGAGGCGCACACAACTATCTCATTGGATTCTGGGTCTTAACCCCTTGACCCCAAAGCAACGCCATTGGCTTTTAGACCACCAGAAACAAAAAGCCCCTTCTCAAGCCCCTGCGAAACTGATATGCTTTCGGCCACTATTTCAAACAGGCCGCCAGCCCTATGATCCGTCCGAACCGGACAAACGTTAAATCTTTCGGTGAAAATGCGATCTCCAAAGAACACTCTCCGACATCCTGTTTTCTATTTCTTCCGACTGCAGCTGGCCAAACGAAAAGGCTGTCCCCCAAAATAAATACGTAAACTCTAGATCTCACCCCAAAAAATATTGGATCATGGGTTTACCATGCGACATGGACTATATTGCTTATTGAGGGTGCTATCAATATTGATAATTGTCAATGAGTTGCGCGATATAATTTATTGAGTTCTTCGAAATAGTTTTACATGCTGTCATTAGGGAAAGCGCCAAATGTGCAATTCAACATTAAAATTATTGTGCCGTGGATATTATACATCATTTTTGCATTGTGGAAGAGGAAAAATCATGTGCTGGCCACATCAGATTTTCTTTAAAAGTTATCTTATACAGACGTCCATGATGGACCCCTCAGTCATCATGTCATATAATATATTACTCACTGGTATCATTCGACCTCTTGAATAAGACAAATGTGGGTCACCCCTCAGGGAAAGCCCCCTTTTCCCTCATTTTCCCCTGAGCGCGCAAGTACTATAAAACTAGTTGACCCAGACTTGATAATTTTTTTTCGTGTAAGCTGAGATGTTTCCTGGCAGTTTCATATGAGAAATGCCGCGATTCGTAGAAATACAGAGTGATTATTATTAAAGTATGTCTAATCAAAGCCCTCTGCAGAGCTATCTGATATCATAAATTAGGCCAACCTTAGCAGGAATATCTTCCTTCAAAATATGCGGAAGTGATTTTATGATATAATTTGACCCTGGCGATGGTAAAATGCAAGAGGAGTGAGTGATATTGAAGTACGTATAATCTGTAAATGAAACACAACCTGGGGTGTGATTAATATATGTATTTTCTGTTGTTAATTTTCCAGGCACAGTATTATAATTGTCACTTTTTATTGAACAGCTTAACGACATGAATTTTCAGCTACGAGTAAGTCATAATTGTTTTCCTATAAGCAAGAATAACATTGAATAACAAACACTACTAATTCCGGAATTACTCGTTAGACGCAGTTCCTCATTTCCTTAGAAGCGGACGAAGCACAACTTCGGTCGACAGCTTTTCTAGGGGCGGTGAAATTTAATCCAGAGTCGGTAGCAATAAAAATTGTGTTAAAAACAAGGGATAAGTATTTATATTTGATCGGTTTTTCAATTAAAAACATTAGAGGAAGGACTGTATTGTAACGAAGTCCTGCACTATTTACATCCATGCCCATGCAGATGGTCTGGAATATGATTAATTCCCAGATCAAGTTTTACACGATGATTAAAACACTTTTAGACGCTGCTCTAGGATTGTATTGCAACACGAACGGCAGATAATATTAGGAAAATTGTAAAGCATTAGCCGAATACCCATTGAAATTCAACGGTCTCACAATAAGCGACGTCCAAATAAGGTGGATTTTTGAATAATTCGATTTTTCCAGTGGTGCTTTACAAATCAGTGGTGCTTCTCAAATCATCAAATTTCAAATATTTGTTTCTCTTCAGACAGGGCATTTTGCATTTATTCAGACAATTAAACAGTGTGCTGCATCCCTAAATTAGCAGATATTAGAAAGCTGAAATTATAATCTTTATTCCTGTCTAACGATCTATCCTTGCACCAATTTTAAAGTCTCTATCTTATTGCAAAGTCCGTTTTACTATCATTTCACATTTCGGACGTTTCGGTGTGGAGCACCCATTAAATGAACATTTTTGATAAATAAGATTTTTTCCTCAGGTTTCATCGATTGATTGACCCGAACATCAAATTTGACGTCTTTATCTCTCAATTTACCTTTCAAACGTTTTGGTGTGGAGCATCCTCTCAACAGAACATTTTTGAAAAACTCGATCTCTACAGAAGGTTTTATTGAAAGATTGATTTGTGTACCAAATTGCTAGACTCTGTCTCACATAAAAAAGCGTTCTTCATTTATTCGGCAAATCGAACATTTTAGCGTGCAGCATCTTTAAAGTGTCACATCATGAAGAACTGAAATTGTACAGATTCTTCTTTCCAAACTATCTACCATTACATCAAATGTAAAGTCTGTATCTTATCGCGAAGTGTATTTTTCTATCATTTCACTTTTCGAACGTTTCTGTGTTGTGCAGTCAACCCTTTAAATGAAATTTTTGAAAATTTCTAGTCTTCTTGCCTTTTTCAACAGTTGATTAGCCCATATACCAAATTTCAAGCTAAATTTCACATTGTAAAAGAGGCGTTTTTCATTTGTAAGTCAATCGAACATTTTAGTGCGTGGCACCCCCTACAATAGCAAATGTTGGAAAACTGAAATTGCACACTTTTTCCTTTCTAACTATTTACGCGTTCACAAAATTTTAAGTCTCTGAAGCATGTTTTTTCTATCATTTCACCTTTCGAATGTTTTTGTGGAGAGTATCCACCCTCTTAAATGAGCATTTTTGAAAAACTTCATTCTTCTTCTGTTTTCTATCAGATGATTGGTTTATATACCAAATATCAAGCATCTATCACATTTTAAAAGGGACGTTTCTCATTTATTCCGGAAATCGAACATTTTGGTGTGCGGCACAAAATATTAGAAAACTGAAATTGTACACTATCTTACTTTCTAACTATCTATCTGTACACCAAATTTGAAATCTCTATCTCATTCCGATGCAAGTTTTTTTATCAATTCACTTTTCGAACGTTTTTCTCTGGAGCACCCCTTAAACAAACATTTTTGAGAAACTATATTCGTCTTGGGTGTTTTCATCAGATGATTAGCCCATATACCAAAATAATCAAATAACGTAATTTTAATTTTTTTTTAATAATTCGCGTTTCTCATTCATTCGGCAAATCTAACATTTTGGTGTACGGCACCCCCTTAAGTAGAAAATATTGGAAATCTGAAATTGCACACGTTCTTCTTTTCGAACGACTTACCCATACACCAAATTTGAAGTCTCTTATCGCAAAGCAAAGTATTTTATCGCAAAGCATGATTTTCTACCATTTTACTTTTCGAACGTTTTGGTGTGGAGCATCCTCTCTTCAGAAAATTTTCGGGAAATATGATTTTTCTAGGGGTTTTCTAAGGGGAACGATCGACCCGTGTACCAGATTGTAAGTCTCTATCTATTCGGTAAGTGCCTAAAAAAACGTAACAGACGGACACTTGGCAATTAGTATATATAGATTACTGTATTATTGCAAGATTGAAAAGTTTTGTTTTTACAATGTAAAACTAAATGCAACACTCTTTTTTAGTTCTATCAATCAAAATTGCCATATATTATAGGGTATGCACACAGAAACGGACATAAACAGTGGAATATTAATAAATTTTAGGGTGGCAAAATTTTCTGTGCTTCCAGCGTAAATGTGGTTTAATCTGGCACTGGTTAGATGTTGTGCCGTATGCAAATTTTACTCGTTTTCATCGCTCACAGCACTAAATGCTTACTATGTTTTGTCTACGAAATGTATGTCCAGAAGGTTCTGAACAGGTACACTTTAATTGTGATCACAATTAGGGTAGTAATTTTATCATAGGAGAAAAAAGGCAACATTTGTGGGATGGTCCCGGGAAAAATCGCAAAATTTTACGAAAATTTCGGGGTCGACACACACACACACAGATATATATATATATATATATATATATATATATATATATATATATATATATATATATATATATATATATATATATATATATATATATATATATCTGTGTGTGTGTGTGTGAGTGTGTGTGAGTGTGTGTTTAGGCAGAAAATAACATGAATATAATTTTATCAGAATAAAATAGGAGAAGAATATTCTCTTATTTCAGACTCCCTTAATACATAATTTGCTCGTAAATTATTATTTTATAAAGTTATGATGTATTTACATTGAATCTTTCGTTCACTCGTGAATTTCATTCGTTCAATGTCGCTAAACATTCTCACAGTTGTGAAAGATTAGAAAATTATAACGTATTATGTACATTGATCTGTCTATAGATTTGAATTTGTTGTTTAACCTTATTAGTTCATACAGTGGTGTTTAAAAAAATTGCATTTGCCACATATTTTCATGATTTTGATGGGGAAAAGGGACAGTACATTTAAAGTGATATTTAAAGTAGTGTTTAATATTGATGAAGTGATACATTAGAGAGGAGGGTATACAGTGATACACAAACATTATTTATTTAGGAATGCATGTGTAAAATATTCCGAAATAATAATAAATTATTGGCTTCCTTATTTTTATAAATATTTAATAACAAAGAGAAATATGTGACATTCTTATTTTTTTTCCAATGGCCAGCCACTGACTCTTTCATCTTCGCCTATACATCGGCCAGAACCGTGAACCTCTTAGCCGTCATATGACGTTGCCCCAGCGCCCCAGTGGGGGTGGGAACACATTGCGCCCAACAACACAAACATCCATGCCTGAAGTGGGACTCGAACCCACAACCCGGCGGTCGAACGAGTAAGAGGAAACGCGACATTCTTATTTTATTGTACTAATAATAAAGGGTTTTTCATAATTAAAAAAATTATTTTGATAAATTTTCGAGATGACAAGGAGTAATGCCTACTGTCCCATAATAATGGCTACAGGGCGATGACACTTGAAATTTTCATGTAAGTGTCAATGCACTGAAAATAGGATGCCAGAATCTGTCCCAGTACGAACAATGTATGAGCTGTTCCTTAGCTTTTAGCCAGCTCATTTCTCGATTTCGAAAGTTCCGACAATTCGGTGCAAGTTTTCGGATACGAAGGTATAGAAACAAAATAAAGCAGGGCAGTATTTTGTCCCAAAGAAATGTTCCATTTTAAAATTTAAATTAAAAAGTGTGACATTTTAAACAAGAGAAGTTACAAGATTCTCCCAACATGAAAATACATTCACTTGCTCGTCATATTTAGAATTGTGTGATGATCTTCGCTTAAAGAGCCATTAAAATGGTAACCGTCAGCAACCAAGACTCTGCGAAGCATATGGTGGGTTTGTTATATATAATGGCCACAGGGGAAATGGCCCATCTTAGTTTCTACTGAAGCCCCACACAGGACATCGCAGATGACGCTTGACATCTTTTTTCGCTTCTGAGAAAAGGTAGCGAGCATACCCTCTCATCTGGGTGGTGCCATAGACACCAAACTATATATATATGTCTATGGTGTATGGGATTAATTCTCTGTCGTAGACAGTTTTTATGAGAAGTTACAGTTTTGAGTTTTTGAATTTTTCCTCCAACAAAATCTTTACAAACTAGTTAACAAAAACCTGATTCGAGTACCAAGAGTTTTCTAGCGTTCATACTATAGCTATACTCTTCTGCTATACCCACATATAGTAGCTGTCACAAAATGTCACTATGTCAAACGTCACGCAAAATGTTAAATGCTCGTTTAGAAAAATTTACATCATAGATTGGACTTGCAAACTTATATTATAAATTGGATTTTGACTGAAAACTATTTTATAAAAAATAATTTTTCGTTATTGTAGTATGATAAAAATAAGTAATTAAAATTTTTAATTATGAACTCTCAAAAACCAATTATAAACAATCATTAATATTAAAAAAAAAATGACAAGACTTTCTCTTAACCTTCATAACTTCGAGTTGAAGACCCAGGCCACACGACCAACCCAAGGGTTTACGGTAGCAAGATGTGTGGCCGGCATAACTTCGAGTTGAAATTTCAAAATTATAATGTTTAAAATTCATTATATATTTAAAATAAGATTGATTTAGACATTTATGTATAAACATTTTGAACGCCAATGCTTTTAAAAATGTGCTTAACTTGAATCTTTAATCAATATTTTAGTAATGGAATTAATTATACAATCCAAAATAGAAACTTTGTTTAAGTTTAAAATATAACTTATTTAACTCGATATAATTTTCATGCTGTATCTTTGTCAAATATAGTTTATTTGTTAGTTAATATCCGCTGAGAAACTAATTTAAACGGATTACAAAACTAAGTGGCTTTTATTTCAGATTTAAAAAACTGCTACAAAAAGATTAACTAGTAATGAAAGCAATAAATAAGCGAAACAAACATTCATCGGATTATTCTAATAGAATAAATAATTTGTTTAAATATTTGATATATACCCCGCCATTAAAAAAAAAGCAAAAAGCAAAAAACAAACCCGAAATGCAAACTAAACTTTAAATATCAAATGAAAAACTAAATTCTCTGTAATCCGAGTCAAAGGCGGAAGACTTATAATCGCAGACAGCGCGACGATAAAGTTTTTAAATTAATAAAAACTCAAACATTTCGCGCTCTTTACCTCTATCTCTTCAAACTTTCGCATCCTCCTATAATACGAGAACTAAAAAAAAGTTGCAGTGATAAGCGAGAGCGTATCCCTTTCGACAGCGCCCTCCCTCGTCAATAGTGGATTCGCCCTGCTATGTCCCGTACACACACGAGAAGTGACTGACGAAACGGAATTCTGCCTGCATACGGAAGAAGAAGCTTGCGAAGAGCAGGTGGTTTAGTTGCGAACGTTCGCATCTGAAAAAATCTCGTAGAAACGTGACTTGAGATCGGTAACTCCGACACGGAAGCTCAGAGTAACTGTGGTGCCGGTGCCTGCAGGTTGTACCGGTAACGGACCTTGTGTAATTCATGTGATAAAAATACTATAACAGTTTTGGAATAGAGTAAATTTTGCGCGGAATTTTGAAATTTGTTTTTAATTTCCTGGAAAAAAAATTTTCAATTTGTATTCGAAGATTTGTTGGTTTTCAAGCACCGTGAATAAAAAAAGAGCGTCAAAACAATTCTGAACACAAACTATACTCTTTTACAACTGATACTTCGAGTTTGAAACTTTTAAACTTTTTGCGCCGGATCAACTATGTTCTAGTTTCGTTTTCTGAACCCGGAAGATTGATATATTTTGTTCATAAAATTAGTTTTTGAGCTTCCAATAAAACCTGCTAACAGCACGTGTATGCCGCGGCATAGAATACGGACCTGGATGATCCATGCCACCAAAATTCTTCTTTCTGGTGTTGGATGAAAAAGCACTCAAATCTCGAACTGATAAAAATAAACTTTGCAGAGCAAAGAGTTGTTCGAACTGCATTGATGATAACCGACGCAAACGATTTTTCGAATTCGTAGTCTCAATCGACTACTTTGTGCCAGTGACTTACCATCAAATTATCTAACTAAATAAATTCTGTCATTTTTATTGCTCTTTGGAGGATAAGAAGCTGATGTCTTGGGCAACCAGCTTGGCAAAAGTGGAGGTAGCCCAACCGCAAACTTCCTCAGGATCCATTAAAGGTCAGTGACATTTATTATTTCTTGCAAAAATTCGTGTGCCGGTCGTATGGTGGCGGAAGCATTTATCTTGAAGAAAGAATAAAACATTGAATTCAGGAATTTGTTTTGAAATAAAAATAAATTATTGTACTCAAAATATAGCTATGCATATTTATGTTAAAGCAAATAGATTATTTAGACTTAAATGGGAGTTTTTGAACTTGATATACTGACTAAATGTCTTCTTTTTTGTGTTCATGATTCTTTTGTTATAATTTTTATCAAAATTATATAACTCGTGGGGTTATAGCTGAAATATAGCACAATTCTTGATCACCGGGTCCGTGGTTGTCAACTGATATATTTTAATGATAGATTTTGTGTTACTTGAGATAAATTTCGCTAAGGCAAAAGTTGAGAACTTTTGAAAGTTCATGGCAGTCGCCAGAATTGCTTCCGGTCGCCAAATGCGAGCGACACCCGAGTATTATGTACTGCACGTGACTGCAAACGCTTCCTGTGGAGATTGGGGGAGGGGGGCTGTAAAAATAATTTTACTTCATTGCTGACACTGGATTTTCTTTTATGTAACGTAATTATCTTTGGCGGGAATCGGATTTCGCGAAGCTCTTTTCCTTTTCTTCTTCTTGCCTCTATTGACTATTTATTCCTTTGTTTTGGAAAGAGAAATTCTGAGACTAGTTGTAGCATTATGAAAATATATTGCACGTTACAAAATAAATTTTTCAATTTTTGATTTTAGATTCTTCATATTTATGTTTCATTTATTATTTTATGTATCATAATTATTTTATATATCATGGTCCTTCGTTTGAAACATTATTCGATACGAATATTTTCATGAAATATTTGAAACTCATTTTTTTGTAAAATTATTTTATTTTATTCAAATATTTGTCCCTTAAATTATATATATACAGGATGTCCCAAAAACATTGACCTCGGCTTTTATTCCTTAAATATTGATCTTAGACATATATAATAAATTACGAAGTTCGTAAAAAAAGGTACAGAATTTTATGAAATCGATTAAAATTTGCAAGGGAATTAAATTTTAAGAAATACAAAATTTAAAATTTTATACGGCCCCCGTACAAAAACATTTCCGATGAGTAAAATGTGCCCCATACACTAATAAGGTGATGTACAAAATTTCAGCATTTTATTATAAAAAGTCCCAGAGATATGAAAAGACAAAAATGCTGATTTAAACCACTTTCCGATGCATCGACATGGGATCTCAGAAAGGAAAACTCATGTCGGCAGATTGCATTTCAGGGGTCATATACAAATTACGAAAGAAAACAATGATTACATAAATAAATAACGATTTTGCTATTTATTGCTACAAAAGTATCTACACTTGTACAATTTTAACTTCACACAAAGATTACAAAGCTTGTTCAAAATGTTTTCCATCCATGCCAAAGAGCCATTAAAGATAAGAGGCAAATATCATTTGCCTATGATGCATTTCTGCGTTGCGTCATTCTCACTCTTGCTGTAAACATTTACATTTTAATTTGTGATTAATCCCTCACCAACTTTGTTTAAACATCTCTCTAGGACTTTTTATGATAAAATGCTAAAATTTTGTACATCATCTTATTAGTGTATGGGGCACATTTTACTCGTTGGAAATGGTTTTGTACGGGGGCAGTATAAAAATTTAAATTTTGTATTTTTTCAAATTTAATCCCCTGAAAATTTTTATCGATTTCATAAAGTTCTGTACCCGTTCTTACGTAACTTTGTAATTTGTTATATATGTCTAAGATCAATATTTATGGAATAAAAGCCTAGGCATATATATATATATATATATATAATGTAATATGAAAATACAATGATACAATAGAGAGAAGTTGTAACTCAAAATACCCTAACTTAAAATATGCCTACAAATTAAAAAGAAGTATTAAATAGAAAATCATCAATCATGAGGAAAATAAAATGCATATTTCTAGTCATCAAGCTAAAGGTAAACAACAATTTGCAATATATTTAATTATAACAAAAGAACTTGACTAAATTAATAAGCTGTAAGCATGAGGATGATTTATAATACAAATAATTTATTTATAAATTTATTAAACTAGGCAATTAAAATAATAGGAAAATGAGATCTACGGAAATCTTCAATTAACATTGGAAGATAGTAGAATTAAAAATGCATATTCTATTACTAAATTTAGCGTTAATGCAACATAAATTTTAAGAGATTGCAAATTAAAAGTTTCATAAATATCGAAGCATACTAAAAGAGTATGAACAGTTAGAAATACTTAAGTTACTAAAGTAATAAAGAATGACAATGCAATTATATATATGTTTTCAAACAATTATTTTAATTAAAATTTTACAGTATATTTATCCCATCCTGTAAATAAAACTATAGAAAATAAAAAACTGCAATACTGAAGGGAAAAGCTATAGTTTTTATTAATTTCTTTAATTGGTATTCATTTAGTTTTTTTTTTTAATTTTTTTTTCATTTATTTATATACTTGAAGATTTTGATAATCACAAAATCTCATAATTCCATCGTTCAGCATTTTAAAAATTTATATTTTATATAAAAATTTAATTTTTAACATAAAATTTTGAGTGCTATGTAATAAGTACATAATAATGAATAAATTCTATCGTAAAATTAAAAATTTTGCATAATATAAAATAATTTTTTATTGAATTGAACGTATTTCGATATATTGAAATGGTTTATTACGTGGTAAAAGAGTTTTTTAACATTTGCAAAATATATATTTTTTGTAAAATACATAGAATCAGTTATGACCATCATAACAAGCAAAGTTTGCATACAATATATTTCAAATTTTTGTACATTTCGCAAAGTTTTAAAATGTATTCGTTGTACAATTGTTTATTAATATCTTCCTATATTATGCCATTAGAAATATAGATTATTTTTATTAAGTAGAATTATTTTGTGAGAAAATTATTAGATATGAACTTTTTTCATGAAATACTATATGGAACTAATTACTTTGTAAGATAATTTTATTTTATTAACTATTAAAATATTTGTTCTCCAAATTATTTTGCTGTCTCGTGTAGTATATAAATGTTTTAAATTTTTAATTACTTTACATTATATTTAAACATTTTCCATTCTGAATGTTTTAATTTTTTTTCTAAGCTATTAAAAAAGTTATCCACACATTGTCAGAAGTCGGAATAAGTGAGAAAGTAATGTATTAAGATTGTAACATTTAATCAGATATATTTCAAATACTATTATCTCATATTTTTGCTAGTTCTCTTGTAAATGAAAATTAAAATGTTCAGCATTGAAACTATAATTTTAACTTTAATTACACTAATTTGTGATATGAGTGAAATTGTACCTACTTTATACGTTAAATTATCGTATCTTTGCAAAGTCCAGAATACTATATATGAATGTTCCAAAATTTTTCATTTGATTAATTAGTCTCTCTTAAAATATTTTAAAATTCTGTAGATTTATAGCAACAAATTTTTACAGAAGTTCAGACCTGGCCATAGAATCTGTTGTTTAAGAGTCATTGACCTTTACTTAATTTAATTGAAATTATAGTTGAACCGTCGGATTCACAAAATCGAAGTGTTACTATTAGTCACAAAGATTATTGTTTTCAGTTACATTGGTGAACAGTAAATATGTAACAAATATAAATTATTTGAAATTTATATTCAATCGAATTGCCTAAATCTTATACAATTGAGGTGAGATGTGTTACAATTAGTATAAAAAATTATTGTTACAAGTTAGATTTACCTTTATGTTTATACGAGTAAATGGTAGACATATAACAAACGTAAAGTAATTGAAATGCTGTTTCATCGGATTGTCTGCTTCTCATAAAACTGGAGAGAAAGGAATTGCTATTAGCGAGATAATTATAAATTATCTTTTATTTCCGCAAATGATGCAATTTGCCGAAATGAAACAAGCGGTGTATCACTACAAGTTTCATTGACCCCTTGTATCTAACTGGTCATATTTTGAGCTAAAATAATTGATTCTTTAATATTTAAGGACAAAAAGAATAATTAATCTTCAGGAAATTATTTCACATGTTGAAATAACTTTTTCGTATCTTCTGATATTTGGTAATAATATGCTATCATTGGAAATTCTATAACGTAGATCAATTTAAAAAATGCAGAAGCATTTTAAAATATACTCAATAATATACGAAAAGTTTTAAAATATGTTCAAAATGCATAAAGCAGGGATGTGCAACCAAGACCGCTTATAGGTAGGGCGCATACTCCTAGAGGGGGGGGGGGACTAGAGATCCAGGGGGCATCCCCATTTCTTTATGAAGTGGAAGACATGAAAAATTCTCAAAGGAGAGAAAATAAAGTACAGAAGAGGGTAGCGTTATAAACGTTTGTTGGGGCCCACAATTTGTATGGTTGGTTCAACCCACAATGACATAGCTAAATCAGAATTATGTTGTACTTTTCTGTGAAAAGCTAATATTTCATTTAATTTTGCAAATTAAATTAATTTGCAATATATATATATATATATATATATATATATATATATATATATATATATATATATATATATATATATCAATTGAAGATACGACGCGCGGCAAATCACAAATACATTTATCTGTCCCGCGGGGCAGACTCCAAATTATTAGAACAAGTTCATTTACCCTCTTTGACCCGAATCTTCGAAAAATAATTTATAATAATTTTGTAATATTTTCTATTATGATATCGTATGTGCTCCGAAAAAAAAAAGGAATTATGTTCTAAAGTTATGTTAAAAGATATAAAAGTATTTAAAAAATTTTGAAACACATTCATTTTTCTCCTTCCGTCTTTTATCGATTTGGGAGAAAGTTGGCTTCCTCTCTTTTTTTTTCTGCTTTCTCTTGAAGCGATTATGACTTTTAGAGATAACTTTGGGACACATCCGAGCGGAGATAGGAGGCTTTTGAAAAAAAAAAGTGTTATTTAAAAAATGAAACGAATTATTTTCGATGATAAATTGTTCTACTTGTTGATGGTGTGTACTCTGACGTAGCTTATTAATTCGCTTTCATCGATAAGGTATTGTTTTTAAGTTATAGTGTTACAGCTACTTCAATAATTGATGATACAGCTACGTGAATAATTGATAGATTGCGTTTTTTTATATACATTTTTATCGAAAGCCATAATTGATGATTAAAACCTTAATTTTAGTCATTAAAGATATATTCACACTAGAACTATGAATAGATTATAATACCAGACTTTACCCTGAATTAATTATTAATCCCATGTTTTTTGGTATATCTAAGGCATAAAGTTTTACCTTTAAATACAATATCGATTTTCAGAATAATAGTATTGCAATAAATAGCAATACATTGTATATATATAATGTGCACTGAACTGAATGAGTAAGTGAGTGAAGGGTGATGTATCAAAATTTTCTCCCACAACAGATAGAATCTTGATTTTAGTGCCATTCGTTACGCCTTAGCTTCCCAGTCTACGAAAAAAATCTAATATTTTGAAAATTAAAATTAGGGGGTGACAATGCAAAGTAATAATTAAAAAATTCAAAACTACTTTTAAAACTGATTGAGCACCTCTACTTAAGCCAGAATCTCTGTATTCGACAGTCTTCTCATTCGATTCGTTTCAGCTTCCAAATCAACGAAAAAAAAAGAAAATTCGATTTAGGAGGGACGAAACAAAGGGATTTTCAAAAAACTTACAACACTTTTCTTCTCAAATATATTTGCTATTCCATTTTTGTTTTTAAATTTGAAACTGTTTTTTCTATTCAGAACTTTTATTAAGTATGATGATGTCACATTTAGTGACCACTAGCGATTGAGAACTCGCGAAGTGCGTGTGAAATGCTATTATGTATATAATGATACATTCGCAGATAAGATGATTCACTTCGGACCACTTAATTTTGTAACAGGATACCTTCCGGTCACCTTCATTTCTTATTTAAAACTATATAGACTTTCTGCCATTTGAATTTGACGGTAGGACAGATATGCTAGTATTACATGTTAAATTAACATTACAACAGTGTTCGTAAGATATCAGTTTATTAAAAATACATCTAATTATTGCGCTAGATGCAGCATATAAATAAGATGAAATTAATAGTTAAACTAATAGAACAACCAATGAACTTATAAAGATATTGTAAAACATCTAAGACTAATTATAAAAACTAGTTAAGTATCCTATATTAAAAAATCAGTGGAATGTAAGTCAGTGAGAAAATCTCATTCTTCATTAAAAGTTGCACATTCTTACATTAAAAATAGCTTTATAAAATTCTGATGTTTGTGTGTATTATTTTTTATCGAGTTTGCCTATTACATTAAAAAAATATATTACGGCTATTGGAAAAAATAATAATCGCCAAGAATTACGCCAATTTTTAGTAACAATCTCCCAAAATGAAATTAGTTACACAGATTGCGAAAAATTGCGAACGACTGACTGCGTGACCCTGCATTATAATGTAACTTCAATTTGTTGTCTGAATTAATTTTTCTAAAACTATTTTGTCCATGCAAATGTTCCCAAAATAAGTATTTAAAAATATCTATATTTTCTGCTAAAAGCATTTTAAAACGTGCTAAGTTTAGTTCTTACATTTCTATTCTTTTAAAAATTGCAATTAAGCATTAAAATCCAGTGCCAGCAAAAATTTCATTTTATATTATTCCTGCTATATTTATTATACATGCGGGAACCGTTTGCGAAGTGTGTATTAGGCCAGGTCTGGACTTTAAGAATCTGACTGTCAGATTTTACATTATAATCAAGGTAAGATTTAAATGTTTTTAATTTCCTTCTCTTATATCAGCAGAAATATTTATCTAACTACATTACAGAAAAATTTTGAATGTTGAAAACGAAAAAAATATTGAAACAATTAAAGAAAAGAAGTAAACATATTACATTTAAAGAACGTTAATGGATAATTTTATCTTATAAAGTTATTTCCAAACATCAGATTTATTACACCCCCCCCTCCCCCCGCCGGCCGTCCAAATAGTTGCTCAAGTCCTCAGGACGAGTCGGACGGTCTGGGTCTTCTACCCCCCCTCCCCCTTGCGCGGTAGCCCAGTGGTTAGCGCGCGGGAAATGCACTTGGTAGGCCCGTGGTTCGATTCCCTCCGCTGCCAAAACTGCCGCCGTGTTCACGCGGAGTACGATCACGTTATACATGTGGGTCCGTAAGTCCTTCCGAGAGGTTGGTGGTATGGGAAGGTGGGTACTGTCCCTGTGGATGCTTCCCCCACTGGGTTCAGATCTAAATTGTGTGGCTCTTCCCGGCCGTCCAAACAGTTACCTTACACCTTTCTGGTAGGTCGGACGGTCTGGGTCTCAACAACACCCCCCCTCCCCCTTTTAATGAGGATCATGAACCATAAATATGTGGAGACGCGCCCCTAAGTTTTCCTGGTTAAAATATAAATTTATTAGATGAATTTTAAATTTGTGTAAAATGCAATGTGTTAGAATATTTTATTTTATATTTTTAAGGAAAGGCCAATTTTATTTGTTACATTATTAAAAGTAATTATCTGTATACATATTTCGACATTTAAAAGATATTCTTAAAATAACGAGTGAACATAATAACGCAGACATTTATACTAATAACTTCTTTAAATTTGATATACATATATTTTTACAGTTGAACTGCACATTATTTTAGCAATGAACTTCAATAATTTCAACAGTTTTTTTATTAGAAAAAACAAATAAATACGTCAAAAACCAATATTCGCATATTAGCATTGTTTTGTTCGCATTGTTTTAGCACTTATTCCAACATGTTTCTTCTGTATCGAGAAATCACATGTTACAGACATTTTTGGGCATAAAAAAATGTGACTTTTTATCTGTTCAAATTTCTAATTTGATATTTGTCAGGGGTATTTTAAAATTTTAAAGGTAGTAGTAGAAAACCATCACTTGATAAAATTTATCGTTAAAAAAAAATTATCAAATTTTTCTTGTTACATATTCAATTAAAACTCATTTGAAAAAACTTCAAAATGATAAAGAAAATGTTTTAATATGTCCATTAATTCTGAATATATATTTATTTTATTCAGTCGAAGAAAGAATTGACGTAAAGATGAATTTTGAACTTTACTAAAAGATTTTCTTGTCCATATTTGATGAAATACTAGTTTCACGAATTTAGAATCAAAGAGAAATTATTGTCTCTATCAAGCCAACAATCCTGCAAAGTTTCGTGAAAATCGCGAGGTCAGGTGAAATCGTTAATTAACTTGACACGGAATCACCCTGTGATCACTAAAACTCCAGGCATATATATCAAGTTTACTGCCTATAAATAATCCAATGATCTGATACATATAAGCATAACAAAAGCACAATTTACCTGATCTGATATATATAAGCATAACAAAAGCACAATTTACCTTTAGAAACTTCAATTAGAAATGATGGAAAATTACTGTAAAATAATTTTACTATAGTATGTATACTTACTGCAGTAAGTATAAAAGTGTTAGGCTACATAACTTAAAACACACAAAAATAAGGATGTCAACCATTGGCGTCACCAGGAGAGAAGAGCATTTGGAGATTATAATCCCCAAAAACCCATCGAATTTCGAAGAAATGATATATGGAGAAATGGAAAACAAAATACTTTGCCCCCCCCCCCCCCCCCCAAGATATTTTTTTCTAGCGACGCTATTGATGTCTACCAGCTTAAAAGGCAAAAACCAGCCTTCTTCCTTGGAACTAGCAAGAAATGCGACCTACACTTACTAGGGCAGTAGTGGCACCAGTCGGTAGAATAGCTAACGTGATTGAAGTGGGAAACGGTTGTCAACGGCGCGAGGGAAAAATGGGATGACAACCATGGATGCAGGAACGAGTAGTAGGATACTATGAATGAATAGTAAAAATCAAAGAAGAAAGAATCAATATCAGAAATCTATGAAATAACGGCAAAACGCCAAGTAGGAATGTGAACAGCTAGTAATAAGATTCAAAGCATTGAGTAAAACTACGTATTTAAATACCTTACGGTAAATTAAATAAAAAACTTACTGGTTTCGGAAGCTTTTAGGAAAGGTTATATAATTTTCTAACTTTTACCAGAAATGTGAGCATTTTGAACTAAAGTAAATATTCACTGTGGTCATTGAAATAATTTTACGCATTTTATGAAATATCTATTTTATAAATATATAACAATTTTATCAATACCTCGTAAATAATCCTTTGACCGGTTGTATATAAACATGACAAAAACAACTTTTTAAAAAAAAACTTAAACTCGGAACAATATACAATTTCCATAGCAAAGCCTTTTCAACATTCCAATCAAGTTATCCAAAATATTCCAATCAAGTTACGCTAAAGGAATCTTTAACTTTTCAATGTAAAAATGTGAGTGAATTGTCTTTTGCTCATACAGGTTTGTTCGAAACTTTAATTTTGTTTACTAGGTCTTTTAAGTAAGTTAGTTACTCGTTAAAAAACATATCCGGAGAAAAGTACGCTATTTATTGACCAAATCACAACAGAAAATCGCAAATAAAACTAAAATCTCAAGTAGTACAAGTCAAGATACTCTAAAGAAAAATAAAATGCAAAGCTAAGTATTTTGTATGTAAATATGCCCTGATATTTAAAAATAGCAAGTAAATACAAGGAAATAGGAATTTTAAAACCCAGGAACATATATATATACCCGCAATAAAGTCGAAATATACAAAAGTTCCAAAAAGCTCTAAGAATAATTTTAAGGTTGTAAATAAATAAAGAGAAAATTTTGGAATAAGGGTACAATGGTCATATTTACAGTAAAGAAACTGCGGATTAATTATATAAAAGATCTGTTGTTCCTGATACACCCTTCCCTTGCATGGCATAAAACATTTTCAATTTACATTATTTAATTGATATAACTCTGTTGAAATCTTTATTGATTTCTTAATGTACCAAGTTCGAACATTTTCTATTTGTGATATTAATTATATTTCTTCATTAACAGTTCGACTATTATAACTTTTTCTTATCTTTAAACAAAAAAAAAAAATTCCAACTCTGCAATACTTGGCCTTTCTAAAACATCCACATATGTTTCTATGATTTTATTGTTGATGTATTTTTATATCATCTTTGTTCTTGAAATGGTGAAAAGTATATTTATAAACGTTTCTTCATACATAGCTGATATTTACGAAAATAAATATTTCGAAAAATCTACCTCGTCGGTTCGGCCAAATATAAGTCCGAAGGCCAGGTCCGAGATCTACTGGCCTATTCTGTAATTATACAGAGGATTTAAAATGCTTCATCTTTGTTTATGAGGTTGTTCGTTATAGCTAACATTCATAAATGTATGTTTCTAAAGTTTTTTTTTTTTTTTAGTATTATTTAAAGATGTCAATGTGTGATGATTGTTCAAAAAACGAAATAGCACATAAAGTAAAGTCAGATACCTAATTTCTGTGTTAATAAAAGAAAGGACAATTTAGTGTCGAAACAGTAAAAATAGAGTTTTGATGTAGAAAAATCCTTATCTTTATAAAATTAAATGAAAACTATAATAAATATTTTCCAGTTTTTATATATTTAGCATACTATAAAATAAAGTCAGACTCGCTCTTAAAAAATGCTTTGCTTCCGCAGACCTTTTTCTTAGCGTGCACATCTTTACATCTGCTTAAGATAACAGTCTCATACAAAACATTCAGTTTCGTAAGCGGAGCCGTATTCGTGCGTCTAATTTAGACACTCACATCATTGTTATTAACTACCCACGTTAATTCGTTTAGGGACTGACATGTGAAGAAAAGTTTCAGATCAGATTTTATTGAATTCCCATCCGCCAAAATAAAAGTCCTTATTTCAATTAAATCAATCTGAAAGTTTACTAATACTGTAAAAATCCTTGCTCCCTAACCGGGAATTGAACCACGAATCTTCGTAATGGCCAGGCGACGCTCTAGCTTTGAGCTACTGGGATGGAATTGCAAGCTCTTATCGCAGAAGCGAACTTTGCATTCTCCATCCTCTAATGTCAGATTGACGCGCAACTGATAATCTAACTGTCCACTTCCTGCTATTTTTACCCCCAGGTTAACCTAATGCTATTTTTATCATCCAGGTCGGTTTCCCGCGTGGTCGTTTTCCTTTGAAATCGGCGCTCAATATCACAGAGTACAGTGAATCCGTGGTAGTCGTACTAGGGCCACTTTTAGAACTCCAACATCTTTACACTAACCTACAGGGTTGATTTATTCGAGCGCCTTTGTATAGTACCTTGCTGCCCTAACCGGGAATCGAACCACGGATCTTCGTACTGGCCAGCCGACGCTCTACCGTTGAGCTACTGGGACGGAATTGCAAGTTCTTATCGTCGAAGTGGACTCTGCATTCTTCTCCCTCTAATGTCAGATTTAGGTGCAACTTGACTAACTACCTCCTGCTATTTTTACCCCAAGTTAGCCTCCTGGTGCTATTTTTATCATCAAGGTGAGCTTCCTGCGTGATTGTTTTGCCTCCCGATTTGAAATCGGGGTTCAATATCCCAGTATCCTCTGAATCCGTGTTAATCGTACTAGGGTGACTTTCAGACTCCTGGCAGCATTACACTAACCTGCAGGGTTAATTTTTATTTCGGGCGCTATGCTGTCCAATCCGAGGCTCGAACCACGGACTGTCGTACCGGCTAGTCGATGCTACCCCAGTTGAGCAACCGGGACATAATTTCAAGTTCTTATAGTCGAAATGGATTCTGACAATTTTTATTTTAAAAACAGTGTCAGTGAGAATTGAAAATTTTACATTTAGATACGACTTCTATTTTGTCACATACAGTAAACAAATGCAATGGCAGTTCAATCCTAATAAAATAAGTAATTACTTGCAAAAATTAAATATGGGAAGTTTGCAATATAACTCTCCCAAATTTTACTCCAGGTAATAATATAATACATAGTTTAAAAACATTTTCAAAATAAGAAATAATGAGTCACTATTTGTGGGTAAGAGTGCGCACATACTTTTAATATAAAATATTTTATCAACCGGATCCGATAGTTATACAAAGTCAAAACCTGCTACAGCATGGGCGGCAAAGCTCGATACCTTCTGGTAGGTCGGACGGTCTGGGTCAAAGAAGAAGAATACTTACTCGTTTAAATCCATCTAAATCAACAAAACTGTGTCATCAAAATACGCAGACTTGAGTAAACAATGGAAAATCTTTAGAACCATTCTTAAACTAACATAAATTTACATTTTTTAAATAACTTTTTTATTAACTGGACTAGATCTAAATCTTTCTAAGAGAAATATGACTCGACCCGATCTGCGATCCAAACCCTAGCCCGTGCAGACTTCCAGTTTGTTACCTGGATGTTCTTTGCATCTAAACTTAGCTCAATGTTTTCCTACACAGTTACAGAAAATACCATGCTTTTATGGATTGTAAAACGGGGTTTGTATTTCGTACGTAATTTTAATATATTAAAGATGCGGTACATATTTTAAATTTATATCGCAGACTAATTAAAGTTATGTAAGAATGTATTAACTAAATATTTGCGTTGTGATTGAAAAAAGTCCGCAATAGTCCAAGTTCGTTCCCCAGTCACGGCACCAAATGTGATAATTGGTAAATTTATTGTAGTCGTGTCATTATAGTATATCTATTATTTTACCTACACACCTATCAAAATTGTAGATTTAATAACTCATCGAAGACCAATAGACAGCATAAAAAAATTTCGTAGATGGAACAAGCATGTTGAAATACAAACGTCAATAATGATTATAAATGTAAATTCACAATTATATCAAATATCTAGCCATATTGTACATTGTTATGGAAACCAGTAATGAAAGTGTTAACATTTTCTTAATGTTTTGTAGTCTTACACATTTTAATTAATAATTGGAACTTATGTCAAATTTGTAAACGTTTGAGTTTTGAAGCACTAAAAGTGTATATATATTCAAAAGGTAAGCTATATTTTTAAACGATATACTGAGGATTTGAGACTTATTCAGGATACCCATCAAGTAAGTAAGTACTTTAAGTTTGAATTGCATAAAAATGTGAAAATAGAAAAAATAAAATATTAAAATATGCATAGATTGATTAGCTTGTATATCTTCTAGTTTTAGATACTTATTCCTCCTTGACATTAATTGGCATTTTGTAAATGAGGGTATCATATAAAATACACCAAAACCTTTTTGTTTGATTATTGTTAAGTTGAAACATACGAGTTCGTGAAGTGAGATCCGTCGACTGAAGTGCGTCAGCGAATAAACGGACGGAGTGCCAACGGCCGTATTACGCCTGCGTAGCGGGTGGGTAACCTTGCAAAGCAATCTCCGATTAGTGGTGTTTCGTACGCGACAGCGAACAGCAGTCGGAGTGCAGAGCTCCGGGAGTTGGTGAGTGCTAGCTAATAAGGAGCGGACCCTCAACGGATGTATTACGCCTACATAGATGGCGGAATGAAAGAGCTCCCCGACTCACAGACCGAGTTCAGGAGGTTGGCGAGCTTTAACGAGCAAGGGCGGAGTCCCCTGGTCTATTAGAAAATAATTATGAGTTTCAAATTCAATTTAATTAGCCTTTATATTACATGCACTACTTATGTCGCCAGGCGCGAAATAGTAAAGTAATACGGTAATTTTCATCTTGAAAACTATTTCGTTCGGAAGCGGAAACCGAACCTGGATCTCTTGCTTTACTTCCAGTCAGCACTTCATCTGTATTCAAATTTGCTTGAATTTCTCCTATAAACTCCATATTCTTCCCCCCTGTGGTTAAGGGTATACAAAAAAAGATTAAAAAAAAAGAAAAAATTAAACAGTCAGTAAAAATTTAAGTTACCCCCCCCCCCCCCCCCCTGAATTAGGTGAATCAGTACCGCCCATATAAATTGTGCCTCCCCCCTACAAACATTTATCATGCCACCCTCAATACTATTTGATTTTCCCCATCATGTGAATCTTTCATGTTTCTCTCTAAAAAAATAGCGTGTTGCTGGGCCACTCTGATGATCGGGGCCCCAACTTCAGGAGCCCGACCCCAATGGGCGGCCCTGCCTGAAGAGGCTGGGGAAATGCACAAATTCTTTATTATACCATAATTTATAATGTTGTAGATAAAATGGTTATTTGACCTCATCAGCAATTGACGTATCGTTCATAGATCCTGAGGTACTAAGGAGATGAAAAATTAAACGATGAGTGTGTAACACCTCCCGAAGGGTAGGCCCTCATCACTAATCGTTCATGGACCGCTTGAGATTACACGCATCGCCGATTAACTTTTGACCCCAGAATAAAACAATAAAATGCGGGAAGAAATCGAATTCACATTTCCCATTATTTATATTTCGCGCCAGTCCCGCGTGCCGTTATTTTTACCGTAAATACTAGTTTTCTTTATCTGCAGTTCCTCTCACGGTGAGCGGCCGGTGCACGTGGTTGCAGTCACTTCCGCTCCAAGGACGTGCAGCAGATCCACCTCATCTGCAGAATCGTCGCTCCGAATCTGTGATGCGTAGAGCAATGCTTGATAAAAGTCAGACTCCACAATCTCAGGTGGGTAGCGATTATATGGGGAAATCATACTGTCGGCAGCGGCCGCGTCTCTCGTTCTTTTTCTTCTCAATCTGTTTGGCGGAAAAATATTTTTGTAAAAATACAGGTTAAACTCTTATGCAACAGAGGATGGTTTGTTTCGCTCTGATGTAAATATTTGTGAGATTTGAGAGGAAATTTTTCATGAGGAGTGTTTTGTATAAGTCCCAAACTTCAAAGCAATTTCCTTGAGATTTTACGTGTCTGCGTGAATATATCATTTTTGTCAAAGTGGATAAAGTTTTTGTCCGGTGTGGATTTTAGAAAATATTTTAATTTCAGCAGAGTAATTTTGATTCTGGATATACAGGATGTCTAAAAACGATTACACAACAAGATATCTCTTGGACGAGTAGTCGTAAACCCATAGTTCCAATTTAAGAAATTATTAAATTAAAGTAGACTATCATCGTATGAAAATTTTGATCATGTGATACCTTTTAATAAATTAATTAGAGTGTGACTTAACTCGACTTTGTCTGTATTGTTGGTCAGAATTATAGCATGTTACCCTTCAATTTAAAGAGCTTGAAGGTCCTTTAGAGCAAAAAGACCAACTATTCGAAAAATGTTTATAAACTTTTATGTAATTGGAGCGAAGCGAACGTAGTTTCTTCATACTCTATGCTTCTGCGAAAACGTTTGAAGTTCTTCTAAAAAGCGGATCAACAGATCTTGATTAATTTTCACAAGTAGTTAGATGGCGTTGATGAGAAGGACATAGAAAATGAAAATCAGAGATAGGTGATGCTGTCGAGGGATTATCACCAAAAATACGAGGGTGGTTCAAAAAGTAAGGTAACAAGTCTTGTGAGAGAAAAGGTTTATTCACGAAATCAAAGAGATGCACAAATTTAGTAAGGCACTGGTACATATTATTTTTCCACATAGTCACCATGGTTATAGAAGCATTTGTTCCATCGGTAAACCAATCTATCGAAACCGGCATAGAAGAAATCAGGGTCCAGGTCGCGGAGCCACTCAACGACGGCTTCTTGAACTTCGGCATCGGTTGTGAAATGGCAACATGCCAGGTGTTTCTTCAACGGTCCGAAGAGATAAAAATCACTTGGTGCGAGATCCGGGCTGTAGGGTGGGTGTTCCAGTACATTCCATCGAAAACGCTGTACCAAATCACGTGTAACCGAGGCCGTATGCGATCGGGCCTTGTCGTGCAACAGCACGACACCTTATCTAGACATGGAATTTAATTCGCACGCCGAATTTGTGCACCCGTGAGAGTTCTTGTTACCTTACTTTTTGAACCACCTACGTAGGTACCTAATGTTATTGTTCATTAATTTAGAATCGGCTGCTTTGTCCCCAGTAAAATATTTTACGAGATTACTCATTGAGCCATGTTTGCCTATTGAAAAATGACAAAGCAAAGATTTGCCGAAAAGGATACAGTGTATCGATGACTTTTAACGCTTGCTGTATTATTCTTGAGTATTATCATCATCAAGCTTGGTCATCAACTCTTGATCATCAACGCTTGTAGGGTCATTCCGTCATAAATATATTGAAATAATTAAATCTGTATATACTAATTGCCAAGTGTCCGTCTGTCACGCTTGTTTTAGGCACTTCCCGAATAGATAGAGACTTTCAATATGGTACACCGGTTGATCGTTCGATAAAATCGGCTGGAAAAATCGAATTTTCTCAATATGTTCTGTAGAAGGGGTGCTCTACACTAAAATATTTGAAAAATGAAATGGTAGAAAAGCATGCTTTGCGATGACACAGAGATGTCAAATTTGGTGCATGGTTAGATAGTTCGAAAGAAAGTAAGTGTGCAGTTGGAGTTTTTCATTAGTTTCTACTTTATGGAGTGTCGCACACCAAAATGTTCGATTTTCCGAATATATGAAAAAAGTGTGATAAAGGCTTGATATTTGGTATATGGATCAATCATATGATAAAACCCCCAAGAAGAATAGAGTTTTCCAGAAACGTTCTTTGTAGGGTATGCTACACAGAAAAACGTTCGAAAGGTGAAAGGATAAAATAGCATGCTTCGGAATGAGATAGAGCAATTTGGTGTACGGGTCGATAGTTTGATAGGAAGAAAGTGTGTTTCCAATATATTCTACTTTAGGGGATTTCCCACACCAAAATGTTTGATTTTAAGAATAAATGAGAAACGCCTCCTATAAAATGTGGTAGAGGCTCGATATTTGGTATATGGACCAATCAACTGATAAAAACCCCAAGAAGAATAAAGTTTATCTAAAATCTTCCTTTAAAGAAGTGAATACTCCACGCAAAAACGCTGGAAAGGTGAAATGATAGAAAATGATAGTAGTGATAGAAAATGAAGATAGGTGAAATGATAGTAGATAATGCGGAAGAAAGAATGTATGTGTCCATGAGTCTGCGAAAGCAATAATGCATCGTTTTGAACCAAGTTTAGTACAAATATTATAATTGGTGAATACAAACCAATGTTGGCCTGTTGATTTCAAACGAAATCAAGTGTTTGATAAACCACAAAATTTTCGAATGAAATTTTGAAAAAATCATTTTAAAATCAGAACTTTTAATAATGTTTCGTAAATGATCATTTCTTATTTAATTTTTCATTAGAAAACGAATGATACATACTTTAGAACGTTAGCATGAACCGTTCAAGATATTGCACTTTTTTTTTTAAATTATCAAAAATATTACATAAAATTAAAAAAGTATCAACAATTGTGAAATATGTTCATATATCATGCAATATTATGCGCCAAATTCTTTTACATCATTCTCATGAATATAGTTCGTTCCATTCATGGGAGAAGATATTCGTGTAATTGTTTTGTATTTTTACGCCCTACAATTCGCCAGTAGTCATTTATATATAAGGAAAGAAGCTCTTCTCTTTGTCGGTGTGTAGCGCTTGACAATAAATTTGGCGAACTTCTTTGAAGAAATATCGCCAATTTGGCGATATGTCGCCCCAGATTAACGAAAATACAGTCAAAATTGCACATATGACGCTAAATAACGGAAATGGCTCCGATTCCTTTTTTTTTTAGATATATATTTTTTATGCTAATATGTCACACTGTTTTGAAAGTGTTTTAATGTAATTATTTTTGCGATTTAAAACAATTTTCCAATTGAAAGTATGTGTCTAGCACAAAAAATGATAAACCCAAACAATATTGTCCAAACACTCTATATATATTCCACAGACACACACGCGCGCACTAAAAATAGTCTATTCATGTTCGAGAGAAGTGAAAGCAACCTTTTTGTTGATCTGATCTTATTGAAGTATTTTTTTTTTGTTTAGGAGACCTCATTCATTACTCCATGTAAATAAAATAATGGGTTAACAATAATAATAAAATGTAATTTTTTACAAAAGCGTTTATTTAAATTTGACAATAATAGTTACATTTAACAATTAAAAATGTCAAAATATTTCTTCTAACAAGAGTATGTAGGATATTATTGAAACAAGAAAACACTATTAAAGAAAATATTTCGCAAAAGGTTTAACGGCCTTACTGTAAAATGTGTGCTTAAATTTATATATTAAGACAAAAAGAAACGCAATTTATTTCGCCTATTCCCGTTCTTCATTAAAAAAAAATGACTACACCTTAATATACTTAATGACCCCAAATAAGGTCGCGAGAGTTTCGCACAGCTGTTCGAGAGTACCCAAGACGTGTGAAACCGTTAAAAACTCAAATTTCTAATTTAGGCCCAACCTATGCTTCAGTCTTATTTTTCGACCCAGACCGTCTGACCTACCTAATTCCTACCTACCTAAGTCCGACCTACCTAAGTTGTAAGATATCAGAACCCAATGGGGACAGCATCCATATGGACCGTACCCTCCTTCCTCTACCATCAACCTCTCAGAAGGACTTACAGATCCACATATGTAATTTTCTCGTACTCCGCGCGAACAAGAGACAGTTTGGGTGGCGTCGGGGATCGAACTCGTGTCGTTCGAGTGCAATTTCCGGCAACTAACCACTGAGCTGCCCCACCCCCCTCTGTACTTTCCTTGTTCCTCGACCCAGTCCGGTCCGACCTACCAGAAAGGTATAAGGTATCTGTTTGGACGGATGGGAAGTGCCACCCAATTTAGATCGAAACCCAGTGGGGGAGGCGTCTACAAGGACCGTACCCTCCTTCCCCTACCATCAACCTCTCGGAAGGACTTACGGACCCACATGTTTAACGTGACCATACTCCGCGTGAACACAGCGGCAGTTTTGGCAGTGACAGGAATCGAACCAGGCCCGTCCGAATGCAATTCCCGTGAGCTAACCACTGGGCTGTCGCGCCCCCTGAACTTTCCTTATACGTTACCATGTGTTGTAGGGTAAGTAATGCATGCTTTCCTATCCATTATTTTCGTAAAATATTTTGCATTTTGCAGAGATAGCCAATTTATGGGTTTAACACATTTTTTCTACGTCTCCTTCATTTCGTTATATACGAGTTTGACATCATTTGTCTGAATTTTCTCCCATTTTAATATAAAATTTCCTGAAGAAAACAAAAGGAAATGAAATATTTTTCGACGCACTCGCGAACTTTTCCGACGCGATTCCAAAAATTGAATATATAGTTCGAATTCATTCTCCTCTCAACCGTCAAACGATCCATTTCTTTTGTTTATTCAAAAGTAGGAAAGTTATATAAATTCAGCTCAAAGAATTTTATAGAGAACGCAAAAGAAAAATCCGGTTGTTTATTGTTTTCCCCACATGCATAGTACAAGGCATAGGGAAAGTATATTGTGACGGGGTCAAAAACTCGAATTCGAGTTTTCGGCAGAAAATCACGTTACAAGCTTTCCTGAACTCGAATGGAATGTTTTTGGGGTGGTGTGTGTGTGTGTGACTGTTAATACGATATCTCATGCTTCGAACGTAATTTAGTACGATTATTACTATCTGTGAATACTAAAAACCTACTCATTTTAAACGCGGTCGAACGTTCGGAAGACTTTTAAATTTTTAAATGATTTTTTGGAAAAATTAGAACATTCAATAATGTTAAATAGATTATCATTTAATATGTAATTTTTATTCTAAAACGAATGGCACAAACTTTAGAACGCTAGCTCGAACCGTTCTAAAATATTACACATTTTTCAAATTAATGTATTAAAAAAATTGCATAGAAATGAACAACAGTATCATTAAATATGCAACACTTGGTGACTCATTTGGCGAAAAACCGCCAATTTGACGCCTTTTTCAATGTAGTGCCAAATTGACGAAAATGTTGCCGAATTGGCAAAAATTACGCTAAAGTTACGAAAATAACGTGAAATTGAAAAAATTATAATAATTAACGTATTTTAATATAATATATTGGAGTGCATTGCTTAGCAGATGTTATATTTCCGCGAAATGTAAGTTAAATTAGTACTTAAATAATTTTATATGTTGTCATCCAGAAAAGCGTCTAATATCAATGTACTTTTCAACATTAAAAACATTGTACTGTGAATCTATTATATCATATCATCATTATTTCGCATATTTCTATGTATATCATCATTATTTCGCATTGAAAGAGGTAAAGTACTTGCATTATATGTAAGGAAAGTCATGTGCTGCCCACATCATTTTTTTTTTCTATATCACTGTTTCCTGAGCTGTAATGTTCGGCAAAAAGCGAAGGGATGTTCCATGAGAAGCGAAAAAGTGTTCCAAAGGCTATTGTCTTTGCAATAGAGTTTGCAATAGCTCTGATTTAAGAGCGCCCTTTATCGATCAATGCGAAACTACGATCGACAAGTTTGAAATAAGGCCCCCCCCCTCCCCCCCAAATAAATATTTTTTCTAAAATTGCAAAAATGTTATAAAAAAAGTATTTTTAAAATTTTTTAAAATTTTATATGGGATTTGTTTTTTAATTTAAAAGCGAATGACATGCTTGTAGAAGGCGTTAATAAGACGTTTTTTCTCGAGAATTGTACATGTTTTATCTAAACTAGTAAACATTAATTATACTCTCATATGAGGGAATTATTTGTAAGCATTTTAAAATAAGATTTAATAGACCCTATTGCTCACTGACCACCGAGCTATTTATTAAGCAATTTCCAAGATGTTGGGAATTGTACTTTTCCGCATGGAATGCGCTGTCTTTCAAACACATTGAGCAAATCGAATTAAATGTGATATGATTATTTTAATCGTTGCATTTAATATGCTTATTAATTGTCGGAGGAAACTTGTTTGATATAAACCTTTTAGAACAGTTTTTCGAAAATCAAAAATGATTTTCATAAAAAAATATAGTTGTGTTTAACACGTTGACGCACAGATTAAAAGTGAGGTTACGAAAATTATGACATTTTGCAATACAGTTTCCGGAAAAGCTCCTGATGGCTATACCCCTATTTTGATCATACCAACATTTTTGCTTTCCCTACATACCTAGTATAATGTATTGTGACGGGGTCGAAAATTCGATTTCGAGTTTTTGACGGAAGAGCACGTTTCAACCCTCCCTGTACTAGGATCGAACATTTTTGAAGTGATGCCTGCGTGTGTGCATGTTAGTCTGTGTATGTATGTATGTATGTTAGTGTGCATGTATGTATGTATGTATGTTAGTGTGTGTGTATGTATGTATATATGTTACTGTGTGTGTATGTATAGTGCGTGTGTCCGTGAATCTGTGGATGCGATATTTTGCCAACGAATGTAGCGTTTTGAACGCAGTTCGGTACGATTATTACAATCGGTGAATATTGAAACGCTATTGATTTTAAACGCAATCCACTGATCGTAATCACCACACCTTTTCAAATTAATGTTTGAAAAAAAGTCATTAAGAAATGAATAGCTTCAATACTAATATTTAAACAATATACGTGATTTTTTATTAGGAAACAAATGACACAAACGCTGGAATGCTAGCATAAATCATGTTTGATATATTGTGCGTTTATCAAATAGAGTTTTCAAAAAATTACATAAAATTAAAAAAATACTATGTTGCAACTAATATTCACTTTTCATGTGCAATATTATGCAAAAAATATATTAAGACTATTCTCGTGGATCTCGTTCGTTTTATTCACGAGAGGAATTTATTTTTGTAATAGTTTTGTATTTTAACGCCAAAGAATTCGTCAATAGTCATTTATTTCACGGAATATTCATGCCAATTGCTAAAAGAAATTGCAATTGCTAAAATAAGGATTTTGCGCGTGAGTATGAATAATTCATTCTGTTTAGTTTGAAAAATTCCCTAATTTCGCCTAATGCGTTTAATTTCATCTTACGCAGTATTAATTCAATATCAAAATCACTGCGCTGTAGATTTTGTACATCATTATTTCGCTGTGAAAGAAGTGCATTGTATTATGTAAGGAAAAGCATGTGCTACCCACATAAGCTTTTATTATTATTATTATTGTTATTATTATTATTATTATTATTATTATTATTATTATCCGCGAAGGAGAAATGATTGATGACTGCTGTAACCGACATATCACCAGATATATAATACATATCGCCAAAAATAGAACGGCAATAGTCATTTGCGTTAACTTGTCGAAAATTCTCTGTTTAGCTTTGTCTTTGTGTCGACACTACTATAAATGTTCAGTTTCAGCCTTCTAGATTACCGCGGGGGAGAGGGCTTCAGGAGGGTCTGGAAAGACTCCGCTCTTTCTCCTCTTATTTTGTCTGCCCCCGGGGAGAAATCTAAAATCTGGCACTGTTAGGTTCTGCCCCATGGTCGATAATATAAATATGACCAAGAAGGCTGAATATATAATATCAACCCCAGGACAAAATCTAACAGAGCAAGATTTTCACCTCCTTCGGAAGGGGGGGGGGGGGACTTTTTTCCGAAAAACCTTTTTAGATTCTCTAGAACCCACCTCCTGTGACGTAGAAGACTTAATATCTGCACACTTGTAGTATCAACCATGGACCAAAACAACCCTATGGGGTTGAATTTTCAGTTTTCATCCCACGAAGACGAGGATTCAGCCTTGTTGGTCACCGGGGGGGGGGGGGGGGGGATATCTAGAAAAACTTTTCGGAAAAAAAAAATTCTTTGTTCTCGTGGAAGGAAAATTGAAAATTCGACTCCATTGGCTTTTGTCCCATGGTTGATACTATAAGTGTGCAAATATTAAGTCTTCTACGTCACGGGTCACGGGGGGGGGGGAGTCTAGAGAATCTAGAAAGACTTAAAAAATATTTCTCACCCCCCCCCCCACACACACACACACACACCCGGGAGGAGGTGAATATTCTGCTCTGTTAGGTTCTGCCCTGTGGTTAATATTATATATCCGCAAAGATTCAGTCTTATAGGTAGGTCACAGGAGAGCTTCTAGAAGGCCAGGAAAGACAAAAACACGTTAGGTAATTATCATTTAGATAATCACACGACTGAATACTTTGTAAGTATTTTAAACCGCAAATAAATGGACACATTGCAAATGAGTTATCAAGAGACATTCTCTAAATATTAGAAATTAAACGTTTCCATGGGAATAAGATGTCTCCTGAAAAAAAAAAGTATTTCGTGAAATTTGATACTCTAATTTTAATTGACAACGTCGTAAAACCTATTAATTTTGAACGAAACTAAATTATGAGAGATCTCTAATTGGTTTTTCATTTTTCGTAATATAGAAATTTGTTAATCTGTAGGGAAAATCAAGTATTGAATACATCAAAATTTTAAGTTTCAAGACCAGATTTTCGATATTGATACAGGCATGTCAAGATTCTCAATTTTTAACACGGGAAAATTGGGAGAGAGATGACAGGGGACAATGTTTATACGTTAACTTCATTTGAAAGAGAGGAAAGGTTTCTGTTACTTGTCCAATTAACACGAAACATACAAAGAGAAAGAATGAAATAAGAAAAATCCTAAACTAATCCGATAATAATAATCACGTTTGTACCAGACTCACAAAAAGCACATCACCGACAAAAAAACAAAAAAAAGCAACAAAACTAAACAGAAAAATACAGCATGCAAAGCAAAATAGTATCAAAAAGTATAAATACGTTCATTACATATGGTGATGTAAAAAACATAAAAAATATAGGACAAAAAACTGATAGATATAACATTTTAACGAATTAATATTATTCGACTGAATGAATTGAATTTTAAACATATTTCGGAAGTACAATTCGGATGAGATCCCATAGTAAGGAGCAAAGTGATTATATATACATTTATATGATGAACTAGCATTTAGTCTGTCGAAGACGGTAAGTAACATTCATAGAGCATTAACTTGCAGCTTTTTTGCAAGGTTTTATTTAGCAATGTTTGTTTTATTTTATTTAACAATGTAAGGTGCTTAGCCTCAAAAATAATTGTCTCAAATGAAAATTGCCTTAGTTACATTCTTCTCCGTGGTCAAAGTCCGACCTTTTGTGTGTCCGGATGCCAGGGGTGGGGGTGGGGGGTGGGGCGCTTCGGGTTCTGAGAAACTTGACTCCACCTCCCTCATTTTGGCTACTCCCGAAAAAAAAATTAAAAATTCGACTCCCTTGTGTTCAGTCTAGTGGTCGATACTATAAGTGTGCAATGATTCAGCCTTTAAAGCCACCGAAGTCCTGATTGAGGGTCTGGAAAGACTTTAGAAAAAAAGAATCAATACAATGTGTACAAAGATTTATCCTTCTGGATCACCAAGAAGGCTTTTGGGAGACCTGAAAAAACCTTTCGCTGCCCCCCTTTCCTCCACCTCCAGTAGGGGACTGGAAAAATCGAAAATTGGGGCTGCGTTAGGCTCTGTACCCTAGTCGATACTATGAGTGTGCAAAGATCGAGTCTTCTAGGGTATCGTGGGACTTTTGATGAACCCGGAAAGACAGACACGTTAAACACACAATAAGCAGTGGAAGTCATTTTTTTTTAACCGTTAGTTGTATACACGTAGTTCCAATTGCTAAAATGCTTTGAATGAGATAGGAAATTGTAAAATAGTAAGTTTAATGATGTGCAATATTTTTGTAAAAAATTTTAAAAATTAACTTTTTATACAGCATCTCTAGCGAAAAAAGTCAAATTACAAAAATGTTACCCATATCTTATTTAGTAAAACTGGCAAAAATTTGTCTATAATACTCGTATATGATCAAATTTGACATAGTTTTCATCGATTAAATTTGCATTGGGAAATAAAAGGGCATCCACAAATCAGTTTCGGTTGCAAATAGTTACTGAAACTTTTACCAGTTTTTTAAAGCTTTACTAAATGATTTTTTGAATCAATTCAATTTGTGATCGGCCACTGGATTTATGAATTGAATTGGATTTATGAAAAAGCTACGATAAAGTGGTGGAAACAAGTTTGACAATTTATTGCGTCATAAATATGTACTTTTGAGATCTAATTTTTTTAATTTACTTAAAAAAGTGTGGGTGACATTTTTGTGTAATTTAACTTTTTTAGCTAAAAATGGCTGTATGAAAATTTAATTTCTTTAATTATTCCCAAAAATAATGCTCATTTTTTACATTACTATTCTATAATTCCCGCTTAGCGTCGAAAATAGTCATTAATCAAAAAATGAACTCAGTTGGGCTTTTCTCCATGGTCGGTAGTATTAGTATTCAAAATTCCGCCTTCTAGGATGAGTTTTCTGCAGGATCTGGAAAGATTTTTTAACTGCCATTTCCCCCCCCCCCCCCCACGGGAAGAAATTGAAAATTCAGCTTCTTAAGGGTCTGTCCTTTGGTTGATACTATAAGTGTGCAAAGATTCAGCCTTCTGCGTCACCGGCGGGGGGGGGGACTTTTATATAGTCTGAAAATACTTTTAGATATTCCCCATTTTATCTGCCTCCAGGGAAGGAATCTAAAATCCGACACGTTAAGTTTCGTCCCGTGGTCTATACTGTAAGTGTGCACAAATTATGTATTCTAGATCACTGGGGGGCTTCTAGAGTGTTTGGGAAGACTTTTCGATACCTCCCATTTTATCTGCCTCCAGGGTAGAAATCGAAAATCTGGCCCGTTAGTTCTGTCCAGTGGTCTATACTGTAAGTTTGCACACTTATATGAAGTCTAGGTCACCGGGGAGTAGGGGGCTTCTAGTAAATACAAAAATACGTTAAAAATTATTATATTCAATTATATAGATTATGAAAAATACATTGATTTAAAATTATACACTGAGTGTTACTGTGGGCGCGGCAGCCCAGTGGTTAGCGCGCGGGAATTGCACTCGGTAGACCTGGGTTCGATTTCCGCCACTGCCAAAACTGCCGCCGTGTTCACGCAGAGTACGATCACGTTAAACATGTGGGTCCGTAAGTCCTTCCGAGAGGTTAGTGGTAGGGGATGGTGGGTACGGTCCCTGTGGATGTCTCCCCCACTCTAAATTGGGTGGCACTTCCCGGCCGTCCAAACAGTTACCTTACACCTTTCTGGTAGGTCGGACGGTATGGGGAAAATATATAATATTAAAGAATAATTGTGACTTTCAAGCCAAAAAATTAAATAAAAACGGAATACCAGCAGTACCGAAGCACAGGTTTTACCGGGATCCCGGTTTTTGAAATCCCAGTATCGCGGTATTGAATGCCATAGCTTTACCCACTTTGAGTCTGATGATAGAACTCGAGTCCGCATTCAATGTTTCTGAGCCCACAGCCATGGGTAAGTCTAATATAGTAAGGATGATTTCTTTAGGAGCAAACAAAAGCATTATCACTACTGTAGTAACTTGTAAATAGCAGTTCCGAGAATTGTGATCTGTAGACTGGTGGAAGCTTTGAGGTTATTTACTTCAAATGTTATCAGTGGAAAATTGTCACGTATCATTTCCTGACTATTTGTAATCTGATAATTGGTAGAATTTAGTCAGTATGTTACAAGGAAACCTGCTCTGAATTTGTATTGATTAGGGAAAGAAATTCAGTTTAGTTTAAAATAACAGCTGGTCACATAAAAATACCCACAGTGTGATACTCTCCTCACGTAATGGACTAGTCACATAGCACAGTGGTGTGATCCTTGGGTCGCGACCCCATCGAAATTTTTTTTATAGAAGAAAGAAAGGATACGATAAAAATAGAGTTTATTTTTTTATAGAAACTTTTATTATAATTTCTATTATAATATAGAATTCTTTTATATATAAAAATAGCGTTTATTTTATAGATTAAGCTCAAATTTCTCCATAGGACTGCCAAACATTTTGTGCAATGTTTCTTATTAATAGTGGTTTCTTGTTTCAAAAATTTCCTAAATACTATTTCTAACTAGATGAAATATTTTGGCATTTTTATTGCTAAATGTAACTAATATTGGCGAATGTAAACTAAATGCCTTTTATAAAATTGTATATTTAATTATAATTTTCAACATATTTTTTTATTTACATGGTGGCATAGGGTCTTTAAATAAAATAATAGCACAGTTAAGTCGCACCAACAAAGCATTGCGCACCACTGGCATGTGTACCAGTTAGCACGTCTGGATGCAGTCCAAAAGTTTCCAGTTTTACTTGATTCTATACAAATATTGCTTTCAGCATAAATAAAATCTAAAAGTTATTATACTGGGGGGTTCCTACCCCTGCTCGCTAACGTTCACCAACCCCTGGAACTCGTTTCGTGAGCCAGGGCTTCACGAGCTTTATCGTGACACCTACTACACAGTCTTAATACACCAGTTGGGGACCTGCCCACTCTTTGCTGCTCACTCACCGCCACGAGGACATTCCCATGATTTCTCTCAAAAAGTCAGAAATTAATTGATAATGCAGGCGCATAGGCCGTTCAGTCTGTTTATGCAATCAGTGTGCACCCGCCAGGCAGACGTGATATACTCTAAATAAAAGTGAAAATTCCATGTCGATCGGTTTTTTAAATATAGATCTACTTACAAAGCATTTTTATGCAAATATGTAACATTCAGGTACATATTTATAACAATAAGATATTTAAAATCTAACGATAACGATAGCCAAATATAAATAATGAAAGTATCAACGATAGCTTCAGTATAATTGCCATGAAGTTAGTTTCCTTTACCTCCATGATTACATAGCTTAGAACAATAAAGTTATTTTCAATGGTGTCATTTAAATATTAATTCTCTTGAAATGGCAACAGTGTTTTCAAAAATGAAATATTCGACTTTTAGGATAAATGAAAGGAAAAATAATTTTCACACAAAAATAGTGTAAATTAATTTTTACTTGAAAATTGTATAAAAATATTTTTTTTATCCGATTGTAATCAAAATAAAAGACTATACATGATAATATATTCTAAACCACCATGCAAAATTGAAAAATCATTTGATGCTATAGGTCTGGCGCTAGCCTTGATAGAAAATCCCTATTTTTAAATTTTGGTCAGCAGCGGTTGCACCTAGTAATATTGAGAAATTCTAGTTTCATTTAAATATCTTACTTAATAAAAGAAAATGTCTGGCTGTTGTTAATTCACCCACAGATAGGAAAATTGATATAATGATACTTTGGGCCAGATCCCAAGACACCTCGAAGCTATTTTTTTTAATTTGATTTTGTTTTTTAGTTATTTTAAGGGGAAGCAATTTTCACACAAATCGGTACTAAAATATTATCCCAGTGTTTCCATTTTGTCACCATCGGAAAGATAGAAAAACGATCTTTCCAGCAAACTTTAAACCAAATTCGTAGAACAAACAATTCCTTCATATTTTTTAGAAAGCATTGTAAATGCATCCAAATATGGCTGATTTACGCAATTTCATTTTTATTTTTGCACATTGACGAATTGCAGATTCATACGATTCTAATTTTTGCCATGAATATGAAGTTATATCTTCAGATTCTAATATTTTTTAATTACTCCATTTTTAAATTTTTTATTAATTTTTAGTGGGTTCATAAAAGTTGCTATTTTCAATTTCAACTGTTTGGGAGGAGGAGGGGCGTGACAAAGTTCCAGCTTCCTGATGTCTCAAGTGGGGACGTGAACAGGTTTCTACGTTCTCTGAAGTCGTGACGTCACGACGTGTGTTTTTTATGTCCTAAACAATAGCATTTTTAAAGCGTTCGATTGCTTTCGGAAATTTGCCGTGAATTCCAGCGGAATTTTAATCAAAGATTTGCATCGTAAATCCCGTGAAACGCTTCGTTCTAGTCACTTATAAGTTCTGGCAAAATGTATAACGCATTTTCATGCCTAATCTTATCGGTACGCTAATCTTTCTAAACTGCATACTTCCGAAAACACAACTTTTAGCATCGTTACCATGAGCAAACAACTTTTGTCAGATAAATATAGCGGTGAAGATCTTGTACAAACTTATAGTTTGTGGTAAAAATTAATTTTCTGTTATATTCACAAGAATAAAGAAGTTGTTGAAACCCTTTCCTTCTATATATAAATTATCTGGTGTGTTTTTAAGAAAGTGTCAATGAAGATAAATCTTTCAACGATGCATCAAGTCATGCGATTAATTTCTGCCTCGGTAAAAGATAATAATTTCTCTCTTGTGAGCAACCAATCATGTCAGAAATTGTTTATAAAAAAGGGAAAACAATGTTCTCAAACTTTAAACAATAAACTAGCAGACTTAGAAGAGTATGATACTTTTATAAGGGTTTTATCAGTTATTTGCATATTTATTTTTATATTAATAATGTACGCGAAACTAAACTGAAGCTTAATTTAATTTTTATTTGTTTTCATTTATACCCCATGTCTTAAACTAAATTATTAATCCGGCGACTAGAAATACTGTTAATGTTAGTACATCCATTCTGTTTTAGTAAGCTAACCAAATGTGTCTGGAGTCTGTTCTATGAATCATATATTTTCTTTTTGTTGATCGTGTTTCTCCATCCTATAGATTATATCTTTCAATTCTGACGATCATGTTTTTCTGTACCTAAGGAGCTTTTATTCTGTGGAAAGTGAAGAAATGCCAAAATACGTTTTAAATATCATTTTTATGAATTTTTAATGCTCAGTGAATGTTTCTATGAGATTCTCAAAATCAGGAGCTCCTGTGAAATTGCTTTCATTATTTATTTCAACTTTAACATAATTTTAAACCAGCGAATCGGGGAGATCCCACAGCTTTTCACGCGTAACAGGTGAGAATTGAACGTCAAATTATATACATTTTTAAAATTTCCTTTTCTGTATTTACATCCACACAAAATGCGCAGTACACCACTCGAATTTGGCTCAGCTATATTTGAGACAACGAAGGACCTCTGATTTTGACAAAATCTCGTTTTATAGTTAAACTATACATATTTTCGGTTTTTCTATCTTCACGTGAGGATAATATATGAAACTTATCGCCCAAATTCGGTCCAAATCGCTTAACTGGTTTCCGAGATTGTGAAGGGCTAACGACTTGGCACCCACCCACTTCCTCACAGACAGAAAAAATAATTGATAATCATGTGCAAACAGTCAATCATGCAATCAAAGATCTTGAATAAAGCAACTTCATAACCAAACAAGAAATAATAATGCCCATCTTACTACAGAATAGAAGAAAAACTGTTTTCCTACAAACCAAAATTAATAAAATAACAAACATTAGTTCAAATGTAAACAAAATGATAAAATATATACTTTCTTTTTCTTTTTATTTCTTGTATATGTATATTTTTCTTAAAATTTCTTTTGTTCCATTCTTTTTTATTAAATAATAATTTTTAATGAGTTAACTTGACTTATTGTGATTATTTTTACTAAAAATAATGTTTTGTAGTGTAATTAGTTGATATTAAGTTTGAATTTTATCCAAACTTTATAATCTGGAAAATTCTATTGGCAAAGTTCATATTTTTGAGATTGCAGATAAAATTGTATACAAATATAGAAAATGTTGAGTTATTTTGAAAGTGTTTACTGTCCCTGTAATACATGGTAATGTATAGGGAAAGTATTGGAATTATGCCGAAAGTCGCAACTCGGGTTTTCGACGGATCAACACGTTTCGACACCTCTAGAATACGATAAAATCATTTTTAGCGTGACGTCTGTGTGTGTGTCTGTCTGTCTGTGCAGATATTATATCCACTTTAACTAAAAAACTAATTGACCGAATTTCATAAAATTTGGTAAGTACGTCACTTGTAGGCGAATCTGGTGCTGATTAGTTTTGGGTATGATTCGGAATACAAGTACTCGCCGTGTTTTGCGAAATGCCCCGCAAAAATTGCCTGTATCCCTCTAGCTGAAAAACTAATGCGCCGAATTTCACAAAATTCGGTAGATAAGTTATTTGTGGGTCACCCTGGTGCTTATTAGATTTTGGTAAAATTCGGAAAAAAATAACCTGACCTTTTTTTTGTAAAATAGCCCGCAAAAATCGTCAAAATCTAAAATAAAAATTACGTATGCTTAAATATATCCATTAAATGCTTGTTTCGTAAAATATATCAATTAAGTGCTTGTTTTTTACGTAATTTTTAACGATGAAAAGAATAAGACCAACCCCATTACACTGGGACTAGCCGTTCTCGAGATATTTTAGTTTTTTCGTATTTTCTCTACGACATCTTGAAAATAACTCCAGTTACCAAATGTAACCGAAAATTAAATTAAAAGTGAATTAAATTTAATTAAAATAAAGAGAACGTGAATATAAGTCTGCAGAGAAAGTCATGTGCTGCCCACATCAGCTTTTTACTTTCCCTGCAATACATGGTAATGTATAGGGAAAGTATTGGAATCATACCGAAACTCACAACTCGAGTTTTCGACGTATCAATGCGTTTCCAGACCTCTAGAATGCGAAAAAACTATTTTTAGCGTGACGTCTGTGTGTGTATCTGTGTGTCTGTCTGTGTGTCTGTCTGTCTGCAGATTTTGTATCTACTCTAACTAAAAAACTAATTGACCGAATTTCATAAAATTTGTTAGGTAAGTCACTTGTGAGCGACTCTGGTGCTGATTAATTTTGGGCACGATGCTTGTGGATCATCCTGGTGCTGATTAGATTTTGGTACGATTCGGAAAAATATAGCCTGCCTTTTTTTGCAAAATGGCCCGAAAAAATCATCAAAATCTAAACTAAAATACTACGTATGCTCAAAATATATCCATTAAATTCTTGTTTTATACGTAATTTTTAACGATCAAAAGAATAAGAACAACCCCATTACACTAGGACTAGCCGTTTTCGGGATATTTTGGTTTCTTTGTATTTTCTCTACGCCACCTTTGAAAATAAGTCCAGTTAGCAAATGAGAACGAGAATTCAATCAAAAGTGAATTAAATTTAATTAAAATAACGAGAACGTGAATATAAATCTGCAGGGAAAGTCATGTGCTGCCCACATCAGATTTTTTTACTTTCCCTGCAATGCATGGTAATGTATAGGGAAAGTATTGGAATCATACCGAAAATAGCAACTCGAGTTTTCGACGGATCTACACGTTTTGACACCTCTAGAATACGATAAAACCATTTTTAGAATGACGTCTGTGTGTGTGACTGTGTGTATCTGTCTGTGTGTCTGTCTGTCTGTGTGTCTGTCTGTCTGTGCAGATTTTGTATCCATTCTAACTAAAAAAATGCATGCACTAAAAAACATGTGCTGTCCACATCAGATTTTTTCCCCTCACTGTCATGTATTCATGGTAAATATTAGTTAAATATAAAATTATCTTTTGAAATTGGCGTTAAAGTAGTAGTACGCAGTACCTGTAATTTTGATGAAGACAACAGGGAAAACCTGGAAAACTGAGGGAATTTCATTTTGAAAAATGAGCCTGAACCCTGTATTATGTTTTAAGCACAAAAGGCATTCAGTCATGATTTCCAAAATGCTCTGTCGCGTGCAGCATTCCTGGATTCTTACCATCTCTCCCATCCAGCCTCTCCTCTTTCAAACTCCATCATTCTCCGCTAAGTCATCCGGGTATGACCTCGTCTGTACCTTTCTTCTGGTGCCCATTGGAATTTCATCTTTGTGCATTCTCAACACGTGACCTGTGAACCTTTATCTTCTGATTTTTATTTCCTCATGTATTGCCGTAATTTTTGTTTAAGTTCTTCGTTTGCGATGGTATTTGGGCCAAACTCTCATTATGAATTTATGATTATTAGATAAATATTTTGAAAAGTTTTTAACTTATTAATTTGTGACATTGTAAGCTTCCATGTCTCAGATTCATACAGAAGAACTGTACGAACAAGAGACTTATATAAATAATGTTTAGCTTTCAAAGTCATACTTGCTGTTGTCCAGAGGTTGTTGAGATTTTTGAAACAGATATGAGCTTTAGCGATTCTTTGCATAATGTCTTTATCAGTTTACTCATCACTATTTACTTAAAGTAGCATCCAGGTATGAAAAAGTGTCAACATCCTCTATAGGCTTGTTTTTTAGTTGTATTTCAATGCTGGACTTATCTTTTATTAATAATGTCTTTGTTTTATTTCGATTTATATGCAGCCCCCCCCCCCCCCACCCCAACATTTTTTTTTACAAAGATATCTGTTTTGGGAAATCCTTTATGCTAGATGACAACAAAATAAAGTCATCAGTAAAACCTAAATCCTCTAACTCTGAAGTGTTGTTCCATTTATACTTACTCACCGATCTCTTAAAACATTTGAACAATACTGGTCCAGTAATACATGAATACAATAATAAAATATTACATATATTAATTCAATATTTCCCTAATTATGTATGCTACAATCGACACCAAACAAATCGGTTTATTTGGTTAAAAAAAATATCGCAGGGAATGTTGATGATCGCAAAGAATGACGCTCGATAAAGCAGTTGTTGAAATTAGGCCCAAAGAGTTTGCGGTATAGAACTATCATATGTTGCGTTATCGCTATTTCAGGACTGAGTCTTAGTACAGTGGAAATATTATTGAGTTAAAAAGTCAAAATTGTATCGCTACGTTTAAAAGAAAATGAAAAATAAGATTAAAATAATTATAGCTTTCACTAATAATTGTTGATTTTGATACTTTAGCCAATTTTTTTTAATAAGTTGCGTAGTATAACTGTTTTGAATAATTAAGTCTTGGTTCATAAATATATTTCTTATTTGCATTTAAAAAAATCGTATAGCCAAAAAAAGTTATAAAATATATAATATGGATACATGCATGCTCGTCCACTCAGTACCACCCATACAAATTTTCTGGGCCTCTATAAACATTCATCCACTCTTTGTGAATTTTTTATGTCGTCTCCTCCCTAAATAAATTTTGGAAGTCCGAGCCGTCGGGCTGAGAATAACTGTATCTCAAGTCGAAGGTACGATCCCCTACTCGAGTGGTATTCGTCCCCCCTATGGGCAGCCCTGGCCAACTACGCAATACATAGCTGAGTGTATACCTAGTACTGATAAAATGAACAAAAGTTTCACCTGTCACTATTTGCGATATAAATAAATATTGGCTTGCTACTTAGATTACTAAGATCACGTCTTTGGCGTACTATCTAGAGCTTAAATATTCTTTACGACCCCTATCCTTAGTTTAAAATTCGCAGTAAAAATTCTTGAGGCATGAACTTTCGAAAAAATAATCGAAAATTCTTCCCACCACTATTGTTCTTATATTCTTATATGGAACACAGCTCTAGATCTAAAAGTGTGTATGCCTGTCTATGCTTTAAGTATCAAAGATGAGAGGCTAAAATATTTCCCCAGACGCTCTAAGAGGATTTAAAATTTCGATTTTTTTTTTCTACTTTTTGCGCTTATGATTGTTATTTTTATCGGATTTTTGATTTCCGATAGAACCCACGGTATACTTGAAATAAATGCAATAAAGCTATTTTCAATTTATAAATTCTTACTCAATTTGGATAATTGGCGCTCACTTTTTTTAGTTCGTGAATCTTTTCATAGCTGTTTTAGTGCATAACTGTCTTACTATGTAGACTGTAATTAGCTTGAATAATTATATTAGCATTGCTTATTTGCTCCATTTTTGGAGATTATTTTGGATTGCGATTGCAGTTTTTCCTTAATTGCTTTATATTCTTCGGGTTTTTTCCCCCTTTATTTCAAATCTTAATGTAAAATTGCAATTATTTAAAATTCCTTAGATAATAGAGATAAAGCAATCGGAGTAATTTAATAATTAAAGCAATTACCTAGGAACAGATAGTTCTTAATTACGCTTTCAAACTAGACTGACAAATTCAAATTTCCCTAATTAGTGTCTACTTTTTAAAACCCGAAACTGAAAATGGAGTTGTTAGAAAACCGTATTTTATAGAATAAATTCGTTTTTGAGAATCTATAAGCAAATAACTTTAACTTGTAGAATAAGGTGAATTTGCGTGTAGAGTATAATTATGTATTTAGTATTTAAACCTGTCGAAGACAGGGAAACTAACATTCTTGTAAAATCAAGTTGCAATTTTTTTAATAAGTTTTATTTTGTTTAATAATGGGGAATAGCGTCAAATATGGTTGTCTTAATCGAATAATGGCTCAGTTAGGGTCTGTCACAGGGTTTATACTGTAAATGTGCAAAGTTTCAGCTTTCTAAAGCACCGGGATGGGGAGGGGATTTCGAAAAAAAAAGAACCTCCATCCCGGGGGGGGGGGGGGAATTCGAAAATCTATCTTCAACGGTTCTGTCTCGCTGACGATAAGCGTGCTAGGGTTCAGTCTGTTAGACCACCGGAGGGCTTCCGGAGGGTCTAGAATTTTTTTTTCGAATAAATAGTTTTCTTTGCTCGCAGAGAAAAATCCGTTGCATTCAGTCCATGGTTGATGCTTTATGTACGTAAAGATTCAATTTTAAGGTCACTGCATATTCTGAAAAGACTGTTTGGGGGAAAAAAATGTTTTTTCTCTTCTTGGAGAACGAAAATCCGTCTTCATTAGTTTCTGTCCCGTGGACAGTACTGTAAGTATACAAAGATACAGTCTTCTATGTCACCTTGGGGGGAGTCTAGAGGATCTGGAGAAACACAAACACGTTACCCAATTATATAGATTATAGACAATTGATGGAGGTCTGCACATGACATCCAATACAAATTCAAACTATTATTTTTTATTCTTGCATAATATATAGCTTTTTCCGGTACGTCTAGGGCCGGCCAATCAAATTTAATTACCACTCAATAATATTTTTTCAAGGTCATTATTCATGCGTCATTTGAATGAAAGAAAATTTTAAATGACGCCAACTCGATAAATAAAAAAAAATATTTAACTATATCTATATTGGTTAATTATATTCACTGGTACTATATTAAGCGAGCGAGATTATATTATTTTGTTCGGTATCGGAGACTACTGTGTATACGTAGACTACTGTGCATTAAAAAAATTTTCGCATAGAATATATTTTTCCAAAATGCCTCAGACTTAAATATTATGGGGCAAAGTGTTATTTAATAGAACTTGTTTGAAGGCGTTAACTTTATTCCACCCAAAGTTCATGACTGTAAGTATGACTGTAAGTTTGACTGTAAGCTTCAAAATCGATTTTAATTGCTGTAAATAACCACACGGAATTGCTAAATCAATTGCTCTAAAAACGTTATAGTTTTTAAATGCTGTGCATGCTACCATAAAAAGCTTAATATGAAGGCTTATTTTAAAGCTATCCGAACAATTGCAGCTAAAAGTTCTACCCTTCCTTCTTCCTATAAATACAAGTTTATTTAATCTTTTTTTAGAAAATTATTAATTCCTTTTATTCTAGTAATGAATTGGCCTTCAATGGCAGAAGATTATTTCTTCAGACGTGTTGCTAAGTTACAGAATAAAATACCTTGATTCCCTGACACAATTATGTGCGTGAAAATATTCTTAATACAATATTTTTTTCTCTAATAGGTCGAATATTTTATGTCTTAAGAAGCTTTAAATTTTGACTGCTTGACGCAAATCTATAATTTCCATGCCAATCTGGATTAAATTGCTAAATCTATATATGTAACACACAAGCCGTTTTTTTTTCGATCAATTTCTGAGAATCTGTCGAACAAATTATTAAAACTATTTTTTTTGCTTGGAAGCTGATACTTTCCAGATGGGCAGACAGAATAGAATTTCCTTCTTCCTTATTTTTAAATAGGGTGGTAAATATATTCACTGAATTCCTTTATTCTATAATGTCTCCAGTTCGGAACTCCGCTTAAATCAATTTTATATTTTTATCAAATAAAATTATTTTGGGAAAGAATTTTACATTTTGCTCAACCACCATCTATATGTAAAACTTAAACCTTTTTTCATTCAAGTTTTGAGGATCTACCGAATCGATTTTCAGTTTTTGTTTCTGTTTTTGTTTAAAAGCTGGTACTTTTTGAATGAGTAAAAGGTCAATAAAATATATTTTGCCGAGATGTGCGTGCAAAAACAATGTTTATCGTATTACGGTGCAACATGTTATTAATTTCCACTGCAGCTTCCTTTTCAAAGAGTCATTTGGAATAAGATCAGGAAAAGAGAGGTATTCACTATTGCAATTTACAGACATTGGCCCTTTTGAGTAAAGTTGAACACGAGGAGGTTACAACTACAATGCATTTTAATTCTAAGTCCAAGCACTTTCAATTGTATCAGGTGTGCTGTGATATTTCCGGAAAAGCAGCGTAAATGTACTTGATGGAGGGTGTTCACTATTGCCATTTACAGACATTGACCCTTTTGAGTAACGTTGAACACGAGGAGGTTACAATTACAATTTATTTTAATTCTAAGGCCAAGTACTTTCGATTAGATCAGGTGTGCTATGATTTCCGGAAATATAACGTATATGCACTTGATCCTCCAAGAAGAAGTTATACCTTCTCAAGGAGTACTGTCAGGACCAATTGTGAGAGTATTACATGTTGTTATTGACTTTTATACTGTCTAAATCCCTTCTATAATAAATCATTTAGCAGAATGAACTCCGGAAGATCGTTGCTAACTGCTTTCAGATTTTAATCTTAGGAGTTTGTGATCAGATCGAATGTGCTGTGTTTTACTGATTTTCCAAAGCTTGTGTAGTAAATATCTTAAATACTACAAGACGATATAACCTTACAATTTAAGTATTCTTAAACTTACTTGCCTAAATATTTTACACTGTCGTCAAATTTATTGTAAACACTAGTATTAAGTAAAAGCAGAGTAAACAATTTTCAAGCAACTATCGGTTATGACGATTTACACTAGCTGATACCAACGGTTTCAATATCTTTTAACATACCTGAAAATTCTCATCCTTGTTCAATTATATTCGTAGAATTATATTCGTATATGAATATAAGTTAATTAAGTTGGCATGAATATTTTACATATTGTAATTTTTTTTTATCTAATATTTTGTTTTTTCTATATTCTAGAACTCGGTTAAAAGCAAAGGGGCTTATTTAGGGGGCTTATCAAGCTTCATATTTAACACAAAAATATCCATTATAAAGACAAATAGAAACTGATCAGAAGGAACAAAACAGTCTGTTTCCTTTCCGACCATTCTTTATTTTCTGCTATTCTTTCTTTCCTTCGTAGTTTTTACCGTTCATTCGTAGTATGATGCCTTTCATTTTTCTTCTTATTTGATTTTTTTTCTCTTTCATTTATTACCTTGGCAATGGCAGCAAATTTTCTTCTACCTTCTGTCCTCTGTTGCCTAACTTGCTAACTTACTTGAATAAGTGATGTCGCGCTTCTTGTCTGTCCTGAAGAAAAAGACTGTTTTGTGCCTTCAAATTCGGTTGACAAATTTATATTTGTGTTCATGCTGTATTTACGTAGTTTTTATATTATTGAGTTTTATTACAGCTGTTTTTGAGCGTTTCTTTATTATATAAACCTTCTTTATAAATAAAGTTTAAGAGAAATATATTTAAAATATATATTTAAAATAAGTGAACATTAAAAAAAACATTTGACACCAAATGTTAATAAATATACAGGGTGAGTCAAAATTCTAAGGCCAAACTTTAAGGGGTGATAAATCACATCTAAATAAACAATTTTTGTCATACAGAGCAGGGTCGTAACGCAAGAGGTGAACCGCTAGGTGGTTGCTCATGAAATGAGGAAATGATGACTCTCTCATGAAAAGAGGAAACACAAAAATAACAGAGTAGGCACGAAGTACGTTTTACTGACAGAAATTGCAGAATGCATGGACAAAGTGGCAGAAACTGCTCAAAAGTGCGACCACCAGCAGTAATGCAGGCTTCACACCTGCGACGTAGCGAGCGGCGCACGTTAGCAAAAACACCCGGCACCGAACTTTTATTCTTTCTACCGTTTTTTAACCAAAATTCTATCAACTAGAATAAACAATTAAAAGCTGTTGCCACACGTGCATAAAAATCGTCTGCAAACAAAATAATTATTTTCGATTACTTTACAAGAGAATAGCAGTGACGCTGCAAGTTGAGGTTCGTCCGCTAGTTCCAATGTTTCCGCTACGATCGCATTTTTCGCAAAACGCTAATAGACTATCCAAAATACGAAAATGAAACAAGAGGTTTTAGCTTTTTTGCTAAAGAAATTTTAAACTTAGCTTAAACCCTGGCTAGTTCTGACGCACTGCGTTCAATGTCAGCGACGTTTAGCGGTTCACCTCTTGTGTTACGACCCTGCTTTGTATGACAAAAATTGCTTGTTTAGATGTGATTTATCACCCCTTAAAGTTTGGCCCAAGAATTCTGACTCACCCTGTATGTCTACCAAATTTGAATCTTCATGTATGATTCGAAACACACAATCAATTTGTTTACGAAAAATATAATTTCAAGTAAACATTCTACGATTTTGATCAACCGTTTATATTGTCTTGAATATTTTATATTGCAAATACTTTTTCCACACCTAATATTTAGTTTTTTCTATATTCTAAAACTCGGTTAAAAGCATAGAGCCTTATTTTGGGACTTAACAAGCTTCAGATTTAACACGAAAACCAACTTTGAAAATACATTTTAAGATAAATATATTTTATATGTTTTTTTTCTATTCACTAAAGCTCGGTATAAATCACTCAATATAAAAATCAAATAACTTCGTTAAAAACAGCATATAGTAAAAAGTTAAATGTATGGATCGGTTTTGAAGACAAAACTAACTTTCTTCGTTAGAAAACAGAAAATGCGCAACCTTTACTCCTTAGAAAATGATCAACGACAAAGCAGCAGCAAGGAAAGGGTGTTGCACGTGGTGAGAGAAGAAAAGGGAATTAAAAAAACAAGGAGGCAGGAATTGGGGTTGGAACATATGAATGAACAGTAAAATACCAAAGAGGGAAAGTGAACGTCCACCAAAGGATTCAAATCGCTTCTTCATAAAATTCCAATTAAATAAAAAAAAAAACCAGGGAAATTATGAAAATTACTGAAATAAAAAGGAAGCAAACTAATCGAAAAATTAAACAAGAGATTTCCAAGCAGAAGAGAAGAAAATACAATTATCATTAATAAGGGATTTTGACCTAGAAACGATGGAGACGCATTCAAGGAAGTCCTTTTCAAAAATGGAATTATGAATAAAAACGACTTTAACTTTGGAAAATAAGAAACGTGATTAGTGAGTCCCAAGAATGTTCAGCAATTACAGACTTAGAAACTTCTTGTTTAGAAACATGGCTCATGTGCTCTTTAATACGAAATTTAAGACATCTTTTATTTTGTCCAACATAACGAAGACCGTATTCGCAAGGAATGGGATAAACAGCCCAAACATTCAAGGTAGGAATGGGGTTTTTAAGATAAAGGATGTGAATTTTGTTATGAGGTTTAAAGACATACCTAAAATTGAAATGGGAAAAAATATTGGCTATCTTATAGCTAACCAACGAATAAAAAGGTAAAAGGATGGAATTACGTGGTCAATTAAGAGCTTTTTTAGTTTGACCAGCAAGACCGCATTCGCAAGAATGGTTTATCGCATTCCTTGCGAATGCGGTCTTGGTCAAACGAATGTTGGTCAAACTAAAAGAGGTTTTAAATTTCATATTAAGGAACATATGAGACATGTTTCTAAACAAGAAATTTCTAACTTTTTCTGTACTCTGAAACTCAATTAAAAATAAAATATTATAGTATCATTTTGGAGGTTTATAAAGCTTCAGATTCATCAAAAAATTAGCTTCGTAAGAAAAGTTTTAGAGAAATACATTTTAAATATATATTTAGAATAAGCAATCATTAAAGAAACAAAAATTTCAACACCAAATATTAATAACTATATAGATACTGAATCTGAAGCACATGATCAATTTCTTTACTAAAACGTAAATTTTGAACAAACTTTCTATGTTTTGGATCAAACAGGAAGAACGTTGAAGACAACGTGTGGGGAAAAAGAAACCTGGCCAAATGTGCCAAACTTGAATCGTGTTCGCCTACCTTCTAATTTAAGTTTTTCAGGATCAGTAATGTAAACTCTTTAACCCATGTGCTACTCTACCTGAAAAGTTCCGTATACGTACAGAGGTTCATTTGATAACCTGTTTGATGAAGTCCGGTTGTTTGTGAAAATGCAACTTTTTAAACATTTATTGCTTTCCTATGCTGATATTACTTTATTTGCTCCTTTCGTCAAAACAATGTGCAAATAGTGACGCAGCCATGGGGGGGGGGGGGGGGTAGAGTTACCCTCCCCCTCCAAAAGGAAATTCTAATTTACTTAATATTTAACATGAAGACAATTTTTATTCAAATTTTAAATTATTATTAATCCAACAAATATAAGCTAGACACTAAAGAAACCGATAACTGCACGGGCAACGAGAAAACTTGCTATATACACGTGTTTTTACTTTATATACAATAATGTATAAGAAAAGTATTGTGACGAGGTCGAAAATTCGAATTCGAGTTTTCGACGGAAGAGCACGTTTCAAGCATCCCTGATCACGAATCGAACATTTTTTAAGTGATGTCTGTGTGTGTGTGTGTGTGTGCGTCAGTGAGTCTGGGGAGACGATAACTGACAAACGAATGGACCGATTCAAACGAAATTTGGTACAAAAATTACAATCCGTAAACGCTGGAAGCCTATTGTTTCTATACGCAATCAAATGCTCAAAACCCCCCTAAATTTTCGAGTGAAATTTTGAAAAAATCGTCAAAAATTCAAACCCTTTAATAAAGTTACGCAAATAGACATTTCTTATGTAATTTTTCATTAGAAAAGATTGACATAAATTTTAGAACGCTAACATGAACCGTTCTCGAGATATTGCACATTAAAAAAATATCAAAAACTCATATAAAATTTAAAACAAATTCCTATTGAGAAACATGTTCACTTTTCATATGTAATACTATGCGATAAATTTGGTGACATCATTCTCGTGGATCTAGCTCGTTCCATTCATGAGAAAAGATACATTGAGTAATACTTTTGTATTTGAACGCCAATAGTCATTTATCTGCTGCAAGAATAACTTATTTCTTCGTACATAACGTTTAACGAGATTTTGGCGACGAATTTGGTGGAATTTCGCCAACTTGGCGACTTTTTTAAATGTTGTTAAATTAATGAAAAACTCGCCAAATGGATAAAAATGACGCTCAATCAATGAAAATGACGACTCATTGACGAAAATTCAAGATCTTGGAAAGAATATAAATATCTACTATAAAAATAATTTATTTTTTTTACTGTAAAAGTAGTAAATTCATTCCATTATATAAGGAAAGTCATGTGCTGCCCACATCAGATTTTTTTATATGACACCACTTTAGCAGTAAACTTTCTTGCTTCCAGTGCAGCCATCAGCTATTCCACGCTAAAGAGTACTAAAATGAATCCACGAACTCTGGGTTCTGCACTAGGAGTGCGATTTCAAGGATTAGCAATGCTCAAAATAAGCGGGTTTTATGTTAAACTTAATTATGCTTATATTTAAGTTGAATCTTTTTATTTATTGTTCCTGGAACTAATTACTTATTTATTTGGTATTCATTAAAAATATGTGCTTACGTTTAATTTATCTAGTTTTCAATTGTACTATCTGCGTTACATTTGCTTTTTAAAGTAATTTCAGTATATGAAATGTATTCTTCTTCAGCCCAGACCGTCCGACCTACACGAAGATGTTGTTGTTGTTGTTGAGACCCAGACCGTCCGACCTACCAGAAAGGTGTAAGGTAACCGTTTAGACGGCCGGGAAGTGCCACCCAATTTAGACCGGAACCCAGTGGGGGAAGCATCCATAGGGACCGTGCCCTCCTTCCCCTACCACCAACATCCCGGAAGGCTTATAGATCCACATATTTAATGTGTCTATACTCAGCATTAATATGGGGACAGTTTGGGCTGAGCCGGGAATCGAATAAGTTATACACTTAATCCTCATGTCTGGCTTATTTGGCGTCTAATACTTTACGCATGAATTTAAAATTACTTAGCTTTGATCACAAAGATTTAATTAATTATTTATTATACGTGATGGGTTCCAATTTTATCATATCCCGTATTTCTCTTTCAGCACTATATTCAAATATTAAATTTGCATGTCGAAGTATGGCGGCATATGATTTATATGCTCTGAAAAATTTTGCATATATATAACAAGATATACTGCATTTGATCTATATAATGTAATAATAATACTGAAGTTATATATATATTCTGAAAATATATAATATTTCGTAGTTTTGATATTCATTTGAAACTACATGTTTGACTGCTATTGATTGAAGAAATCCAGATGCATTTGTTTAGTGAAGTTATATATGTTGCAATGGATATATATTAAATTTGTAACTAAATTTCGAACTACAACCAGTAAGTTAAGCATAATTCGTAAATGTTAAAAGGTTAAACAAACATAATAGCAGAAACTTGCATGTAGGTTATCTACTACCCTAACCCAATCTCTGTGCACACGTACATTTTATTAGTTTAACAGTATACACGCAAAAATATGTGTATATCTATCTCTCAACCTCATAAATACAACTGACCGTAGAGGTCATGTCTTATTTCAGTTTCTTGCAATCCCCGTAATAAATGGTGTTGTTATTTTAGAGCAGGAACCGATTATGGAATAGGAACCAGTCCCTAAAAATCAACAAGCCTCTTACATTTACAAAATGAACTTAACTATAATTCATTAAGATGGAAAACATGTCTACAAATATTTCAAAAATATATTTAGCAAAGACTACAAATTTAGTAAAATGTTTTTATTTTTTAAAAATACCATTAATGACGTACACGAAGTTACAAAAATGCCAGAGCGCTTTCAGACGTCATAACGTCTTTAATCAGTGGCAATCTACAAACATTTCAAAAATATTTTTAGTAAAGAATACAAATTTAGTAAAATGTTTTTATTTTTTAAAAACACCATTAATGACGGACACGAAGTTACAGAAATGCAGGGCGCTTTCAGACGTCATAACATCCTTCATCAGTGGCAATCTGCAAATATTTCAAAAGTATTTTTAGTAAAGACTACAAATTTAGCAAAATGTTTTTATTTTTTAAAAACACCATTAATGACGGACACGAAGTTACAGAAATGCAAGGCGCTTTCAGACGTCATAACATCCTTCATCAGTTGCAATCTGCAAATATTTCAAAAGTATTTTTAGTAAAGACTACAAATTTAGCAAAATGTTTTTATTTTTTAAAAACACCATTAATGACGGACACGAAGTTACAGAAATGCAGGGCGCTTTCAGACGTCATAACATCCTTCATCAGTGGCAATCTGCAAATATTTCAAAAGTATTTTTAGTAAAGACTACAAATTTAGCAAAATGTTTTTATTTTTTAAAAACACCATTAATGACGGACACGAAGTTACAGAAATGCAGGGCGCTTTCAGACGTCATAACATCCTTCATCAGTGGCAATCTGCAAATATTTCAAAAGTATTTTTAGTAAAGACTACAAATTTAGTAAAATGTTTTTATTTTTTAAAAACACCATTAATGACGGACACGAAGTTACAGAAATGCAGGGCGCTTTCAGACGTCATAACATCCTTCATTAGTGGCAATCTGCAAATATTTCGAAAGTATTTTTAGTAAAGACTACAAATTCAGTAAAATGTTTTTATTTTTTAAAAACACCATTAATGACGGACACGAAGTTACAGAAATGCAGGGCGCTTTCAGACGTCATAACGTCCTTCATCAGTGGCAATCTACAAATATTTCAAAAGTATTTTTAGTAAAGACTACAAATTTAGTAAAATGTTTTTATTTTTTAAAAACACCATTAATGACGGACACGAAGTTACAAAAATGCAGGGCGCTTTCAGACGTCATAACGTCCTTCATCAGTGGCAATCTACAAATATTTCAAAAGTATTTTTAGTAAAGACTACAAATTTAGTAAAATGTTTTTATTTTTTAAAAACACCATTAATGACGGACACGAAGTTACAAATATGCAGGGCGCTTTCAGACGTCATAACATCCTTCATCAGTGGCAATCTGCAAATATTTCAAAAGTATTTTTAGTAAAGACTACAAATTTAGCAAAATGTTTTTATTTTTTAAAAACACCATTAATGACGGACACGAAGTTACAGAAATGCAAGGCGCTTTCAGACGTCATAACATCCTTCATCAGTGGCAATCTGCAAATATTTCAAAAGTATTTTTAGTAAAGACTACAAATTTAGCAAAATGTTTTTATTTTTTAAAAACACCATTAATGACGGACACGAAGTTACAGAAATGCAGGGCGCTTTCAGACGTCATAACATCCTTCATCAGTGGCAATCTGCAAATATTTCAAAAGTATTTTTAGTAAAGACTACAAATTTAGCAAAATGTTTTTATTTTTTAAAAACACCATTAATGACGGACACGAAGTTACAGAAATGCAGGGCGCTTTCAGACGTCATAACATCCTTCATCAGTGGCAATCTGCAAATATTTCAAAAGTATTTTTAGTAAAGACTACAAATTTAGTAAAATGTTTTTATTTTTTAAAAACACCATTAATGACGGACACGAAGTTACAGAAATGCAGGGCGCTTTCAGACGTCATAACATCCTTCATTAGTGGCAATCTGCAAATATTTCGAAAGTATTTTTAGTAAAGACTACAAATTCAGTAAAATGTTTTTATTTTTTAAAAACACCATTAATGACGGACACGAAGTTACAGAAATGCAGGGCGCTTTCAGACGTCATAACGTCCTTCATCAGTGGCAATCTACAAATATTTCAAAAGTATTTTTAGTAAAGACTACAAATTTAGTAAAATGTTTTTATTTTTTAAAAACACCATTAATGACGGACACGAAGTTACAAAAATGCAGGGCGCTTTCAGACGTCATAACGTCCTTCATCAGTGGCAATCTACAAATATTTCAAAAGTATTTTTAGTAAAGACTACAAATTTAGTAAAATGTTTTTATTTTTTAAAAACACCATTAATGACGGACACGAAGTTACAGAAATGCAGGGCGCTTTCAGACGTCATAACGTCCTTCATCAGTGGCAATCTACAAATATTTCAAAAGTATTTTTAGTAAAGAATACAAATTTAGTAAAATGTTTTTATTTTTTAAAAACACCATTAATGACGGACACGAAGTTACAAAAATGCAAGGCGCTTTCAGACGTCATAACGTCCTTCATCAGTGGCAATCTACAAATATTTCAAAAGTATTTTTAGTGAAGACTACAAATTTAGTAAAATTACTTTATTTTTTAAAAACACCTTTAATGACGTACACGAAGTTGCAAGAATGACAAAGCGCTTTCAGACATCATAACGTCCTTCATCAGTGGCAATGCCACTTACGAATGGAAAAAGACAATAAAAGGTTGATTTTTGACGTTGTATTTCTTCATTTAGATATCTGATTCTTAGATCATTTGATACGATATCATCTACTTCCTACTTCTACATCCATCCTTTCTTTTGCTCTGATTTTTATCTTCTATTTTTGCAGTTTTGCTATTTCGGATACTGACTAAATCCGGCAAACTACAGAATTTTGCATATTAAGAAATGAGGAAATCAAGTTTTAATCGATATTGAATATTAAATTTTAATCATTTCATCGTTAAATGTTTTAAGAACAATTTTTCGATTTTCGAGAAAAAAAAATATGTTCGAAAAATTCAGCACCTTCCCCGAAAAGTCAATGGATCTCTGACGTTCGCGGATTGAAATAATCATGTCAACTTTTATTTGATTTTTTTTTTCAATTTGTTCGAAAATATCATGCTAACGAACGAACACACAAACATGATTGAAAAAATTGTTTATCGTATTCAGGAATGTTCAAAACGTGTAGATCCATCAAAATCCAAGGATCTTATTTTTGACCCGCATAGCAATAATTTCCCTTTACATTAATATTTATGGCAGGAAGGGTCTTAATTTCGATTAATTAATTAATTTTTTTCTAAATTTCGATTAATTAATTAATTTTGTCTTAGTTTCGATTAATTAATTAATTTTGTTTTAATTTCGATGAAAATCTTTCCATTCTATAGCTGTGATATGATTTATATTTTTACTCTTCCCACAATACAATTCATGTAATTATAAAATATAGTGATTAGGTCCAACGTAAAATATAGTGATTAGATTTTGATGGATTCATTCGTTTTGGGAACCTTTGCACGTGAATCAAGCATATTTTTTCTTTTACTTTCCCTGCAATACATGGTAATGTATAGGGAAAGTATTGGAATCATGCCGAAAATCGCAACTCGAGTTTTCGACGGATCTACACGTTTCGAGACCTCTAGAATACGAAAAAACTATTCTTAGCGTGACGTCTGTGGGTGTGTCTGTCTGTGCAGATTTTGTATCCACTCTAACTAAAAAACTAATAGACCGAATTTCACAAAATTTAGTAGGTAAGTTACTTGTGAGCGAGTCTGACGCTGATTAGTTTTGGGTACGATTCGGGAGAAAAGAACCCGCCTTTTTTTTGCGAAATGGCCCACAAAAGCTTGTATCCACTCTAACTGAAAAACTAATAGACCGAATTTCACAAAATTCGGTAGATGAGTCTCTTGTGGGTTACCCTGGTGCTGATTAGATTTTGGTACGATTCGGAAAAAAATGACCTGCCTTTTTTTGCAAAATGGCCCGCAAAAATCGTCCAAATCTAAACTGAAGAACTGGGTATACTCAAATATATACATTAAATGCTGATTTAATACGTAATTTTTAACGACGAAAAGAATAAGACCAACCCCATTACACTAGGACTAGCCGTTCTCGAGATATTTTGGTTTTTCTTACTTTCCCTACGCCACCTTTGAAAATAAGCCCGGTTACCGAATGAGAACGAAAATTGAATTAAAAGTGAAATAAATTTAATTAAAATAAAGAGAACGCTAATATAAGTCTGCAGGGAAAGTCATGTGCTGCTCACATCAGATTTTTTACTTTCCCTGCCATACATGGTAATGTATAGGGAAAATATTGGAATCATGTCGAAAATCGTAACTCGAGTTTTCGACGGATCTACACGTTTCGAGACCTCTAGAATACGAAAAAACTATTTTTAGCGTGACGTCTGTGTGTGTGTCTGTCTGTGTGTCTGTCTGTCTGTGCAATGTATGTATCCACTCTAACTCAAAAACTAATGAACCGAATTTCATAAAATTTGGTAGATAAGTCACTTGTATGTGACCCTGGTGCTGATTAGTTTTGGGTACTATTCGGGATAAACCAACCCGCCTTTTTTTGCGAAATGGCCCTCAAAAATTGCCTGTATCTCATGTAACTGAAAAACTAATTGATCAAATTTTACAAAATTTGGTACATAAGCCACTTGTAGATCACCCTGGTGCTGTTTAGATTTTGATACGATTCGGAAAAGAACAACCTGCCTTTTTTATGAAATGGCCCGCAAAAATTGTATATTTCCACTCTAACTCAACTAATCGACTACATTTCATAAAATTTGGTAGATAAGTCACTTATGGTCGACCCTGGTACTGATTAGATTTTGGTACGATTCGGAAAAGAACAACCTGCCTTTTTTTACGAAATGGCCCGCAAAAATTATATATTTCTACTCTAAAGCATCTAATCGACTAAATTTCATAAAATTTGGTAGATAAGTTACTTGTGGTCAACCCTGGTGCTGATTAGATTTTGGTACGATTCGGAAAGGAACAACCTGCATTTTTTTCGGAAATGGACCGCAAAAATTTCATGTATCCACACTAGCTAAAATACTAATTGACCCAATTTCACAAAAATTGGTAGATAAATTACTTGTGAGATACTCTGGTGCTGATTAGATTTTGGTACAATTCGGAGAACAACAACCCGCCTTTTTTTACGAAATGGCTCGCAAAAATCGAAAAAAAAGACTATATAATATATGCTCAAATATATCAAATAAATTTTTGTTTTATACGCAAGTTTTGAAGAGGATAAAGAATATAACACACTCCATTATACTTTAGGACTAACCGTTCTCAAGATATTTGAGATTTCTTGCATTTTAGTTACGCCGATTTCGGGAAAATGTCCAATTACCAAATAAAAACAAAAATTGAATTAAAAATGCAAGTTTAGTGTTATTTGGTGCAATAGAACTCAATCCAACGACTTATTAAAAAAATAAGGAAAATATGAAATTAATTCTGCAGGGAAAGTCATGTGCTGCCCACATCAGATTTTTACTTTCCCTGCAATACATGGTAATATACAGGGAAAGTATTGGAATCATGCCGAAAATCGCAACTCGAGTTTTCGATGGATATACACCTTTCGAGACCTCTAGAATACGAAAAAACTATTTTTAGCGTGACGTCTGTGTGTGTGTCGGTCTGTTTGTGTGTCTGTGTGTCTGTCTATTTGTATGTCTGTTTGTCTGTCTGTCTGTGTGTCCGTCTGTGCAATGTATGTATCCACGGTAACTCAAAAATTAATGAACCGAATTTCATAAAATTTGCTAGGTTAGTTACTTGTGTGTGACCCTGGTGCTGATTAGTTTTTGGTACGATTTGAGATAAAACAACCCGCCTTTTTTTGCGAAACGGCCCGCTAAAAATGCCTGTATCCACTCTAACTTAAAAACTAATTGATCAAATTTTACAAAATTTGGTAGATAAGTCACTTATGGGTCACCCTGGTGCTGATTAGATTTTGATATGATTCGAAAAAGAAGAACCTGCATTTTTTTACAGAATGGCCCGTAAAAATTGTATATATCCACTCTAACTGAACTAATTGACTACATTTCATAAAATTTGGTAGGTAAGTCACTTGGGTGTGACCCTGGTGCTGATTAGTTTTGGGTACGATTCGGAAGAAAAGAACCCGCCTTGTTTTGCGAAATGGCTCGCAAAAATGTATGTATCCACTCTAGCTAACAAACTTATTGATCAAATTACACAAAATTCAGTATATAAGTCGTTCGTAGAATACTGTGAAGCTGGTTAGATTTTGATACGATTCGAAAAAAAAAAAGAATCTGCCCCTTTTTGCGAAATGACCCTCAAATCTAATATATTCGATCTAAAATAAAATACTACATGTGCAAGATAGTGAGACTCTGAAATAAACGACTAAAATTGATTAAATATATTAATTAAGTACTTGTTCTACATGTAAAATCTGACAACTAAGCGAATACATTTGACCCCAAGACTGTAGGATAAACCGTTCTCGAGATACTGTAGTTTTTGGGATTTTAATGACCTGAAGAATTTAAAGTGAATTAAGTTTCCAAATGAGACAGAGATACAATAGAAAGTGAATTGAATATAATATCAGAAAATTATCCATATTATTTTCTGCAATTAAACTTAATTTAATGCATAATGAAATACAAAATTACAAAATGAATTTGAATCTGCAGGGAAAGCCATGTGCTGGTCACATCAGATTTATTTATTATTATTTGTCTCTCGGAAAAACAGCCGGCATATATTACTTGAATAAATCGAAAAATTTGAATAAAATTTGATACGATATTATTCCAGTCGGTAAACATGAAAAATATAATGTGACTGGATAGCGAAAATGTTCTCAAATTTTCTAAACTTTTCAGCGTCCAATTCGACAACTAGAGATTGAAATGCCGTTCCAGTAGCTCAGCGGTATAGCATCGGCTGACCGCCAGTACGAAGATTCGATTCCCGATTATGGCCAGTACGAAGGTTCGATTCCCGATTAGGGTCTTAAGGTTCTTTATAATGACGCCCCCCCAAAAAATCAACCTTGTACAGGTTAGTGCAGAGATATCGGGATTCTGAAAGTGACGCTGGTACGATTAGCACGGATGCAGTGGACTCTGATATATGGAGTGCCGATTTCAAATCGGGAGGTCAATAACCACGCAGTAAACTAACTTGGAGGATAAAAATAACATTAGGGGGCTAACCTGAGGGCTGTCAGAATAGCAGAAGGCGGTCAGTCAGATTGTGGGTTGCACGTCAATCTGACATCAGAGGTTGGAGAATGTAGAGTTCACTTTGACAATAAAGGCTTGCAATTCCGTTTCAGTTGCTCAAAGGTAGCGCGTCGGCTGGTAGTACAAAGATCTTTAGTTCGATTTCCGATTAGGGCAGCAAGGTAGGTACTCGCACTTTTTTATCGAAAACTACAGAAAATCATGAAAAATAAATATGACAATTAATGTCAAATGAATGGTCATGTTATTAATAATGTGTTATTTAAAATTAAATAAATTATTAAATATATAAGGCATTTATACAATGCTAATATAATCCGCTCAAAAGGTATTTCATGTTTATAATTCGAAGCGCTAAAATAAAAAAATAAAGATTTTTACCATAATCACATAAGTCAACATTTTATAAGTACTTTTAAGCGGAAGTTAAATCTCGCAATTGCGTCGGCGTTATCAAGGGTTGCCATCGAGATACTAGAAATTTTACATTCCCGCAGTGAGCCCGATATCTCGAATTGAGTGATTACGTTGAAGTTGAATCTGATTATCTCGATTGATTATTCGAGAATGAAAGCCGTGTGTTGAATACATTATCTTTTTCTGTATAGTAATATCAGTTTATACCAAACACAAGGTTATACAGCTCTTTTGCATTTTTGAAATAACGAAACTTAGTTTTGAAATCATAGACATATTTATTCATAGACATAGACATATTTATTCATAGACATAAAAATATTTATTCATAGACATATATTCTTTAGATTAGTTTGCATGAATTTTATGCATTAAATTTAAATGTAACTTTAGAAAATTTAGCTTGAAGTTGAGAATAATGTTTGGGAAATAGACATGAAAGGAGAAACAAAGGTGTTTTATATTTTAAAACATTTTTTCGTCTGCTACAAATTTCTATTGAAATATAAATAAATGTAGAACAGCAGATTTTATTTCACTTAAAAATTGCAATCTGTTTGGGGAATCGAACCCTGATCTTCTAATTAACAGTCGGGTACACTGCCGCTTACACCATTTCAAAAACATACCATGTATTAACATACATTGCAAAAAAATGAGCGAATTTTACTTATTGTAAACTAATGATCAATCAGTTGGTCTGAAAAAACTCCATTTATCAATTGTTTTGAGCAACGGCGTAACTAGGAATTTCACTCCCTTAAGCAAAATATATAAATTGGTTCCCAAAATTTTAGTATTGGGAAAACTAAAATATTGGGGACCAAAACTAGAATTTTTGGCTTTACAAAAAACAGTCGTTAAGAAAATGTCTTTATTTTCGGGTCTCCCTACCCCCCCCCCCCCCCTCCGTCGCCCTAAAAAAATTGTCTTGGGAAAACTAAAATTTGGGAGCCAAAATTTTAGGTTGAGTCCCCAAAGCATTTTAAAACAAGAAAGACCCATCATGCATAAAGCATTGATTGAGAAACACTTTCCAACTGAAACGCAATTTTTTTAAACATCTAAAATGCGATACATTCAGTGGTGATATTTTTTTAATTATCACAGAACTGCAATAATTTATTTTACTTGAAAACTGAAAACTCGAAAAAATCGAAAAAAAATGAACTTTATTCAAATGACGTCACTTTATTCAAATGACGTAAATCGTCTGGCTCTCTACTAAAAGCAGTGAATATTTCATTCATACACTTTTATTCTAGACTCTAGAGTTAAATAATTTTGCGTGAAAAAATTTCGGCAATTCATTAAATTAATCATTTAAACTCAAAAATATTGAAATTGCATTGGCGCGGAATATAGATGCACAGAAGTTATACAAAAATAAAGCGGTTTTACGACGGATGCGACACTCAATATACATTTAAAAGAAGTTTAAAAATCACGATTTTGACTCTGGGAAAAAAGTTGGATGCCATATTTTATTTTCAAGTGTGTCAGGTAATCTCTTTATATTATATGGGTGTAATTAGTATTTTAATTTTAATTTAAAAAACTACCGAACATATTTTGCTGAAATTTTTTTTATATATTTTATGAGATAATTTGAACATTTTCTAAAATTTTCGAAGCAATTTGTGAATTTCCACATTGCTTAAAAGATGTTTGAGAAATTAGGTTCCATAGGGTTCAATGTATATCATTTTTTCAACCTGGGTTCAATCCAAAACGTTTTGGGTGATATTATTCATTTACATTCCCATATGTCCCACAGACCGTCTCAACAACATATTAAAATCTCATTTTGATAAAATCATTTTTACGGCAGTTATCGTGTGAATGGATAGACAGACAGAACGAACAAAGTCATAAACACTTTTCAACTATGTTGTAACGGGTTAAAAAAACACTATTAAACCTTCCATTGAGATAGCAAAATTAAGGGGGAAAAAATGATATTATATTGCTAAGTAACGGAATTAAACCCAATGAGTTTATATTGAGAAAAAAATTATCAGGTTGCTAAGCAACAGGATTAAACCCAATTAGTTAATACAGCAGTAAATCTTTTTTGATTTAAATAATAAATAAATGTCTATAATATTTTGGAATTGCATTTTTGATTGGATTATATCTATAATGGCCTTTGGGTTTAAAGATTACAGGATTATTAATATTTTCAACTTCTTACGTCATTTGTTTTATTTTGGTGAAATATTTTTCAAACCCATATATTGTAGTAAGGGTATATCTTCTAATACACTGGTATAATTTTCTAATCTACGAAAATAAAAGTAGTGCATGTATATATTTTAATCCACGAGAATATAAGTAGTACGCATATTTTTTAATAAAATTTTAGAGCTTTTATTTTGGCATATATTGATTCCATTTCATATTTTCTCTAAATTTATTTAGAAACGGGATCAGGATGTTTTATTTTTCAGATCTGCCCGTAAAGATAATTTGGTATAGCGAGAACATAAATTCTTAAACTTCTTTTTAGGAATATAATTCAAATATTTTAATAGCATGTTTTGAATAACAATGTCATTTAGAACACTATAGAAATTCACACATTACTGTGAATTTTAAGTTTCATTATATTGCATATTCCATACGAAGAACGGATGTACTGCTAGTACTAAATATAGAGAAAAACTTGTGACGAGGTCAAAAATGCGGCTTTTGAGTTTTGAGGAATTAATCATTTTGTTGGATAAGATATTTTTCAGATTTCATACCAACTTTCTCTTTAAAAAAAATGTAAAGATCCTTTAAAAAGTTTATTTTTTCAAGTTTGGCAACAGGTTATAGTGACGCGGGTAAATTGGATGTATGTGGATTATCTGTGTTAATATGAACTATCTGGATCCTATTAATATCCAAAGTAGTTCAAAATATCGATCCCCACATCCACCCCACCCATAAACTATAAAGCCAAATGCATCACCTCAAAATGGATGCCAAATGCATCCAAATTTCATGCATCTCAGACAAAAATTAAGACGCATGGAGCATTTTAAAAATGTAAAACCTTTGAAAATTCCGTTTCGAAAAAAATGCATTCAACCTTTTGCTTACGGGTGGGACAGCGTCCATCCCAAACGAAGAACCTCCCCAAAAGACAGGTATTTGATATACCCTATCCCAAACAGTTCGATCCTCCTTTGCAGGCATTGGCGTCCATGGAAATCAGGAAATCCATGAAATCCAGGAAAGTCCATGGAAATCCAGGAAACATTGAACCTGCTGCAGCAGGTGCAATGTTTCTGTCGGCGATTTCCATGGTCGCCAATGCCTGCAAAGGGGGATTCAACTGTTTGGGATAGGGTATGTCAAATACCTGTCTTTTTGGGAGGTTCTTCGTTTGGGATGAACTCTGTCCCACCCGTAAGCAAAAGGTTAAGCATCCCAATAACTTTGTAAGAAAAGGTCCACTAGTGCGCACGTTCAAGGCCCGACATAGCCTAACTGGGGCCCGTAGCAAAGATTCTTTAACTCCCTTCCCTTCACCTCTCGATATATATGAAATGAATAAAAATATTTTTCAAGAACATAATTGCATTCTAGAAAATAGTATACAAAATGTGGTTCTCACATATTTGAAAGGAAGTTAAAGCAACTTTCGACAATGCACATTTAAATTCAAGAAAGAATATGACCACGTACTTTGACAAGCATTGAAGGTGTCACCGTGTTACAGTCCCAAATGATACGACTGTTTGACAGGCATTTATTACCTTCTATGTACGCGTTTCGTGCGTTCCTGGTGTCGATTTCTACTAAAAAGATAATCCTCTTCAACTTTATAAATAGTTATAACTAACTCTTATTAATTTTATTATAACTAACTATTATAACTAAGTATTATTAATTTTATAAATAATTCCTATAATGTTCTAAATAACATTGTTATTCAAAACATGCTATTAAAATATTTAAATTGCGATCCTATAAAGAAGTTTAAGAATCTGTGTTCTCTGTTCCTCTACCAAACTTCATACATAATATGTGTACATTGGTTTACAGACGGGTCCAGGAAGTTTTATTCTTCAGATTTGCCTCCCCTTATACTTTTTATTAACACTTTACAACAACGTTGAAAAGTGTTTATAACTTTGTTCATTCTGTCTGTCTGTCTGTCTGTCTGTCCGTTAGCACGATAACTACCGTAAAAATGACTTAATTAAAATGAAATTTTAGTATGTTGTTCAGACGGGGTCCGTAGGACCTATGGGAATATAAATGAATAATATCACCCAATTAGTTTTGGATTGAACCCGGGTTGAAAAAATGAAATGCATTGAGCCCTATTGGACCTAATTTTTCAAACATTTTTTAAGCGGATTTAAAATTCACAAATTGCTTCGAAAATTTTAGGTAATATTCAAATTGTTCCATAAAATATATAAAAAAAATTCAGCGAAATATATTCAGTAGTTTTTTAAATAAAAATTAAAATAATAATAACACCTCTTATATGAAGCGATCACGTGACCATGATATGAAAAGATCACGTGACCCACTTCAAAATGATATATGGCATCCATTTTGTCTCAAAATCGTGATTTTTAAAGTTCTTTTTAATTCATATTGACTGTTGTAGCCTTCCTAAAACCACTTTATTTTTGCTTAAATTCTGTGCATCTATATACTGAAACAACGCAATTACAATATATTTGAGTTTAAATGCTCATCCAAATTTAATTATTTCTACAACGAAGCCTATTTTTCACCTATGTAAAATGTAAACAGCAAAATATGTAGAATGAGTTGTATTAGAATTGCTGTATTTCTTTAACACAAAATCATTTAGTTCAAGGAGTCTGTATAGCTGATATGAATGAAATAGTCATTGATTTTACAAAGAGAAGGACGATTTTTTTTCGATGAAGTTTTAAGCATAGAGTTTAATTACTTGTAGCTCCATGGTCTTAATTTTTCAATAAAATGAATTATTATAGTATTGTGATGAATAGCATGAATGGGAAATTATTTATGAATGAAATGATGCTTTTATAGAGAGAGCCAGGCGTGTTATTTTTTCTATGACGTCATTTGAATGAATTTGAGTTGTTTTCGATGAAGTTTTCAAATATAATAAATTATCGCAGTATTATGATAATTCTAAAATTATTACCGAAGAATGTATCACATTTTAGAGATGTTTAAAACAGGCAATTTATATTTCAATGCTGTCATTTGAATGAAGTTCATTTTTTTCGATGAAGGTTTAAGTTCGCAAATATAATAAATTAATGTAGTATTGTGATAAGTTTTAAAAATATTACCGAGGAATGTATTGCATTTTAGACATGTTTAAATAAAATTGCATTGAAGTTGGAAACTGTTTCATTATCAATGCTTTAAGCGTGATTGATCTTTCTCGTTTTTTATAGGGGAAACATATTTTTGTACATTGGTTTACAAATGTGACCAGGATGTTTTATTTTTCAGATTTTCCTCCGTTTATACCCCTTTTTTTTATAGAGGAATTAAATTTAAAGTTGTCATGGCATTTATTTAAAAGTAATATGAATAATTTAGAATTTCCTCATATTTTAAAATGATTGTTGCACCAAGGTAAAACACGGTTCAGAAATAACTTTTGCTACCATTTTAGAGCCTTCATTTTTGCAGTATATTTTCCAAACTGCGTATTTTTATACATTGGTTTACAAACAGGATCAGGGTGTTTTATTCTTCAGTATTGCCTCCGTTTATACTTTATACATTTTATAAGGGAATTAAATGTTAGACTTTTAAGGAACTATTTTAAAAAGAAATATGAATTTGGTTAGAATTTTCACATCGTCGGGTATATCTCCTAGTATATAAATGAAATTGAAAGTCTGTTGTATGTGTCTATATGTCTCATCATCACGGGAGAATTAGCTACATCGAATTTCATTAAATTTTGTAGGTAGACTTTTTGTAGGTAGACTCATTTTTACGGAAGTTATCGTGCGAACAGACAGAATGACTAAAGTTATCAACACTTTTCAACTGTTGGAAAGTGTTAAAAAAGAAAAAAAAATCTTTTAATGCTACATTTCAATTTAGAATTTTATATGTAAGAGGTTAAAATATGATATAATATTTACAATTTTCTATTATATAATCTATATATTTTACAATCTTTGCAATTTTCTATTATAAGGTATAATGAAAATATAATATAACATCTTATTTTATCCTCTTTATATAATTCTAAACTAAAATATTTCACTCAAGAGCTAGCTGCCTGGCGCCTTTTTTTTTTATTTTTTCATAATGTAAACTTAAATAGTTCGTAATTTGTGCTTTTTCTGTGATCTAAACGGTCTAGTGGTTAAAGAGTTGGACATGGCATTCACAGATCTGTTGATGTTGAGTTCTGTCCTCCGAATGAACGTAATGATTTTTGGGTTACAGTTCTTTTTGTGTGTGTGTGTGTGATAAACATGGCATTGTGGTTTGTCACAATAGTTTTAAATAATAAATAAACAATGATGTCATAGTAATAAATCTTGTGGGTTCTGTATAAGATTTATTCTAATGGCCAATTCAGAGAAAGCTTTATATAGCTAAAATAAAATGAAGTTGTGACGCTCTCCGTAGCGCAGGGGTAAGGCGCCGTGGTAACAGAGCGAAGTCATTCCTTTTGTCGAGGGTTCTGTCCCCGCCAATTTAAGCCGCGTTTTTTATTTTCCAGATTATTTAAACAAAGATGTTAAAAAGTTAAAATTAAATACACCAAAATCGAACCAACAGTCGTCGCCCTCTTGGCCGAGAGGCTTGGGGCGTCAAGTTGCGGGGCTGTAGGTTCGGGGTTCGCCTCCCTCGGGGTAAAACGGGTAAAATTGTAATGTTAGGGAATAGTTAGCGTCTTCCGTCGGGGTTGGGTGAGATGAAAGAATTTTCGGATCTGTCAGATCGGTAATCTTCGGTCTTTCTTCTCTAACATTTCTTCTTACTAAATTATCTGCACGAGATGGAGGACGAGCGGTGTTCTTGCGGCTCCACCGTTGCTGGTGGGGTTTCTCTTCGGGCCTGCTGGCTTCGGTGTCGAGCCCACCACCCTTCCTCGTCCAAAGTTCGTGCAGGGCTTGTTTTGCACCATGCGACACCTGCTAACGAAGTCCTAAAATTTTATGCATTTTTGAGAATAGTACATCTCTTTTGTTCGCTCTTTTGTGTGCGTACAAGTGATGTCATTTCCGGTACGTCATTTCCTGTGACATCACTTCCTTCACGTCATTTCCTGTGACATCACTTCCTCCATGTCATTTCCGGTCAAGTCAACAAAATTCTGAAAAATATGTCTTACTGAGAAAATACCATAGCCAGAACGTCTAACGAATGGATGGACTCGAACCCACAACCTTCGGAATTGGAATCAGACAACATGACCACTGAGCCAGACAGCTCCCACTCCGACGATCGTGATTAATCAATTTAAACTTAACAGATAGACTGCTCATTAAAAGAACTGACACCAAAACGACTTCACTCGGTATACTCAATGCGAGTGAATGGGCTCGAACCTACAGTCTTTGAATTTACAGCCAGACAATCTGAGCACAGAGCCAGTTAACTCACAGACCGATGGACCTAATTAATCTATTTAAATTTAACAGAGAGAAAATTCATTAAAAACGACTTAAGCCGCTATACTGAATGCTAGTGAACGGTTCGAACCCACAGCTTTTGGCATTGAAGTCAGACCACATGACCACTGAGCCAGACAGCTCCCACTCCGGCGATCGTGATTAATCAATTTAAACTTAACAGATAGACTGCTCATTAAAAGAACTGACACCAAAACGACTTCACTCGGTATACTCAATGCGAGTGAGCGGGCTCGAACCTACAGTCTTTGAATTTAGAGCCAGACAATCTGAGCACAGAGCCAGTTAACTCACAGACCGATGGACCTAATTAATCTATTTAAATTTAACAGAGAGAAAATTCATTAAAAACGACTTAAGCCGCTATACTGAATGCTAGTGAACGGTTCGAACCCACAGCTTTTGGCATTGAAGTCAGACCACATGACCACTGAGCCAGTTAGCTCACAAATGGACGGTCCAAATTAATATATTTGAATTAATAAAGAGACTGATCATTAAAAATACAGACATCAAAACGACTTAAATCGCTATACCCAGTGCGAGTAGACGGGCTCGAACCCACAGCCTTTCAAATCGAAGTAAGACAACATGACCACTCAGCCAGTTAGCTCGCATAACGTCGATCCTAATGAATTTATTTAAACTTAACAGATTGACTGATCGTTAAAATAAACTGACACCAAAACAACTGGACTCGCTATACTCCATCGGAATACACGGTTTAGAACTCACGGCCTTTGAAATTAAAGCCAGACAACATAACCACTGAGCCAGTTATCTCATATGTCGGCCATCCTAATTAATATATTTAAACTTAACGAAGGGACTGATAAAAAAAATTCACAGATACCAAAGAGTTTTAACTCGCTATACTGTGTGGGAGAGGATGGACCCGAACACACAGCATATGGAATTGGAATCAGACAACCTGATCACTGAGCTAGAGATGTAGATTTTCCGGAAAATTTTGAAATGGAAAATTTTCCCAGAACATATTTCGCAGTGGAAATTTTTCCAGAAAATTTTGAAATTATTCTCTATGTTACATTTCAACAGGAATAATATGTTCAGTGACTGTTAAAAGTATTTATTCTTATATCACAGCTACAGTCAAACATATATTATATATCAAAGGCTAAAATAAGGTTTAAATCTATATGTAAAAAATTCTATACATGAAAATTTCTTATATCTGTTTACTGCAGCTTGCAGCTACAATGTATTATTTTTCTTAAATACATTTGCGTTCGAAGACTTAAAAAAAAATTATTTTATCTATAATAATGTTTTTTTATATCAAAATTCCAATTTTAAAATATTTCATAAAAGAAATGAGAAAGTATGCAAAATGCATGAAAAGAATTGTTAAACCTTATCAGAATTGTGAATAATTTACTGTTTGTTATAGGTATAAAAATTAGATTATAAAAGACAAGAAAAATCAATCATGCATAAGCATTGATTATGAAACACTTTCCAACTGAAATGCAATTTCATTTAAAAATTTCTATGATGTGATACATTCAGTGGTGATATCTTTTACATTATCACAGTACTACAGTAATTTATTATACTTAAATATTTAAAACTGTATCGAAATATAAATCGTCTGATTCTCTATGCAAAATCAGCGAATATTTCATTCATATAACTTGTATTCCAGACTCCAGAGCTAAATAATTTTGTGTGAAAAAAATTCAGCAATTCTTATGTAACTCTCCTTACAATCACTTGAGATATTTGCATTCTGCATAAGTTAAAATTAGGCTTCGTTGAAGAAATAATAAAAGTTTAGGGATTATTTAAAATCACAACTATTGTAATTGCATAGGCACGGAATTTAGATACACAAATAATACACAGATAATATGTGTGTGTGTGTGTGTGTGTGCGCGTGTGTGTGTGTGTGTGTGTGTGTGTGTGTGTGTATTCACAGTATTGGAATCGTGCCGAAAATCGGAACTCGAATTTTCGGAGGATCTACACGTTTTGGGACTTCTAGAACACGAAAAAACTATTTTTAGGAAGACGTCTGTGTGTGTAAGGGTGTATCTGTGTATGTTTCTGTATGTCTGTGAGGATATTACATCCACTCTAATTGAAAACTAATGTACCGAATTTCATAAAATTTGGTAGGTATGTTTTTTGTGGGAAAGCCTGCTGTTCATTAGATTATAGTACGATTCGTAATAAAAGAATATGCCTTCTTTGCGAAATGGCCAGCAGAAACTGCCTTTATCCACTCTAGCTAAAAACTAATGGAACAAATTAAACAAAATTTGGTGTATAATATTTCAATAACCTACAAGTGATTTATATAACAAATTTAACAAAATTTGGTATATAAATCATTTGTAGTTTAGTCTAGTACGATTCGGGAAAAAAGAACGGGCTATTTTTGCGAAATGGCTTTTGCTACCATTTTAGAGCCTTCATTTTTGCAGTATATTTTCCAAACTGCGTATTTTTATACATTGGTTTATAAACAGGATCAGGGTGTTTTATTCTTCAGTATTGCCTCCGTTTATACTTTATTCATTTTATAAGGGAATTAAATGTTAGACTTTTAAGGAACTATTTTAAAAAGAAATATGAATTTGGTTAGAATTTTCACATCGTCGGGTATATCTCTTAGTATATAAATGAAATTGAAAGTCTGTTGTATATGTGTGTATATGTCTCATCATCACAGGAGAATTAGCTACATCGAATTTCATTCAATTTTGTAGGTAGACTTTTTTAGGTAGACTCATTTTTACGGAAGTTATCGTGCGAACGGACAGACAGACAGAATGACCAAAGTTATCAACACTTTTCAACTATGTTGGAAAGTGTTAAAAAAGAAAAAAAATCTTTTAATGCTACATTTCAATTTAGAATTTTATATGTAAGAGGTAAAAATATGATATAATATTTGCAATTTTCTATTATATAATCAATTGTCTATTATATAATCTATATATTTTATAATCTTTGCAATTTTCTATTATAAGGTATAATGAAAATATAATATAACATCTTATTTTATCCTCTTTATATAATTCTAAACTAAAATATTTCACTCAAGAGCTAGCTGCCTGGCGCCTTTTTTTTTTATTTTTTCATAATGTAAACTTAAATAGTTCGTAATTTGTGCTTTTTCTGTGATCTAAACGGTCTAGTGGTTAAAAAGTTGGGCATCGCATTAACAGATCTGTTGATTTTGAGTTCTGTCCTCCGAATGAACGTAATGATTTTTGGGTTACCGTTCTTTTTTTTTGTGTGTGTGATAAACATGGCCATGTGGTTTGTCACAATAGTTTTAAATAATAAATAAACAATGATGTCATGGTAATAGATCTTGTGGGTTTTGTATAAGATTTATTCTAATGGGCAATTCAGAGAAAGCTTTATATAGCTAAAATAAAATGAAGTTATAACGCTCTCCGTAGCGCAGTGGTAAGGCGCCGTGGTAACAGAGCGAAGTCATTCCTTTTGTCGAGGGTTCTGTCCCCGCCAATTTAACCCGCGTTTTTTATTTTCCAGATTATTTAAACAAAGATGTTAAAAAGTTAAAATTAAATACACCAAAATCGAACCTACAGTCGTCGCCCTCTCGGCCGAGAGGCTTGGGGCGTCAAGTTGCGGGGCTGTAGGTTCGGGGTTCGCCTCCCGCTGGGTAAAATTGTAATGTTAGGGAATAGTTAGCGTCTTCCGTCGGGGTTGGGTGAGATGAAAGAATTTTCGTATCTGTCAGATCGGTAATCTTCGGTCTTTCTTCTCTAACATTTCTTATATTTCTAACTAAATTATCTGCACGAGATGGAGGACGAGCGGTGTTCTTGCGGCTCCACCGTTGCTGGTGGGGTTTCTCTTCGGGCCTGCTGGCTTCGGTGTCGAGCCCACCACCCTTCCTCGTCCAAAGTTCGTGCAGGGCTTGTTTTGCACCATGCGACACCTGCTAACGAAGTCCTAAAATTTTATGCATTTTTGAAAATAGTACATCTCTTTTGTTCGCTCTTTTGTGTGCGCACAAGTGATGTCATTTCCGGTACGTCATTTCCTGTGACAACACTTCCTTCACGTCATTTCCTGTGACATCACTTCCTCCATGTCATTTCCGGTCAAGTCACCAAAATTCTGAAAAATATGTCTTACTGAGAAAATCCCGTGGCCAGAACGTCTAACGAATGGATGGATGGACTCGAACCCACAACCTTCGGAATTGGAATCAGACAACATGACCACTGAGCCAGCCAGCTCCCGCTCCGACGATCGTGATTAATCAATTTAAACTTAACAGATAGACTGCTCATTAAAAGAACTGACACCAAAACGACTTCACTCGGTATACTCAATGCGAGTGAGCGGGCTCGAACCTCAAGTCTTTGAATTTAGAGCCAGACAATCTGAGCACAGAGCCAGTTAACTCACAGACCGATGGACCTAATTAATCTATTTAAATTTAACAGAGAGAAAATTCATTAAAAACGACTTAAGCCGCTATACTGAATGCTAGTGAACGGCTCGAACCCACAGCTTTTGGCATTGAAGTCAGACCACATGACCACTGAGCCAGTTAGCTCACAAATGGACGGTCCTAATTACTATATTTGAATTAATAAAGAGACTGATCATTAAAAATACAGACATCAAAACGACTTAAGTCGCTATACCCAATGCGAGTAGACGGGCTCGAACCCACAGCCTTTTAAATCGAAGTAAGACAACATGACCATTGAGCCAATTAGCTCGCGTAACGTCGCTGTGTACCAAACGCTGTGTATCAAATTTTAACTCTCTAGGACGTAAGAAAGTGCATTAAAAATGCCATCAAATAAGTATATCATGAAGAGTTATATAAAATTGAAAAAAAATTTGAAAAATTATTATCTACCAAATTTATTTTAAAATGTGAAGCCTCTCTCATATACAAAATGATTAAACTCTTGGAAAGATATTTATTAAAGAATATATCTCTTTTTTTCTTTCTGGAGGATATCTCAAAAGTCAGAATTTAATTGAATTTGTTTTTTTCCCTATATTAAATAATTTTTAATTAAAAAACTACTTAACATATTTTACTGAATTTTTTTTTATATATTTTATGGGATAATGTGAATATTTCTAAAAATTTCGAAGCAATTTGTGAATTTTAAATCCGCTTAAAAAATGCAAAAAGGAAGTGGTTTTAGGAAGGATACAACAGTCAATATGAATTAAAAAGAACTTTAAAAATCACGATTTTGAGACAAAATGGATGCCATATATCATTTTGAAGTGGATCACGTGATCTTTTCATATCATGGTCACGTGATCGCTTCATATAAGAGGTGTTATTATTATTTTAATTTTTATTTAAAAAACTACTGAGTATATTTCGCAGAATTTTTTTTATATATTTTATGGAACAATTTGAATATTACCTAAAATTTTCGAAGCAATTTGTGAATTTTAAATCCGCTTAAAAAATGTTTGAAAAATTAGGTTCCATAGTGTTCAATGCATTTCATTTTTTCAACCTGGGTTCAATAAAAAACTAATTGGGTGATATTATTTATTTATATTCCCATAGGTCCCACAGACCGTCTGAAAAACATACTAAAATTTCATTTTGATAAAGTCATTCTTACGGCAGTTGTCGTGCTAACGGACAGACAGACAGATAGACTGACTGAATGAACAAAGTCATAAACACTTTTCAACTATGTTGTAAAGTGTTAAAAAGCTTTTAATTTTACGGGCCCTTTTAATAAGTGAAAAAATAAGAAATTTTTGATATTTCCTTAATTTCTCTTATATTTCTTTCGGACTTCTTTTAAAAGCTCCACTAGTTTTACTTAAATTTTTGTCAGCCATACATAATTAATTGAATGGAAATTATTTTTAAGTTCGTTAAAATAGTTTGAGAAACTGTTCACTACTTCAGCTTAAAAAATCGTTAAAAGCTTCGACCATTTACACTTTATGTGCTATTCCCCGCTGTGAAGTGAATCTAATTGCGAAGTGAAGTAAGCAATCTTTAAACGCACGCACACGCGTTTGGCCTCTTACTTGACTTTTAATTTTACGGGCCACCTCGCGATACTTTTAATTCCACCTCGCGATTGAAAGGGCCACGCGTTTTTTAAGCTTTGAGAGACATTTTTATTCATATTTGATAAGTAGCGGACATTTTTTGTAAGACTGTTTTCACATTATTTTATAAAAATCAGTTCAATTAGTCATAAATACATTAATTGATATAATAAGAATAAAATCATTTTTATTTTTAAATAAAATTTTTGAAGAAAAATTGTTCCGTTCTGGGCGACGTAAATACCCCGAAAAGCTTTATGCCCCTGTGTTTCTTGAGTTCTTAAGCGTCGCTTAACCGCCCTTAATACCAATTCGGCAACTGCTTTTGAGTTAAAATCGCCTCTTTTCGCGAGGAAAAACCGCTTACTTTGGAATTGTTGCAATCCGTTCGTTCTGTTTAAAGTGAAAACCGTTGCACAGTCAGTGACATTTGAAATCGTCCCTGTTTAAAGCCAAATATTAAAAAAAAAGTGCAATGTGTGAAAAAATAGTGAAATAAAAATATATTTACAAAAAACTATAAAAAAATGCCCCACTAAAATTGAATTAACTCCACGTAAATTAAAACTGTGCGCTTTTTGCAACTTATTAGTCTAAACAGAAAAGTCCTCATCAAGATGCAATTGACATTTAATTTATATCCAGTGAAATAAAGGATTATTGGCGAATTCTTTGGCAACAAAATACAAAACTATTGAAAAAGGCATCTTCTTTCGCAAAGAAAGTAATTACATTGACGATAATGATGTTAACAAATTTGTTACATAATATTGCAAATGTAAAGTAAACATATTTAATACTCACTACTTTTTTAGTTTGAAGTGTTTTTGACAAATTTATTTGAAAAATGTGCAATATCTGGAGAACAATTCATGCTAGCATTCTGAAGTTCGTGTCTGTCGTTTTTTAATGAAAAATTACGAATGAAATGTTTATATATCTTGTAATATTGACGGCCCCGATTTTTTAATGATTTATTCAAAAATTCATTCGAATGTTAAGGGGGGGGGGGTCCTCCGAACATTCGACTGCGTTTAAAATCAATAGGGTTCCATTCATGGATTGTAATAATTGTGCCTATTTATTTTTAGAACGCTTCATTTGTTTGTGAGATATCGCATCCACAAACTCACAAACAGACACACACACATACACACTAACATGCATACACACACAGACAATCATGTTAAAAACGTTCGATTCGAGTTCCTGAATGCTTAAACGTGCTCTTCTGTAAAAAATTCAAATTCGAATTTACGACTCCGCCCTAATACATTCCTTAAACATTATACCATGTACGTACGGAAAGTAAAAAAGATGATTATTTCAATTTGTAAATTTGATGTTATATACAAAAATACATCCATACATTATTTTATACGATGTAACTCAATTCACTGAACATAAATAATGCATAAATAAATAAAAATGTATTTACAGGGACAGTAATTCGCCACATACGATATTTTAAAGTTTTTTATCAGCTTTCAACCAAGTTTTGTGAAATAAATTAACACTCGTTCCATTTATCGTTCGCTCCAATTATTTTCTCGAATTAAACAAACACAGTTCAACAGCGGTAAGAATTAGAAACACAGTCGCCGTATTTCAACGGAAGTTGCAAGAACTGGACCACGAACGGGTTGAATGGCTGAGGGAAAATACCTTGATGTTTTCTTCAGAACTAAATATAAATTTTGAATTATAAACAACTAATGTTGTTTATTTGAAAGACATGCGAATCATTTTATTATGGAATATTTTTTTATGAAACATCCAAAATACAGCATATAATTTTATCTTAAGGAAAATAAAGTTCCATGAAAAAAAATAAAAGTCTGAATAGTCTGCATTAAAAGCATTTAAATTTTCTATTTTCTTTATAAGCAGTGGAGTAGAACACCGCTGTTGAAACAAATATGGATATTTTGAAACTGTTTACCATATAGGAGAATTTATTGAAGATTTGTTTTTACTTTTCCTACAAAACATAGTAATATATAAGGAAAATATTTAAATCGTATCCTAAATCGCAACTGGAATTTTTTATGGATATACACATTTACGGACCTCTAGAACCCGTAAATACAATCTTCAGCGTGACATCTGTGTGTGTATTTGTCTGTCTGTGTGCGTGTCTGCCTGTATGTTTGTCTGTGCATTGTATGTATCCCTTCTAACTCAAAAACTGGTTCACCAAATTCCATAAAATCAGGTATGTCACTTGCGGGTGACCTTGACACTGATTAGATTTTGGTACGAATCGGAAAAAATAATCCGCTTCTTTTTGCAAAATGGCCCGCAAAAATTGTCAAAATCTGCAATTAAAGACTACATATACACAAATGTATCAATGAAAGGCTTGTTTCATGCGTAATTTTTACTTTCCTTATATACATAATGTATAAGGAAAGTATTGTGACGGGGTCGAAAATTCGAATTCGAGTTTTCGCCGGGAGAGCACGTTTCAAGCATTCCTGATCACGAATCAAACATTTTTGAGATGATGTCTGTGTGTGTGTGAAAGTATGTGTGTGTGTGTGTGTCAGTGAGTCTGTGGAGACGATATCTCACGAACGAAGGGAGCGATTCGAACGAAATTTGGTACAAAACTCACAATCCGTGGATACTGCAAGCTTATTGTTTTTAAACGTAATCGAATGTTCAGAACCCCCCTAAATTTTCGAGTAAAATTTTGAAAAAATCATCAAAAAATGAAAACCTTTAATAAAGTTACGCAAATAGACATTTCTTATGTAATTTTTCCTTAGAAAACGATTGACATCAACTTTAGAACGCTAGCGTGAACCGTTCTTGAGATATTGCACATTTTTCAAATACATTTATCAAAAAATCCCATAAATTAAAAAAAATATTCACTGTTAAGAAACATGTTCACTTTTCATATGTAATATCAGGCTATAAATTGGGGACATGATTCTCGTGGATTTAGCTCGTTCCATTCATGAGAAAAGATACTTTGAGTATTACTTTTGTATTTGACCGCCAATAGTCATTTATCTGCGATAAGAATAACTTATTTCTCAGTCCATAACACTTGGCGAGATTTTGACGACGAATTTGGCGGAATGTCGCCAACTTGGCGAATTTTTGAAATGGTGTCAAATTAACTAAAATCTCGCCAAATGGATAAAAATGACGCTAAATCAATGAAATGACGACTAATTGTCGAAAATTCAATATCTTGGAAAGAATATAAGTATCTACTATAAGAAAAACCTATTGTTTTTACTGTAAAAGTAGTAAATTCATTACATTATATAAGGAAAGTCATGTGTTGCCCACATCAGATTTTTTATGATGGAAAGAATAAAATCAACTCCATTATTCTTGGACTAACCGAGATGCAGTTTTTTCGCATTTTTTGCAGCATCGCCTTTGGAAATACGTTCAGTCGCCAAATGAAAACGAAAATTGAATTGCAAATTAAGTGTAATATCACATAAATACCCTTGTTATTTTGTGCACTTAAACCCAACTTAATGAATTATGAAAAAAATACAAAGAAAATAAATTTGAGTCCGTAGGGAAATAGGGAAAGTCATATGCTGCCCATATCAGTATGTTTTGTTTCTGTTTTTCAAATGACATACAGGGGGAAATTTTATTTCCCCGATACTCCGTGAACAGTAAGACTCAAAATTTAAATTTATTAAAATGATCTCACTCTATAACTTATTTCTAGCGGAGAATCTAAAAAGTTAGGATATCAAAATCTTCAAAAGAAAGCAAGTTAGAAGAAAAATGCCAAAGTTGTAGAACATGGTCAAATTAATAGGAATCGATAATAAAATTGCTATAGAAGTCGAAATACTAATTTGGCCTTCTATAACAATTTATTTGACACAATGTGGTTATAAACGAATTCTGTTATATTCAAAAATGATGCAATAGACAACCTTTACATGAACAGAAATCTGAGGTTGAAATTCTTAAAAGTGGCTTCTGTTATCGACAGCACACATTAATATCCGAGAAAGAGTATTGCACAATAATTATTTATAGTTTGTAGCTGCGCATTTAACAACCGGTGAAGTATGACAGGTATTTATTACCTTCCCTATACGCGTTTCGAGTATTCATGGTGTTGATTTCTACTCATTAGTTAATGCTCTACAACTTTGTAATCGGCTTTATTAGTCTATTCCTCTTTGTTGAGTCCGTTATCCTAACTTTATAAATTCTCCACTAGAGGCGCTGCAATTTTTTTATTAGTTTAGGCATGGTCAGATAGACTCAACGTGTACACCCATGAGCATTTCTTTGCAAAGTTATTAGAATGCTTAAAGACTTTCCCAGGAATTCTATAAATATAATCGTAGAGAAAGCAAAAAGTGCAAAATAAAACTATTTTAGTAGTTCTCATAAAATATTATTACCCATATATTCAATAACTTTATTCTTAATGCAATTTTTATACCAAAATCTATCAAATAAACTTAATGTACAGTTGAACCCTAATAAAAACAATACAGCCAATTTGGGGAAGAGGCAAAAACTTTTTCCTCACAATGGTTTCGATTATCTTTTTGGTTTTTGCAGTGCCAACAATTGTGGGTGATCAAGAACGGAAGTTGGTCTCAAAGCAGTTTCCGGACATTTTTCTGGAATCAGTTATTGGAAATATTGGTCAGCAATCAGTTTTGATCGGACTTTTATTCGGAATTTACTTTCTGGAGAAGCGAAAATGCCAAGTGTGTGTTAACAAAATAGAAGTATTGTGTTAACAAAATAGAAGTATTGTGTTAACAAAATAGTCAATGCAGCGAATTTGTAATTTTCGCTTCTTCGTATTATATATGGCAGTGTTTTTAAAAGTGTAATTAGCACACAAACAACATCGAAAAAAACACAAACAACAACAAACCACGTGAAAGGTGTTCAAAAGGGTATGCAGCCTACTTTTTAAACCTTGCCGATAAAAAATATAAACAAATATAATACTTTACAGACAAAAAATAAAAAATATAATAATCATTAATCGAATTGTATAATTTTCACACAAAGCATGTATGGGGGATTTTACAAATACGGAAATATTTGGGAAAATAATGAAAGAATTCCATAGAATATTACTTAATTATAATAATACATTGACAGAGCTTAAATGTTTTATTTTCTTGTATTTTTATATATGTATTTTTTTAGCCATTTCAGGGATATAATGGGGATGTTAGTGACATATACTATAACATGTGAATAACAAGACATAATTTGCAAATGATGTACAGCTAGAATTTTCATACTAATTTTTAAACAAAGTAACAAGTTGTTGTTATTATTCTTAATATATATAAGACGGAAAATGTATAAAGCTTAAAATTATTTAAATGTAATATATAATTATTTTTCAGCTTAGAATTGGGGCAAGTAGATGATAGAGATTTGGTGATCCTCAACAAACGAATCCTGAAGTTTTTTAGCTTTAAATTTATTTAGTCAAGTACTTTCACAAGTGGAAGGTTTAGAAAAGTGCATAATTAAAATTCATGTATATTCAAATTTTACCTGGCTTTTATGAGTATGTTAAGGCACTGAAAATGGAGTAAAGCCTGCAGCTAATCAAAAAATATTTGAATTACAACAAAATGCAACCCCATTCTATAAAAATAAACGCTCACGCTTGTATTTTATTAGTGTTGCCAGTTCTAAACATTTTCTTTTCTTTGAGAAAAAATTCCCCACTTTTTAGCCATACAGATGACCAAAAATCCATGGGGAAAACTTCATCTTTGGAGGTTACTTTATTTTATTTTTAACACTTTACAACATAGTTGAAAAGTGTTTATGACTTGAAAAGTGTCATTCTGTCTGTCCTTTCGCACGATAACTGCCGTAAAAATGACTTTATCAAAATGAAATTTTATTATCTTGTTGAGACGGTCTGTGGGACATATGGGAATGTAAATGAATAATGTCTCCCAATTAGTTTTGGATTGAACCCGGGTTGAAAAAATGAAATATATTCAACCCTATAGGATCTAATTTTTCAAACAGTTTTTAAGCGAACTTAAAATTCACAAATTGATTCGAACGTTTTAGGAAGTATTCAAATTATCCCATAAAATATATAAAAAAAAATCTCAGCAAAATATGTTCGGTAGTTTTTTAAATAAAAATTAAATTATTAATTACACCCATATTATATGAAGAGATCACGTGATCCACTTAAAAATAAAATATGGCATCCATCTTATGTCAAAATCCTGATTTTTAAAGTTCCTTTTAATTTATATTTAGTGTTGTATCCGTCCTAAAACCGCTTTATTTTTGTTTAATTTCTGTGCATCTACATTCTGAAACAACGCAATTACAATATATTTCAGTTTAAATGATCATCAAACTTCATTTATATCTACAACGAAGCCTAATTTTCACTTATGGAGAATGTAAACACATGTAGGATGAGTTGTATAAGAATTACTGAATTTCTTGAACACAAAATGATTTAGCTCTTTGTGTCTGAAATATAGCTGATATGAATGAAACAGTCATTGAATTTACATAGAGAACAGACGATTTTAAAGCAGACTTTTGCGATGAAATTTTAAGCATAGAGTTAAATTACTATTACCTCCATGGTCACAATACTACAATAAGTTTTTAAATAAAATAAATTATTGTAGTATTGTGATGAATGAAAGGAATGGAATAAAACTGTATGAATGAAATATTTACAGCTTCTACATTGAGAACCAGGCAATTTATATTTCAATGACGTCATTTGAATAAAGTTCATTTTTTCGATGAAGTTTTAAGTTTTCAAATGTAATAAATTATTGTATTATTGTGATAATTTTAAAAAATATTACCTCAGAATGTATTGCATTTTAGAGATGTTTAAACCAAGCGACTTATATTTGAATGACGTCATTTGAATAAAGTTCATTTTTTCGATGAAGTTTTGTTTTCAAATATAAAAATTAATGTAGTATTGTGATAATTTTAAAAATATTATCGCTGAATGTATCGCATTTTAGAGATGTTTAAATAAAATTGCATTGCAGTTGGAAAGTGTTATAAACAATGTTTTATGCATGATTGATCTTTCTTGTTTAGTTATTAACATTCTTTACACATACGTATTCATTAATAGAAAAAAGTTTGAAAAGGAAATAACTTTACGTTTTTAAAATATATATACCAAAATGTGCAAATCATAGGTATATGGGACAGGCGTATTGATGACATTTTATTGAAGTAACTTTTTCTTTGTTGTGGTATCAGAATTAAAGTTTTGGGATATTATTAAAAGGCCAGACTTGTAATACAAAAAAAGCAGAAATGTATTAAAAAAATGTTTCTAAAAATCACAATGAAACACAAATATTCCCTTGTATATATATATATATATATATATATATATATATAGTTTGAAAGTCCAATGACAGAAAAGTAAGAAGCTATAACTCGAAAAACCTAACTTTCTAACAAGCTTACAAAATAAAAGTATAAATCAAAGCATCTTCAATCAAATGGGAAAAAAATATAAATTTCGAGTCATCAAGTTAAGGAAATAATCAAAACTCAATGGTATGGAATCGATAAAAGCAAAACAAATGGAATCCAAGCATTAATGCTATACACGTGGACAAGGGCTTGACCTAAATCATGGATTTGTTCACTTCTCCAAAACTCTTCCTCGGGTCCAAGTATTTTGTTGAAGCAAAGACAAAAAATGTATGTTTCTGAAGAAAGAGATAGATTATATCTATAAACTATTTCTACTTGGGCAACATACATAAAGAAGAAAAAATAGAAGGAAACAGGAATACCTGGAAAATAACACTACAAATGCACGAACCTGTCGAACCCGGGAACCCATAATGAAGAGACCAGTGTTGCCATTCGCAAAGGAAATAGAAATGATCTACTGTTGCCATTCGTAAGAAATAAATAATAGTAATGCGAAAAGGCAAGAATAAGTGAAAATATACAATCAGAGCTACTAAAAGGAGGGGCTAATAATAGAAAGGCTAATGTTTAAGTGGATATAAAAATAAAATATTATTAAAACAAGAGTATGGAGATGTCAGTCTAATATAAAAAACTATGAATAGAATTCATGAAAATCCAGCTAATCTAAATTTTTTAACTATACTATTTACAAAGTAAGAGGGATATTTATATAAATTGCTGGTAATTTTTAGATTATTTATATGTATAGCATGAAATGTTTTATCAGATAATCAATAAATTCTAAAAAGCTGATTAAGTATAATATTTATAAACAATAGAATCGAGTTGCAGGAATTAAATGATAAGATTTTATTAATGTTAAAATAAAAAATCTTTTTTATCATATAAATTAGTAACAATTATATTAGAAAGTTCAATAATAAGATTTAAATCCAAAAAATTAATATTATTACTAATAGTAGCTTCATTAGAAAGTAATTCCAAAATGTCTAAATAGAAATCTAGTATATATCTATGACATAATTTTCAGTATATACTAAGCAACTCAGATCATCAACATATCTGTATAATGTATAATCTATTGAAGTAAAAAACTGTTCATAATGATAAATGTATAAATTAGCTAACATACTGCTACTGCAGCCACCCTTTGGAACTCCTGAGATTTGTAAGTATAATTTATTTCCTTGAAATATATAATTATTGAAAATAACGAAGTGAAGAAATTTGAGAAAATTTATAAAATTGGTTTCAGTTGATAGATTAGTAATATAAGCATTACATAGAGCTAAAATTACATCATACAGGTCTGAGATCTTAATATTATTAAAAAGATCTTTAAAATCAAAAGATTGAAATCCTGTTAGTTTTCTAAGTGATGTTAATTTATTCTTTAATTCTTTACAATTATTTAGAATAAGGTAATTATTGCTAGACTGACGTAAACTATCATTTATTAGATTTAAAGAATTTAGTAGTAATACTCGCAGTAGTAGAGTAAGTATTATGACCACTAGTTACTGTTTTACATTTAATAGGATTTTTATGAGATTTAGAAGCACTATATATGGAAATTTTAGAAATTTATATTTAATATTTAAATCACAATACATATCGATAATTTTCAATTTGATACTATTAATGGAATGTAAATCAAGTTTAAAAAGACTATTATTTTTTAAATAATCTAATAGAAATTGTATATAAATTTTTTTACAGATAATATCATATATTAGAGGCTTTATCAACATAGGTGATAACAAAAGATCTTTGTAAATCATTAATGGGGTGTTTAATATTATCAATATTATATGTAGATCTAGACAATTTAATACTACTAATAGCATTTGTAATAGATTCTAATAAAGTAAATTTCCACATATTAAATGCCTCTAAAGGCATAGCATGTTTAGAAGCTAATTTATATATATATATATATTTATCAAGATCAAGATTGATTTTAAAACTTTAAAAGAATTTATTACAAGAGGGTAACCTGAATTTAGTACCAAAAGACATAATGGTTCTTAACGAATTGTCTTTAACTATACCTAAGTCTCCTGTAACTATATGCTCCAAGTCTGGATTTGGAAATTTAGCATAATCGTTTACTTTACAAATACATATATATATATATAATATTATATATATATATATATATATATATATATATATATATATATATATATATATATATATATATATATATATATTTTAAGCTTTTTCCAACAATGCGCCCTTTCCTTTCATAATTATAATTTCAAATTCCTATTTCATCTCCAGCACGTATTGCAACTATATTAAATTCTATCCCACGCCACTAATATTAATAAAGTCTGTCAGCACTTCCTCTTTTCTTCAAGCAAACCATAAATGGTCACTAATCTTAACCTCTGCATAAACTTTCTCATATGAAACTGCTTCTCACATTTTAAAAGTATAAAACGAGAAGACACCATGTGTCCCATGTCGTCATCAGATTCCCCTCAGCCATAAATGTAAATGTAATTTGTACTTGTGAAAAACTACGCAGACTGCATTGAGATTTCTTGAGAGCTGGTTGCCGGAGCTCGGCCGGCCTATATAACTATATCTGTTTCCAATGTCACATAATAAAGGAGATTTGTGATAACGTGAAATGTCTCTTTTATATATATATATATATATATATATATATATATATATATATATATATATATATATATATATATATATATATATATATATATATATATATACTCACGGATAATGAAAGTTGCGCACCAAGAAGAAAACGTGGTACAACTGCGAAATGATGTAAATGGCTAGACGGTAGGATGGTATACAAATGATCCCAGTCTGGTGTGATTGCGCATGACCGTACACCCGTGAGTGGGGCTGCAAGCATGAGCCAGCGGCCTTATAAACTGGCGTGTAGTCGACGCCTCATTAATGCGAGAAACTTCGGCCGAAGTAAGCACGAGTACGGAGTGAAAAGAATGGTGGTTAGACGCCAGAAACGTCAATATACGCAACTGACTGACCTCGAGAGAGGCCTGATCATCGAGCTGAAAACCGCAGGGTGGTTAGCGCGCCAGATAGCCCGTCATTTGTATCATTCGGACTTCGTCCGATAGTGTTCAGCTATATATGTATCTTAGATCAGTGATCTCCGTCCAAAGTGGAATCCGTGACTAACTATTGAGGACCTCGAATAAGACAAAAATTTTGTAATTATTAAACCGTTTATTAAATCATCTTTTTTAATTAAAATTTATTAAAGTGCATTGTACTATTTTGCTGTATATTATAAAGAAATTAAAAATATTTTAATTTCTCAAAATAACGTCTATAGAGTAAAGAATTCACATATACTGAACATAATATTTCTTAAATAAATCGTGGAAGTAAGTCAGTACCTGCACCCACCAAAGGTAAAATGTTATGTATTCTTGTATCGTGCGACTTTTAATATTCCCATTTAGACTGGAACCACCTTTCCGCCATATAGCTTAGCATTCTTTTCTTAAAGCAATTTTTATCCCAGCAGATATAAGTGATGAAAAAACGGGAAAATAAAATTGACAGAAAAAACTGGTATGTGAATGACGGGGAAGAATCGCTGCCGTTTATTGACCGCCGGCTTATTCACGCAAGAGATGAGTAGAATTTTTTTACCGAAAATATCGCTGTTAAATAATGTATTTCTGGTAGGCTTCGTATATATAACGTTTAAAAGAAAAATTATGAGAGTGTAAGTGAAACTTTTATTGAAACTGTAATTTTTTATTGCACAGGTTGATGCCGCATACGTCCAGTGTTTATTTTCTAAATATAGATATTTTAAATATCGATTTTTTTCAGTTTCTTAAGAAAATCATGTAATAAAACTGCATGAGTGTACACATTAGGTCTTTCTATATTCCAGATAGTAAAGTGACCCGGTTCGATGGAATAAAAGTGACTGCAGTTCTCCTAGCGATGAATTTCAAAAGTTAGGATAAAGAACTCTGTAGCAAAGCGAAATAGACTGAAACAGACAATCACAAAGCTGTAGAGGATTGGCGTTAGTGGAAATAAACACGAGAAACAAACGAAACGCGTATATGGATGGCAAATAAATATGTCGAAAAGTCGTACCAACAGGTTCTGTAGCACGTTGACACCTGCAATGTTTGTCAAAATACGCGATAATATTCGTACTTAAATTGAAATGTTCATTATTGCTGAAGGAAGGACATTTTAAATAGACTGTACATTAGATTCCTGTGCATAAAAGTGTTGTTTATTGTACAGCATTTACAGTCACAGGTACATGTATTTTTATTTATACATATACCTGTTTATATTTATTGTAGCATATTTGAATAGGTCAGTAATTTTCTAATAACCATATAGTGTCAATTAAATGCGTTTTGCAACAGTTTTATTGTGGATTTTTACTCACTAGACAATGCTCTACTATTTAGCTCTACAATTTAGCTCTATTTAACTCTACAATTTAATTTAGCTATACAATTTAACTGGCTAAACAATGTTATGTAACTGGATTTTCTCCCCTATCTCGCATCTTTGCCGTGTTTATGATCCTAACTTTTTAAATTATTCGCTAGGGGCGCTGCGATTCCTTTTATTCGAAATGAGCAGGGTGACTTTACTATACATAGATCGAACGCGTACACGTATGTACCTTTCCTTACAGAAAGTTATTGGGGTGTTAAGAATTTTCCTAGGAATCCTGTATATACACACAAAATTTATTTAAAATTTATTTACTAAATAGGGAAAAAAATTTCTTTTGAGAAACCCAAAGCTTTTTGAGTCAAGAAACCTCTCATGAAGAGAATGACTGGAATCGGAAACACGGACATTCTACCCGTTTGGGAATTTCCGTGAGATACATGAGAGTCTTATTCCCTCCAAATCCCAGTCCTTCTTCAAGTGGTCGAGCTGAAAGTAAAAAATTTCGGGATAGACCGTATCGGACAAGGTCTTGAAAAGTTATACAAAAATATTAGCACAAAATGTGCGAAAAATTACTTTTTTTTTCGGCATTCAGAGAGTAAAGCTTAAAAATACAAAATCACAAGAACCCGCCAGTAAGGGACAGAACCCAAAATATGGAATCCCTCTATTGCAAAAAACAGCATTCATTGGCCGGTTTTACTATTAGTATGCACTCGTCGTCATGGGATATGCGTTATCCGCAACGACAGCAAGAAAACTTGCTATAAACCGTAATTTTGCGAACTTCTACGGGAAGTGACAATTTTAGTCCTTCCACGTAGCCGAAATAAAATTCTTATACAATTAACTCGAAGCTTCACAACTACTCGAAGCTGCAAAGATCAAGTTATCTGCAAGAGGAGTGTCTTCCAAATTTTAAGAACGGCGGTTAGTGGCGGATTCTTGTTATTTTAAACTTGGCCTTTGCAGCTGCATGTAGCTGGAGAAAAATTGAATAAGAATTTGATGTGGACTACGTGAAAGAACTGAAATTGTCTATTCGCATAGACGTTCTCAAAATTGCGGTTTAAAGCAAGTTTTCTTGTCGCCATTGCGGATAACGGCTATTCCATATTTACGGGCGCATAATAAGCGCGACATCTTTCCATGGATGGTGTTATCTGCAATGGGGGTCTTTTAATCTTAAACATACAGTTTCACAAATTTCAAAGCACATACATGTCTCGAGTTTCTTTTCTTTTAACATATCTGAAAACAATGGTGTGGGTTGGGCCTTAGATTGAAAAACAGTTTCAGAGAGAGAGGCTCGGACCGAATTTCGGCTTTTGTATCTGATCGAGTTTTGGAACGTATTACGTACATTTACTACGACTCACCTATGGCCGAATGGTTTACGTGATTTTTGTGCATTTTTCACTTTTACACAAAAGTTAAAAATACGCAAAATCATACAAAAAAACAAAGTTTCTCGTTTAATCCGGAGAAATCTAATATATGGGACAGGACTCTTCAAAAATGGGGAAATGCGACTCAAATTAACACTGTACCAATTGAAAATTCATAACCTGCTCGTTAAGTCCGAAATATTGCTAAATCCGGGCTTGTTATAACCGTATTATATTTTCTGAAATTTTGAAGAAAGAGTAAATAAAATTTTGAAGTAAGAAAAATAAATCCAAACACAATTTTATAATACTAGAACGATCCATCCATTGAACTCAATGTTATCTTTCATTCTTAAAACTTCCTATTCGCATTTACTATGAATCCTATCGTTGAGGGTAAGAATAGGTTGGCAACAGATAACATTCTCCGGATATGTTTGAAGCCCGTTTTTTATCGCTTCCTCAATGTTATCATAGCTTCCTTAAATCTTTTTTAATATATATGAGCATATTGCGCTGATAATCAAGATATTCGCTGGTTCAATGACCACACAAACTGAACATGAATAATTCAGAGCAAAAGTGAACCAATTTTATTCGGTTATATTTATTGTAAACAATAGCTCGCAGTGAAAACTTTTGGGAGAAATGATACATAAGTTTCCTGTGGTACATTATTCCCAATTCATTATCGCCATTTTACCACTGATGTCATTCTACCAGTGTTTCATTCTATTATTACTGCCATACAATTGCAGCCATTATACCATCCCATCATTTTAATTCTGTCGTCCATCTACCACTGTTATTTTTCTATCATAAAGGCTTTGTGGTAAAATGGCGTTAGCTGTAGAATTACAACAGCAATATAAGGAATGAGATAGCTGCCACATTCATTCTACCCAAGCCACTTACTGTGTGCTACATTTTTCTATCATCACAAATTATAAAGGAAAATGATGATACAAATGATGAAAAATGATGTAAATTTTTCTTAAGGTACATCATTCCCCGAATGATGTACCTTAAGAATGTTAATGAAAGTACTAGCACTGTCACAATTCTTTCACTGCTGGTATTCTATCACTGCTGCCAATCTACCTCTGTTGTCATTCTAAGACTTTCTTCAATTCACTGTTGCCGTTATTCTAACACCACCGTTTTGCTACCAGAGACATTCGTGGTAGAACACAAGCAGTGGTAGAATGGAGGCCTATTTTACGTACGACACAACAATTTACAGACACCAAATAAACTGAAAAATTGTTAGACAATTATTTATGGTTTATTATTTTTTTTAAATAGCAAAGATTGGATATAAGATAAACATTGTATTTTAATTTTCTTTAAGAAATTAAAACATAAGTTTTAACAGATTTTATTTTTATTTTAATTGTATTTTTCCACACAGAGACAATCCGGGCGCGGTAGCCCATTGGTTAGCGCGCTGGAGTTGCACTCGGTAGGCCCGGGTTCGATTCCAGCCACTGCCAAAACTGCCGCCGTGTTCATGCGGAGTACGATCACGTTAAACATGTGGGTCCGAAAGTCCTTCCGAGAGGTTGGTGGTAGGGGAAGGAGGGTACGGTCCCTGTGGATGCCTCCCCCACTGGGTTCCGGTCTAAATTGGGTGGCACTTCCCGACCGTCCAAACAGTTACCTTACACCTTTCTGGTAGGTCGGACGGTCTGGGTTTCAACAACAACACAGAGACAATCCGTGTTCATGCCGCCGTGTTCATGCGGAGTACGATCACGTTAAACTTGTGGGTCCGTAAGTCCTTCCGGGAGGTTGGTGGTAGGGGAAGGAGGGTATGGTCCCTGTGGATGCCTCCCCCACTGGGTTCCGGTCTAAATTGGGTGGCACTTCCCGGCCGTCGAAACAGTTACCTTACACCTTTCTGGTAGGTCGGACGGTCTGGGTCTCAACAACAACAACACAGAGACAATCACTGAGATCTATTATACAACTGGAGGGACTGATAACGCCGCGTTTCCAAGTCATTTTCCTCCTCCTCACTTTTCCATCCGTGACGCAGGTACAGCAGAAATATGTGCAGAGTCCATTTCGACGATAAAATCTTGCAATTTCAGTAGAGCGTTGACTGGCCAGTTCGGAGATCCAGGGTTCGATTCCCAGTTGAAGCAGCAAGGCTCTTTACATATGTTTACGTTGCATTGAATCCCAGGGTGTTGAGATATGTTTGTTGTGTAATTTTGGTCATTACCCTATTTCGTACACTGTCACACATACATAGAAGTATTGTCGCTCAAAGGACAGTCTACTTAACTATTGTATTAAAATAGATATTCTTTCTGATGTTTTTGTCATTTTTAAATCAATACACATTTCAATAATGGCATCCACACTAGTTGATATGAGTAATTTGATAATAATAATAATATAAATAAGGAATTACATTTACTTTTACAAGATACTCATGCAATCAAAAAGTAAAAAATATGATGTGAGCAGCACATGACTTTCCCTGCAGTCACAAATTGGTTGTCTCTTTATTTCATTACTAATTTATTAAATTTAATTTAATTGCACTAAATAACACGCATAAATAATGGAAAATGCACTGAATTTACACTTTTAATTCAGCTTTCGCTTACATTAGGTAACTGGACTTATTCTCAATATCGGCGTAACAAAAGTGCAAAAAAACTAAAATATCTCGAAAACGGCTAGCCCTAGAGTAATGGGGTTGGTCTTATTATTTTCACCTTCAACAATTGCTTATATAACACAAGCATTTACTTAATGCGTTTAAACATACGTAGGCTATTATTTTAGATTTTGGTGATTTTTTCCGGTAATTTCACAAAAAAAAAAACAGGTTCTTTTTTTCTGAATCGTACCGAAATCCAATCAGCACCAGAGTAACCTATAAGTGACTTATCTACCAAATTTTGTGCAAAAAAAAGATGCAGGTCCTTTTTTCCCGAATCGTACTAAAATATAATCAGCACCAGTGTGACTTATCTACCAAATTTTGTAAAATTTGGTCGATTAGTCTTTGAGTTAGAGTTAATATATTAATTGCACAGACAGACACACACACACACACATAGACGTCACGGTAAAAATTCTTTTCTCGTGTTCTAGAAGTCCCGAAACGTGTAGATCTTCCGAAAACTCGAGTTACGATTTTCAACATGATTCCAATACGTTCCCTATGCGTTACCATGTATTGCAAGGAATGTAAAAATCTAATGTGATAAACACATGACTTTCCCTGCAGACTCATTCATTTTCTCTTTATTCCATTAATAATTCATTAAATTGAGTTTAATTTCATGAAATAACACGAATAATTAATTAAAATTTCACTGAATTTACACTTTTAATTCATCTTTCCTTTTCATTTGGTAACTGGACTTATTCTGAAAACCGGCGTAGCAAAAATGTGAAAAAACTAAAATGTCTCGAGAACGACTAATAATAGGGTAATAGGGTTGGTCTCTTTTCATCGTCAAAAATTACATATAAAACAAGCATTTAATTAATGCATTTGAGCATACATAGTCTTTCATTTTAGATTTTGGCAATTTTTGCTGGCCATTTTGCATAAAAAGCAGGTTCTTATTTTCCGGATCGTACCAAAATCTAATCAGCACCCACGTAATCCACAAATGACTTATCTACCAAATTTTGTGAAATTTGGTCCATTAGTTTTTCAGTTAGAGTGGATACAGGCAAATTTTGCTGGCCATTTCGCAAAAGAAACGCAGGTTCTTTTATCCCTAATTGTACCAAAATCTATTCAGCACCAGGGTCATCATCAAGGAAATTACGTACCAAATTTTATCAAATTCGGTCAATTAGCTTTTGAGTTAGAGTGGATACATACATTGCACAGATAGGCAGACACACACACACACAAATACGGCACGCTAAAAATAGTTTTTTCCTATTCTAGAGGTCTCAAAACGTGTAGATCTGTCGAAAACTCGAATTGCGATTTTTGATATGATTAAATATTTTCATTATACCCAAGAGTTGCAGGAAAAGTAAAAATCTGATGTGGGCAGCGCATGACTTCCCCTGCAGACTTATATCCATGTTCTCTTTATTTCAATTAAATTTAATTCACTTTTAATTAAATTTTCGTTCTCATTTGGTAACTGGACTTATTTTCAAAGGTGTCGTAGAGAAAATACGAAAAAACTAAAATATCTCGAGAACGGCTAGTCCAAGTGTAATGGGGTTGGTCTTATTCATGTCTTCGTTAAGAATTACGTATAAAATAAGCATTTAATGGATATATTTGAGCATACGTAGTTTTTTATTTTAGATTTTGACGATTTTTGTGGGTCTTTTCGCAAAAAAAGGCAGGTTATTTTTTTCCGAATCGTACCAAAATCTAATCAGCACCAGGGTCACACCCAAGTGACTTACATACCAAATTTTATGAAATTCAGTTCATTAGTTCTTGAGTTAGAGTGGATACATACATTGCACAGACAGACAGACACACACACACAGACACACACACACAGACAGACACACACACAGACGTCACACTAAAAATGTTTTTTTGTGTTCTAGAGATCACGAAACGTGTAAATCCGTCGAAAACTCGAGTTGCGATTTTCAGCATGATTCCAATACTTTCCCTATACATTACCATGTATTGCAGGGAAAGTAAAAAGTATATACCTATGAGTAAATTTCACAAAATAAGGAACATGTGAAAATTAAAATTAATTATACAATATGCTTCGATGCAAATTATTTATGCCCACATTTTAGGTTAAAAATAAAACTACTTAATGGTTAAATTCAGTTTAAGTCCAAATTATTCTACTGTCCATTCAATCTAAGAAGGAAATCAGAACAATGAATATATGAATAATGAAATAAATGAAAAAGATAACGAAATTACAATTCCTTCGGGAACTATTATTTTTCCTCGTATATCTAAAATGACAAAGCATCATTTCCTCAAAATTATATAAAAAAAAAAAGAAACTAATCATTTTTCTTCGCATTGCTAAAATTAGCAATAATTACTTTCTCCTGGCATTGCTAAAATTAACAATAATTACTTTCTCTTTGCATTGCTAAAATGACAATAATTGCTTTCTCTTTGCATTGATAAAATTAGCAATTATCACTTTATCTTTGCATTGCTAATATTAACAATAATTACTTTCTCTTTGTACTGATAAAATTAACAATAATTTCTTTGTAATACAATTGTATTGAGTAAGTATGTATTATTTTCCTCAAAAATTTCGAATTAGAGATTTTGACGAACAAGCACATTTTAATATCCGCTGAATCCATTGTGAACACTTTCAAAAAGTTATGTGTGAGTATGTGAGGCGAGCTGTCGATAACTCGAACACGAATGCACGCATTGCCATGTTATTATTTTTAGATACATTATGTGAAGAACTAGAACTAAATAGAGTGCTTATCAATTTTCATTATTAGAACTCGGATAAATCTAATTTTAAAATTTTCACAGCATTATATCCCATGGAAAACAACGATAATTTCGGAAACAATAATGGTAGCAAATTTATAATTTGAATGACGCTATGGATATTAATGGTATGAAAATAGTTTTTATTAACACAGATGAGCCAAATACACTAATAGGTGTCAATAAAAAGTTGTCAACTTGGAAAAAAAAAAAACTTTTGAGTAATTTATAAGAAATATTAAAAAGAAATAATAACTTGGTTACTAAATCTGAAACATATATTTCTTTTTAATCTGATACCGATTGTAATATAAATGGAATGAAACAATAAAATATGATTACATGAAAAAGTCAAATGAAGACTCACAGTCCAGATATTTTTTCTAATATTTTTGTGTAAATATTTATTTGCAACTAGTAGTATACCCGTTCTTCGTACGGAATATACAGGGTGTCCCAAGAAGATTGAAACGAGCTTTAATTCTTTACCTGTTGGAGATAAGTGGGCAATGTAAATTGCAAAAATGTTGAAAGTAAGGTAGGAAATAAAACTAGTTAATAAAATAGTTCTCCCATTAATTTCCAAAAAATTACACTTTTTAAATTTTTATATGACCCCCTTAGACAAATGTGGTCAATCGCAAAATTTTTATTTTTAATGCAACAAGATCATTAAAACAAGAAAGATCAATCATGCTTAAAGCACTGATTATGAAACACTTTCCAACTTCAATGCAATTTTATTTAAAAATGTCGAAAATGCAATACATTCCTCGGAAATATTTTAAAACTTATCACAATACTGCATTAATTTATTATATTTGAAAACTTAAACCTTCATTGAAAAAAATGAACTTCATTCAAATGACGGCATTGAAATATAAATTGCCTGGTTTAAATATCTCTAAAATGCGATACATTTCACGGTAATATTTTTAAAACTATCATAATACTACGATAATTTATTATATTTGAAAACTTCATCGAAAACAACTGAAATTAATTCAAATGACGTCATAGAAAAAATAACATGCCTGGATCTCTCTTTAAAAACAGGATTTCATTCATAACTTTCTCCCATTCATTTCATTCATCACAATACTATAATAATTTATTTTATTTAAAAATTAAGACCATGGAGCTACAAGTAATTAAACTCGATGCTTTAAACTTCATCGAAAAAAATCGTCCTTATCTTTATGAAATCAATTAATATTTCACTCATATCAGCCATGCAGACTCCATGGACTAAATTATTTTGTTTTAAAGAAATAGAGCAATTCTAATACAACTCCTTCTACATATTTTGCTGTTTACATTTTACATAGGTGAAAAATAGGCTTAATAGTAGAATTAATCAAATTTGGATAATCATTTAAACTCAAATATATTGTATTTGCGTTGTTTAAGTATGTAGATGCACAGAATTTAAGCAAAAATAAATTAGTTTTAGGACGGATACAACACTCAATATGAATTAAAAAGAACTTTAAAAAATCACGATTCTGAAACAAGATGGATAACATATATCATTTTGAAGTGGGTCATGTGATCGTTTCATATCATGGTCACGTGATCGTTTCATATAAGAGGTGTAATTATTATTTTAATTTTTATTTAAAGAACTACTGAATATATTTCGCTGAATTTTTTTTATATATTTTATGGAACAATTTAAATATTACCTAAAATTTTCGAAGCAATTTGTGAATTTTAAATTTGCTTAAAAAATGTTTGAAAAATTAGGTCCCATAGGGCTCAATGTATTTCATTTTTTTAACCCGGGTTCAATCCAAAACTGATTGGGTGATATTATTCATTTATATTCCCATAGGTCCTACAGACCGTCTGAACAACATACTAAAATTTCATTTCGATTAAGTCATTTTTACGGCAGTTATCGTGCTAACGGACAGACAGACAGAATGAACAAAGTCATAAACACTTTTCAACTTCGTTGTAAAGTGTTAAAAAACCGCATATCTGTATCTTTAAAATCAACTGACAAAGGAAAATATGACAAAGGAAAAAATCTGACTTATGTCACTTTTCCGTACCATGTGAAAGACTGTTTCATCCGTGAAAATGGGATCATAAACAAATTGACGATGGAAATTGTTTAGATCAAAAATACGTTAATATGTGTCAAAAATTTTTATTGGTATAATATTTCAATGTGAGAAGTACTTAAGAAACCGTGATTGCATGGTGAGCCTACGCAGATTTCGCAAAAATGTCTCCTATGTATTATCATGCAGTTTTACCTTTTTTGTGATATATCACAAATTTACATTTCTAATTTGATATAAGTTCCCCATTCACAATGTTCAATTTTTCAATTAAATATAACTCGCTCAATTTTAAAGATACGGATATGCTGTTTTTTAATGATCTTGTTGCATTAAAATTAAAAAATTTCTGATTGACCAAATTTGTCTAAGGGAGTCGTATAAAAATTTAAAAAGTGTAACTTTTTGAAAATTAATGGGAGCGCTATTTGATTAACGTAGTCTTATTTCCTACCTTACTTTCAACATTTTTGCAATTTACATTGCCCACTTATCTCCAACAGGTAAAGAATTAAAGCTCGCTTCAATCTTTTTGGGACACCCTGTATAATGTAAAGAAGGTTAAAATTCATAATTCTGCAAATTCCTTTAGTATTCTAGATAATATTGTTATTCAAAACATTATATTAAAATATTTAATTTAATTCTCTTGAAACGAATTATAAGATTATCTGTTCTCGTTATCTTCACAGGCAAATCTTAAAAGCCCTAAAATTGTATTGGAATATATGCCCGTATCATTTTATTCTATTTCAACAATTGGCTAAACACAATATATCGGTTTGATAAGTCTTTACCAAATTAAAGCAGATAACAAAAGAAATTGAAAATATCAATAAGTAAACGGCAAACTCGATTGCCGTAATTGATATAATTCAGTCAGAAATGCAATACCTTTCATTTATAAAATATATTTGTATCCATTTCTTTATAATTTAAATCGGAAAAAATAATATAAATCGTCCGTAGTATAAAAATATTCAATTTAATCGCGTTGCTAAGTAACCTGACATAATTTTCTTCAAATAAATTTGCTACAAAAATATCGTGTGCTTAATGTTACTTTTTTAATTGCTCGTTTTTTACTTTCCCTGCAATACATGGTAATGTATAGGGAAAGTATTGGAATCATACCGAAAATCACAACTCGAGTTTTCGACGGATCTACACGTTTCGAGACCTCTAGAATACGAAAAAACCATTTTTAGCGTGACGTCTGTGCGTGTGTCTGTCTGTCTGTCTGTCTGTGTGTCTGTCTGTCTGTGTGTCTGTCTGTCTGTCTGTGTGTCTGTCTGTCTGTGCAGATTTTGTATCCACTGTAACTAAAAAACTAATGGACCGAATTTCACAAAATTTGGTAGGTAAGTCACTTGTGGGCGGGGCTAGTGCTGATTAGTTTTGGATACGATTCGGAATAAAAGAACCCGCCTTTTTTTGCGAAATGGCCCGCAAAAGCTTGTATCCACTCTAGCTGAAAAACTATTGGACCGAATTTCACAAAATTCGGTAGATGAGTCACGTATAGGTCACTCTGGTGCTGATTAGATTTTGGTACGATTCGGAAAAAAATAACCTGCCTTTTTTTGCAAAACGGCCCGCAAAAATCTTCAAAATCTAAACTAAAGAACTAGGTATACTAAGATATATCCATTAAATGCCCGTTTAATACGTAATGTTTAACGACGAAAAGAATAAGACCAACCCCATTACACTAGGACTAGCCGTTCTCGAGATATTTTAGTTTTTCGTACTTTCCCTACGCCACCTTTCAAAATAAGCCCGGTTACCGAATGAGAACGAAAATTGAATAAAAGTGAAATAAATTTAATTAAAATAAACAGAACGTGGATATAAGTCTGCAGGGAAAGTCATGTGCTGTCCACATCAGATTTTTACTTTCCCTGCAATACATGGTAATGTATAGGGAAAGTATTGGAATCATACCGAAAATCACAACTCGAGTTTTCGACGGATCTACACGTTTCGAGACCTCTAGAATACGAAAAAAACATTTTTAGCGTGACGTCTGTGCGTGTGTCTGTCTGTCTGTCTGTCTGTGTGTCTGTCTGTCTGTCTGTGTGTCTGTCTGTCTGTGCAGATTTTGTATCCACTGTAACTAAAAAACTAATGGACCGAATTTCACAAAATTTGGTAGGTAAGTCACTTGTGGGCGGGGCTAGTGCTGATTAGTTTTGGATACGATTCGGAATAAAAGAACCCGCCTTTTTTTGCGAAATGGCCCGCAAAAGCTTGTATCCACTCTAGCTGAAAAACTAATGGACCGAATTTCACAAAATTCGGTAGATGAGTCACGTATAGGTCACTCTGGTGCTGATTAGATTTTGGTACGATTCGGAAAAAAATAACCTGCCTTTTTTTGCAAAACGGCTCGCAAAAATCTTCAAAATCTAAACTAAAGAACTAGGTATACTAAGATATATCCATTAAATGCCCGTTTAATACGTAATGTTTAACGACGAAAAGAATAAGACCAACCCCATTACACTAGGACTAGCCGTTCTCGAGATATTTTAGTTTTTCGTACTTTCCCTACGCCACCTTTCAAAATAAGCCCGGTTACCGAATGAGAACGAAAATTGAATAAAAGTGAAATAAATTTAATTAAAATAAAGAGAACGTGGATATAAGTCTGCAGGGAAAGTCATGTGCTGTCCACATCAGATTTTTACTTTCCCTGCAATACATGGTAATGTATAGGGAAAGTATTGGAATCATGCCGAAAATCCCAACCCGAGTTTTCGACGGATCTATATGTTTCGAGACCTCTAGAATACGAAAAAACTATTTTTAGCGTGACGTCTGTTTGTGTGTCTGTGTGTCTGTCTGTCTGTCTGTGCAGATTTTGTATCCACTCTAACTAAAAAACAAATGGACCGAATTTCATAAAATTTGGTAGGTAAGTTACTTGTAGGCGAATCTGGTGCTGATTAGTTTGGGGTACGATTCGGGATAAAAGAACCCGCCTTTTTTTTGCGAAATGGTCCGCAAAAACTTGTATCCACTCTAGCTGAAAATCTAATGGACCGAATTTCACAAAATTTGGTAGATAAGTCGCTTATGGGTCAACCTAGTGCTGATTAGATTTTGGTACAATTAAAAAAAAAATAACCTGCCTTTTTTTGAAAAATGGTCCACAAAAATCGACAAAATCTAAAATAAAAAACTACGTATGCTGAAATATATCCATTAAACGCTTGTTTTATACGTAATTTTTAACGAAGAAAAGAATAAGACCAACCCCATTACACTAGGTCTAGCCGTTCTCGAGATATTTTTGTTTTTTCGTTTTTTCTCCACGCCACCTTTGAAAATAAGTCCAGTTATCAAATGAGAACGAAAATTGAATTGAAAGTGAATTAAATTTAATTGAAATAAAGAGAACATGGATATAAGTCTGCAGGGAAAGTCATGTGCTGCTCACATCAGATTTTTATTAATATCTCAACAACTCCTGGTCCTAGAAACTCAAAACATGGACTAAATTTTAAATGGGGTGGAGCTATTCCAAGGCTACCCACAAAATTTCGTAAAATTCGGTGCAGCCGTACTTCCTTGATAATGAGACAAACAAACAAACACACAGGCAGGCAGATAGATGGATTTTCAATTTTATTTATGTAAATTTCTCAAGACATGATGAACCTCGTCCGTCACTGCCCGAGCCCGTTCAGACCTCTAACTAAGCTTCGTAATATTAATAACTATACTTTGAAACTTGATATTGTAAATTTATAAAAGATATAAATTATGGGATATAAAAAGCTATTTCCGTCTATAATAACATATGCATAATGTTCAGAATTGCATTTAAATAAAATCCCCCCTCCCCATCCCACTGACATCTACCTTACAGTTTTGACGTAGAGAAGTAAACAATTGATCATTTCAATTAACATTAATAGAGAAGCTATTCGGCGAGAAATGTGTGTCTTTACGATGAGAGGTGCAAAAGATACTAATGCTGAAAAACTCGGGAACAAAAACAGTTTTCACCAAAAATGTTATACTTAGGAAGATTGAGTAATTATCCAGAACATTGTGAATCTTTTGCAATTTGCACTTTTAGAATACAAACTAGCCGAATACCAGTTGAAAATCAACGGTCTCACAATAAGCAACGTGCATTTTTTAATAATTCGGATTTTCCAGTGGTCCTTTTCAAACTGTCCACCCTTGCACCAAATTTCAAATATCTGTCTCTCTTCAGACTGGGCATTTCTCATTTATTCGGCCAATTTAAAATTTATGTGTGCGGCATTCCTAAATTAGCAAATATTAGAAAGATGAAATTATACACATTATTTCTATCTAACTATCTATCCTTGCGCCAATTTTAAAGTTTCCATCTCATTGCAAAGTCCGTTTTACTATAATTTCACATTTCGACCGTTTTTTTGTGTGGAGTACCCATTAAATGAACACATTTGATAAAATACGTTTTTTCCCGATTTTTTTATTAATTGATTGACGCGTGCACCAAATTTCAAGTCTTTATTTCTCGTGTCACCTTTCATACGTTTTGGTATAAAGCACCACCACCCCCTCTACAGAACATTTTTAAAAAACTCAATTTTTCTTTAATCTTACGATTGACGCGTATATCAAATTTCAAGTATATATTTCATTTAAAATAAAACATTTCTCATATATTCCGTAAATAGAATGTTTTGGTGTGCGGCTACCCAAAGAAGTAAATATTGGAAAACTGAAATTATACACTTTTTTCTCTTCTATTTACCCTCACACTCAAAGACTCAATGTATAATCTATATCTGATCGTGAATTATATTTTTGTATCATTTCACTTTAGAACGTTTTCGTGTGAAGTATCCCCTCCATTTACTATACATTTTTGGAAAATCCAATTTCTTCCGAGGATTTTATTAAATATTTGACCTGTGCAAAAAATTTCAAGTCTCCATCTCACTTAAAAGAAGGCGTTTGTCATTCATTCGGGAAATCGAACATTTTGGTGTGTTGCAAACCCTAAAGTGGCACATGTTGAAACACTAAAATTATGCATTTTCTTTCTTTCGAACTATCTAACCATACATCAAATTTGAAGTCTCTATCTCATCACGAAGTATGCATTTCTATTGTTTCGCATTTCGGACTTTTTGAAGTGGAGCACCCTATACAGAACATTTTGGAAAAATTCGATTTTGCAAAACTTTCACACCTGGAATAGACCTGTCATGTTAGATGATGCAAGTAGTATTTTTAAATAAATTGACCACCATTTGAAAAATGTTGGAAATTGATCACCCCTTGAATATGTTGACCAATGGCCATAATAATATTGGTCATTGATCAACCCTTGAAAATGTTAATCAATGACCAACCCTTAAGAATCTTTCAATGACCAACCCTCGAAAATGTTCGCAATAACCATAACAATGTATATCTTTGACCAACCTTTGTCAAACGTTTGGTAGAAATACAACAGGAATTCATGGGGATGTAGCACCACAAGAAACATTTCTGTCATTCATTTTACCTAAAAATCAATGTATGCTACACATTTAAATTGTGGTTTACAGTAAATTTACCCAAATGGTCATTCACTTCTGCTCAGAACTATTCATATGAGAAATTTATCGCCTGTAATTGTATTTCCCGAATACTCCATTGAAACAAAGGAAACAAAGTCTGCTAATGTGCGAGTAGGTTTCACTGTGCACGGCTTATTTAGGTCATACGGGAAGAAACATACGTGAAGTGTCAAAGTTCGTTTTCAGTAGTATCTAGAATTGTTTTATAATGCTCCAAAAGCCATGTGTCATTTTCCTGTAGAGAGAGATGTAGAGCAATAGTTTCCATCTTTCCCCCTTCCCCCTTTCACTATAATAGTTTTACTATGAAACTTTTACGTTTCTTAGAATAAATATTTTCATTTTTTTTTCTGTTAAAACAGTCAGTGCTCATTGTTTATTAGCCGCCTTCGGCCACCACCTGGTCGCTTTTTGATGAAGCTCGTGAGTAATAGCTCTGAGATGTTATCAAGAAGATATTTTTATGGTTATTGCAGCAACACATTGTTGATTCCTCGGCTACAGGGACAGGAAAAGAGCCGATTGAATATGATCTTCTAACTGGCCGTTGATAAATTAAGTGAATAAACGATTAATTCAGAATCTCTTTCAATATTATTTTTCTATTCTGAAACAATTTACATCAATAAAACTTATTTATTGTAAATTCTTCAACGCGGCATTTTAACCCAAATTTTCGCAATTTTTTTAAATAATTAAAAATGCATTAATTCTCTTGAATTTTTGAATAGCTGGCAATCTTCTATAAGGATAAATATTTCATTATATACCAATAATTATTTTAAGAAACGCTAATTTGCTGATAAATACGTTAGCATTAATATATACATACATAGATAGATATATTGAAATATACGTACATAGATATATATATTGATATATACACAGACACATACACACACACATATATATATATTGATAGATAAATACATAGTCACAAGCGTTTTAATAGTGTAGATAGCAGGAACATTAAAGTTCTATATCTCATCGCAGGTAGCATAATTCTGTAAAGACTCTTCTGTGGACCATTAAAAAACATTTTTTAACATATCATATCATATCATACTCGTATTATGCCATTTCCTTTTATGGTATTACATCCTACTTTATTAGGATTTAGGACTTTATTATGATTAAGTACTAGCCCTTTTTCAAAAATTATTGTTAAAATTTCATTTCAATAACATAAAAACTTTGTCAAAAAACAGCATACATTAAATTTTAGAAGTCAGCCGGTTTCGATAGCAAAAAATAACCCTCTTCTTCAGGACCAACAGGAGGACACAATGAAGTTTATCTTCTTGCGTTTAAGGTTAAATCCTATCCTTTTAGACAAAGATCTGCCATAGAGTATATATATATATATATTTATATATATATACTCTTACTTACTTATTTATATATTTATATATATATATATAAGGCAAAAAAATCGACGCACCCCGCAAAAGAATCCGATAGTAATGAAAATTTACATGCAAATAACTTTCGTCCGAATATGCAAATGATCAAAAATTTGCAGTCAATGAATGAATAGTCGGAACTACAGCGCATTGAAACTGAGCACCAGGGTGGTGTATATAAGGAGCGAACCTCGCTTTCAGGAACAAAACGTGCAGTGGATTTCAATTGCGTTTACGTACTTCAATTGTAACAATGCCTCGCCGGCGAATTTACGGCCACTATAAGCATATGAAGGAGTTTGAAAGAGGGCGTGAAGTCGGATTGCATGAGGCTAGATGGACACACCGACGAATCGCATTTCGGTAGGAGCGATGCAGCAATTGGACGATGTTGGCAGGACTCGGTCCGGAATGGCAGCTTTCAGCGGCAAGCGGGCAGCGAACGGCCTAGAGCGACGACAGAACGGGAAGTTAGGGCGATTGTCAGAGCAGCTGTGACAGCACGAGATTCGTCGTTAACAACCACCCAACGTGCGACAAATACGGAAGTGACCACCCGGACCATTAATAGAAGACTACGGAAGCGAAATCTATACTCGCGGCGCCCATTACGCCGCCTACCACTGACCAGTATGGACCGTCAAGAGCGATTGCAATGGTGCCGGGCCCGATCAACGTGGAATTGTTCAGATTAGGATCGAATTGTTTTCAGTGATGAGTCCTGTTTCTAACTCAGTCCCGACGACCAGCGCAGACGTGTCTGGAGACAGACCGGACATCACAGGATCCTGCTCTTACTGTCACACGCCACACGGCCCAACAACACTCTGGGGTACCATAGTTTGATAGCGGAACCCCTTTGATAGTCCTCCGTGGAATCATCACAGCACAGCGGTACGTTGTCGACATTCTACCACCCGTTGTATTGCCATTCGTTTCGCGACACCTCGGGCTACCGTTTCAGCAAGATAATGCCAGGCCACACACGGCATGCCTCGCTACGACACACTTCTGTCGACACACGATTGTCTGCGTGCATACGACACACTTCCTTGGCGAACCAGATCCCCAGATCTCTCGCCTATGGAGCACATTTGGGCTGAGATGAGGCGTTGCCTGCGACCATCCCTGAATGTAGACGAATTAACTCGTCAATTGGAGGCCATTTGGAACGACATTTCTCAGAACACCATTCGGCAACTGTATGCATCAATGCCACGTCGGGTAACAGCTTATATCAAGGCCAGAGGTGGACCAACGCCATATGGACGTGCTCATTTTGTGTAGATATTTCAGTGCAATAAATCACCCAATTGTTCTGAAATTCTAATCATTTCTTTTTCTGTACATCTACCTTACACGTATCAAATTTTGTCTCATTTGGATTATTCTTTTTTGGTGCGTCGATTTTTTTGTCTTAGAGTATATATATAGGGTGATTAAAAAAGATAGGCCAAACTTTCGAGGTGGTAGTACAGAGATAACAAAGAATTTTTCGTCATAGTTTACCGGGTCGGAAATGAAACGAAAAGGCGTTACAGAGTGCTTACTCGTTGGGAAGCGGTCGCTCCGCAAACTTAAAAAAAACGTCATTCTGGTTGTTATTTTCTGGTTGAAGAAGAAAACCGCGTATGCTAACTTCATCTGGGGAAGAAGAAGAACCCTTATTCAAATTTTCGTAATTGGAAGAGAGGTAAGGGACTATCTGAACGTTACTTTTCCAACCTGATGGATTGGGCGAAGTAGTCCCATAAATTGGGCTCCACGATCGCCCGATCTATCGTGTCTTGACTTCTTTTTATAGGGATATCTAAAGAGTATCGTCTATGACACTCTCCTTGAATCTGAAGAGGAACTCGTCGCCAGAATTTCGGCCGCTGCTGCCGACGTGCCCGACATGCCTGGTATGTTCGAGAGAGTTCGCCAATTTCTCCATCGCCGCCGTGAGACATGCATTCAGGTTGGCGGTCGCTCTTTTGAGCCATTACTGTAATTATTGTTTATTAAATATCATTGTATAACTTCGAAGTCATTCTTGTGTTTTCGCCTCACCTCATCGGTTTCACCATTAAGCGCCTACTGGCGCCTTTTCGTTTCATTTCCGACCTGGGAAACTATGACGAAAAATGCTTAGTTTAGTGTGTACTACCTCCTTGTAAAGTTTGGCCCATCTTTTTTTAATCACCCTGTATAAATAATATATTACTTCTATTTATTATGTACCGTTTGATCTACACAGGAGAAAATCTGGAGGTTGCCAAGTTTGGCGATTTATCGCTTTATCTTCCACGTCTTCCAACACAGAAACTGAAATTCACGAGATTAGTGTCACAGCTTTATGCAATTTACCGGGGATTGCTATTCGACAAAAAGGGTATCTTAAATATATTATATTAATATATTATTTAATATTTTATATTAATATATTATTTAATATTTTATATTAACTCTATGGGATTCGTTTTTGTTCCACAATATTCTATGCATATGAGATGGGCATACGAATATCCGTTACCCGATTAAGTGGGGCTGACTCTATTTCAAAATCCTTCAGACCATTTTTGTCGATATTATCATAGACAGCTATAAAGTCTATGAAAAAGTGATGGGTTTTAATACCAATGTCTTTATATTTTTCAAGAATATGGCGTAGAATAAAAAATTTTCTATGGTGGAAATAATCACTCCTAAATCCACATCAGAACCGCGGCCTCCGCTCGAAAGAGGGCTGTGGCAGTCAAATTAGTGACGTCACGAAAAACGACTCACGGTTGGCGAAACGATTCCATTCGCTCAGTTTGCAAGTTTAAAGCTCGTTTTTAACACTTTACAACAAAGTTGAAAAGTGTTTATGACTTTTTAACACTTTACAACAAAGTTGAAAAGTGTTTATGACTTTGTTCATTCTGTCTGTCTGTCTGTCTGTCTGTCTGTCTGTCTGTCCGTTAGCACGATAACTGCCGTAAAAATGACTTAATCAAAATGAAATTTTAGTATGTTGTTCAGACGGTCTGTAGGACCTATGGGAATATAAATGAATAATATCACACAATTAGTTTTGGATTGAACCCGGGTTGAAAAAATGAAATACATTGAGCCCTATGGGACCTAATTTTTCTAACATTTTTTAAGCGGATTTAAAATTCACAAATTGCTTCGAAAATTTTAGGTAATAGTCAAATTGTTCCATAAAATATATAAAAAAAAATTCAGCTAAATATATTCAGTAGTTTTTTAAATAAAAATTAAAATAATAATTACACATCTTATATGAAGGGATCACGTGACCATGATATGAAACGATCACATGACCCACTTCAAAATAATATATGGCATCCATCTTGTTTCAAATTCGTGATTTTTTAAAGTTCTTTTTAATTCATATTGAGTGTTGTATCCATCCTAAAACTACTTTATTTCTGCTTAAATTCTGTGCATCTACATACTAAAACAACACAATGACAATATATTTGAGTTTAAATTCTCATTCAAATTTGATTATTTCTACAATTAAGCCTATTTTTCACCTATGTAAAATGTAAACAGCAAAATATGTAGAATGAGTTGTATTAGAATTACTGTATTTCTTTAACACAAAATAATTCAGACCATGGAGTCTGCATGGCTGATATGAATGAAATATTAATTGATTTTATAAACAGAAGGATGATATTTTTCGATGAAGTTTTAAGCATAAAGTTTAATTACATGTAGTTCCATGGTCTTAATTTTTAAATAAAATAAATTATTATAGTATTGTAATGAATGAAATGGAGAAAGTTATGAATGAAATCCTGCTTTTATAGAGAGATCCAGGCGTGTTATTTTTTCTATGACGGCATTTGAATGACTTTCAGTTGTTTTCGATGAAGTTTTCAAATATAATAAATTATCGTAGTATTATGATAGATTTAAAAATATTACCGTGGAATGTATTGCATTTTAGAGATATTTAAACCACGCAATTTATATTTCAATGCCGTCTTTTGAATGAAGTTCATTTTTTTCAATGAAGGTTTAAGTTTTCAAATATAATAAATCAATGTAGTATCGTGATAAGTTTTAAAATATTACCGAGGAATGTATTGCATTTTCGACTTTTTTAAATAAAATTGCATTGAAGTTGGAAAGTGTTTCATAATCAATGCTTTAAGCATGATTGATCTTTCTTGTTAAAAATATTTTAGTACTTTTTTTTCTTTCTCTCGGAGAGTGGAGGAGCAGAGGCCCCGTTTAAACTCGCAAACTGAACGGACGGAATCGTTTCGCCAACCGTGGATCGTTTTTCGTGACGTCACTAAGTTGACTGCCACGGCCCTCTCTCGAGCGGAGGCCCCGTCAGAACCCGCCTATAGGGACGTTAGCCGAAGCTAAATCTTCTTTATTCTAAAACCGGCTACTTGGTATGAATGATATCGTCAATCTCCACAGAGGTTCGCAAAATTGCGACGCATAACAAATTTTCTCACTGCCTGCCAATACAGTTATTGGCGATTCCGTGCTGTAGAGTCATTGTCACCAGCTGTTGAAACATTAATCCATTGAGCTTTCTTTAAATCAAATTACAGAAGTGTCCATAGTGACAAACGAAACCACCATACAAATATGTTTGTCATCCAGTCTTATCTATAAAGCTGTATTCAAACAAGATAACAGGAGTGTCGATAACAAATCACCGATCAAAAACACGTGGTTATGGTCCATTTGTCTGAAATTAATTTGCTTCCTTTTGGATATAAGTAGGGGGGTAACCAACTTCATGAATTTTAAATCGCTCCCAATTGCAAGTTTTTGATTCGAAACTATAAGTGTTAAGGAAAAAGATATTCCGAAAAGAGGACTTTGAAAACAAAATCTTATGTGGAAAGGGCACGAATTTCGCCACACAAGCATTTTTCAAGACAGCGTTTAGAGCGAAATAATGATGTATACATACTCGATATTTGATTTTTTTAACACTTTACAACAAAGTTGAAAAGTGTTTATGACTTTGTACATTCTGGCTGTCTGTCTGTCCGTTAGCACGATAACTGCCGTAAAAATGACTTAATCAAAATGAAATTTTAGTATGTTGTTCAGACGGTCTGTAGGACCTATGGGAATATAAATGAATAATATCACCCATTTAATTTTGGATTGAACCCGGGTTGAAAAAATGAAATACATTGAGCCCTATGGGACCTAATTTTTCAAACATTTTTTAAGCGGATTTAAAATTCACAAATTGCTTCGAAAATTTTAGGTAATATTCAAATAGTTCCATAAAATATATAAAAAAGAATTCAGCGAAATATATTCAGTAGTTTTTTAAATAAAAATTAAAATAATAATAACACCTCTTATATGAAGCGATCACGTGACCATGATATGAAAATATCACGTGACCCACTTCAAAATGATATATGGCATCCATCTTATCTCAAAATCGCGATTTTTAAAGTTCTTTTTAATTCATATTGAGTGTTGTATCCGTCCTAAAATCACTTTATTTTTGCATAAATTCTGTGCATCTACATACTGAAACAACGCAATTACATTATATTTCAGTTTAAATGTTCATCCAAATTTGATTATTTCTGCAACGAAGCCTATTTTTCACCTATGTAAAATGTAAACAGCAAAATATGTAGAATGAGTTGTATTAGAATTGCTGTATTTCTTTAACACAAAATCATTTAGTTCATGGAGTCTGCATAGCTGATAGGAATCAACTATTCATTGATTTTACAAACAGAAGGACGATTTTTTTCGATGAAGTTTTACGCATAGAGTTTAATTACATGTAGTTCCATGGTCTTAATTTTTAAATAAAATAAATTATTATAGTATTCTGATGAATGACATGAATGGGAAAATGTTATGAATAAAATGCTGTTTTTATAGAGAGATCCAGGCGTGTTATTTTTTCTCTGACGTCATTTGAATGAATTTCAGTTGTTTTCGATGAAGTTTTCAAATATAATAAATTATCGTAGTATTATGATAGTTTTAAAAATATTTCCGAGAAATGTATCGCATTTTAGAGATGTTTAAACCAGGCAATTTATAAATCAATGACGTTATTTTAATGAAGTTCATTTTTTTCGATGAAGGTTTAAGTTCTCAAATATAATAAATTAATGTAGTATTGTGATAAGTTTTAAAATATTACCGAGGACTGTATTGCATTTGAGACATGTTTAAATAAAATTGCATTGAAGTTGGAAAGTGTTTCATAATCAATGCTTTAAGCATGATTGATCTTTCTCGTTTCTTTTTCGTAAATCTTCATGTTTTCTCCAGCCTCCAAAAGGAAATATTGGAAGTTCATATGCCAGATGGAGTCCCCCCCCCCTCCTCCACTCTAGTGGTGGCAGTCCCCCCCCATCTCCACTCTAGTGGTGGCAGCCCCCCCTTATAGGTGGGCCTCTCCTGGAAAACTCTTTAAGCACCCCAATAATTTAAAAAGACAAACTCCATGAGTGTACACGTTATGTGTATCTAAGTAAAGTAACTATGTCCGATCGAATAAATGCGATTGCAACGCCCCTATCGGATAAATGATAAGTTAGAATGATGAACTCGGCAACAAAGCGAGATATACATAAAAAGTCAATTATAAAGTTGTAGAGCACTGTATAATTGTTACGAGTCGGCACTAAAACTATTACAGAAAGCATTTGTTTAACACAATATGATTATTGACGAATTGTTCTGCTATTCAGGATTGATACAATGAACAACACTTACATTAATATAAATCTAGAGTAGAGTCTGTTTAAAATGCTCTCCGTCAGAGAAAATGCGCATTTTAATTCCAGGCCAACGGCCGTACCGTGCAGAAAACACCGGTTCTCGTTAGATCACCGAAGTCAGGCAGCATCGGGCGCGGTTAGTACTTGGGTGGGTGACCACCTGGGAACACCGCGTGCTGTTGGCCATCTCGGGTGCGGTATCCCCGTGGTTTGCGCGCTAGATTTGCACGCTACCACAAATGCCGCCGTGTTCATGCGGAGTACGATCACGTTAAACATGTGGGTCCGTAAGTCCTTCCGAGAGGTTGGTAGTAGGGGAAGGAGGGTACGATCTCTGTGGATGCCTCCCCCACTGGGTTCCGGTCTAAATTGGGTGGCTCTTCCTTACCGTCCAAACAGTTACCTTACACCTTTCTGGTAGTTTGTTGCTCTAAGTCCTCTGGACGAGCCGGACGGCCTGGGGCTTTCACACCTTTCTGGTAGGTCGGACAGTCTGGGTCTCAACAACAACAACATTTGAATTCCAGAACAAATATTACCTCATACTTTGACAAACACTGCAGGTGTCGTAGTGTTAAAGGCTCTGGTGATACAAATTTTTAACAAGTATTTATTGCCTTCCATATACGTGTTTCGTTCGTTCCCGGTGTCGATTTCTAGTAACAAGCCAATGGTCTACAACTTAACCATTTATGTTTTCGTCTATCTTGCTTTGTTGCCGAGTGCGACATAATAACTTTTTAAAGTCCTCGCTAGTTGAGCTGCAATCATTTTTATTCGTTCTGTCATGATCACTAGTATACCTAACGTGAACACCCAATAACGTTCCTTGCAACGTTATTGAAATGGTTAAAGACTTTCATGGGAAACTTTTATTTCTTTTGTCTTAAGAAATAATACATGAAATGTATGCTTTTTTTCAACTTACGTTTCATTTACAGATTTCAAATAATTCTATTTCTCAATTGGCAACTAGGCGCTTATTGAAATGTCATTAACTCCTCAAAAGTTAAAAAAAAAGAGAGATTCGGAATTTTTTTGGGAACTGTTTATACTTTCGTTGTGGAAGTGGGCAGTGTACGTAAAAGGAACAAGAAAGATCAATCATGCTTAAAGCATTGATTATGAAACACTTTCCAACTTCAATGCAATTTTATTTAAACATGTCTCAAATGCAATACATTCCTCGGTAATATTTTAAAACTTATCACAATACTACATTAATTTATTATATTTGAAAACTTAAACCTTCATCGAAAAAAATGAACTTCATTCAAATGACGGCATTGGAATATAAATTGCCTGGTTTAAACATCTCTAAAATGTGATACATTCCTCGGTAATAATTTTAGAATTATCATAATACTACGATAACTTATTATATTTGAAAACTTCATCGAAAACAACTGAAATTCATTCAAATGACGTCATAGAAAAAAAACGCGCCTGGCTCTCTCTATAAAAGCAGCATTTCATTCATATATAATTTCCCATTCATATCATTCATCACAATACTATAATAATCTATTTTATTTAAAAATTAAGACCATGGAGCTACAAGTAATTAAACTCTATGCTTAAAACTTCATCGAAAAAAATCGTCCTTCTCTTTGTAAAATCAATGAATATTTCATTCATATCAGCTATGCAGACTCCATGAACTAAATGATTTTGTGTTAAAGAAATACAGCAATTCTAATACAATTCATTCTACATATTTTGCTGTTTACATTTTACATAGGTAAAAAATAGGCTTCGTTGTGGAAATAATCAAATTTGGATGGGCATTTAAACTCAAATATATTGTAATTGCCCTGTTTCAGTATGTAGATGCACAGAATTTAAGCAGAAATAAAGTGGTTTTAGGATGGATACAACAGTCAATATGAATTAAAAAGAACTTTAAAAATCACGATTTTGAGACAAGATGGATGCCATATATCATTTTGAAGTGGGTCATGTGATCTTTTCATATCATGGTCACGTGATCCCTTCATATAAGAGGTGTTATTAATATTTTAATTTTTATTTAAAAAACCACTGAATATATTTCGCTGAATTTTGTTTTATATATTTTATGGAACAATTTGAATATTGCCTAAAGTTTTCGAAGCAATTTGTGAATTTTAAATCCGCTTTAAAAATGTTTGAAAAATTAGGTCCCATAGGGCTCAATGTATTTCATTTTTTCAACCCGGGTTCAATCCAAAACTACTTGGGTGATATTATTCATTTATATTTCCATAGGTCCTACAGACTGTCTGAACAACATACTAAAATTTCATGTTGATTAAGTCATTTTTACGGCAGTTATCGTGCTAACGGACAGACAGACAGAATGAATGAACAAAGTCATAAACACTTATCAACTTTGTTGTAAAGTGTTAATAAAAGGGGAAAGTATTGCAGTTGCGTCAAAAATCTAACGCTCAGATTTTAACGAATCAACACATATTGGGCATCACTAAGTACTGATCATTTTTTTTTTTTCAATAATGCCTGTAGACACGTTACTTCTCGAACGAATTCACGAAGTCTAATGAAATTTGGTACGATTATTTCAATCGCTGAACGTCAGAGGCCTATTGATTTTCGAGGTAAATAGACTAAGGAAAGGCCCTAATTTATCGAACATTTTTTTTTTTTTTTTCGAAAATCGAAAAACCTTATGAGAACATAAATATGATTAAAAATGTTGCAAACATAAATATCTAATATATGCTTTGTGTTTGGAAATGAATGCTATTATAAGATGATGGTATGCGCCGTTCTCGAGATATTTTATGTTTTTGATATAAAATTGAAATAAATCATAAAAATGAAATTAACTCGCTATTATTAAATAAATGAATGCTTTATAAATACTTTTAAACCAAAATCAATGAATACTATTATTTATCATGAAATTATCATGAGCTGTTCTCGAGGTATTAAAAATTTATAGTTTTTCACATGGAGCGCTAATGGAGTAATGCTTCTCTCGAGCAAATTGATAAAATCCGTTAAAATTTCGTGCAATTTGTTCGATCCATAAATGTCAGGAACATATTGATTATCATGTAGCTCAAACTAGAAGAACCCCTGCAATTTTTCGAATATTATTTTTCTAATATCGAAACAAAAAATTATTAAAACCTTAATATTTTTAAACTTGTCGCGAATACAGCCATTTTATGCATAATTTATTATTTAGAAGCGACTGGTATAACTTACGGAATGAAAACCAACTCTGTTCTTGAGATATTGCGCGTTTTTAATCTAAACTGAAGAAAAATATAAAAAATTAAATTATATAACTATAAAAGTACTAAAAATTATTAAAAAAAATTATAAAAAATCATACAAATTGCAAAAAAAGAATTTTTTTTTTTGCAAAACTTTTTAAAAAAATGTGAAGTACTTTTAACCAAAAATCAAGACAATTGGTCCCTCTTGCTTATTAGTCATCATAAGATGTTCTCGAGGTATTAGAAATTTAACTTTTCCGCAATGAGTGTGATATTTTCTAGCATACTGTGGCTTGCATATTTTAACCGGTAACAACAATAAATTAATTTACGAAGAGATCTAGTAATTGGAAAACTCTAATTGGCGACCACACCAGCAAAAGTATCTTAATAAAATGTATCGTGTAACATAGAAACTAATTACCAAATGAAAATTAAAAATAAATGAATAAATAAATAAAGATCTAAAAATAATAGCAAAAGTATTTAAATCATTTCCTCAGTGAGTAAAACTACAAACTTGTGTGCGCTAGGGCAAAATAAGTATAAAAGCAACCGATGTTGGAAGCTATATACGAAGCATCAATAACTAACTTAAAAAATCGGTTGTGGGCAAAACATGACTTTCCCTACATAATGCAATCACTTGAATTCTTTCACAGAAAACTAATTATATACACCAAATCCATGGCACAATGTTTTTGACCTTCAATTGTTCAATTATATTTGGCACTTTTCTGGGTGACAATGTATTGCAAAGTATTGCAAAGTACCCAATTAACTTTATCACGCTAATCTAACTTGATAATTCAAAATATTGCTAGCATGTGCTAAGCAATTTTATCCATATACTAGCAGCATACACTTTCTTCGTACGGAGTATATAATATAAAAAAACTTATTATTTATTCACAATCATGTGTAAATTATGTTAAAATGTTAAATTTATTGCTCATAAAGAAAAGTTTAAGAATCTCTGTTCTCACTATACAAAATTATCTTCACGGGTAGATCTGAAGAATAAAACATCCTGGCCTCTTTTGAAAGCAAATATACAAAAAATATGAAATTGAATCAATATATACAAAATAAAAGCGCTAAAATTGTATGGGACCCGTACTACCCATATACTCGAATATTAGAAGATATAACCTGTATTAGTAGATTACATGTATAAATTGAAAATATCAATAAACCCGTAATTGATTCCAATATATGCCAGAATGAAAGCACTAAAATTATATGGGAATATATATATATATATATATATATATATATATATATATATATATATATATATATATATATATATATATATATATATATATATATATATATATATATATATTTCCATAAACTTTAAGAATTTATTTAATCATTTCCATCATCTTTTGCCTGTAAAGGATTTGAATGTTACTAAAACTTTTAAATATAACAAGCCTATTGGAAGAACCATTTTTAATTACAATGCAATTTCAAAATCTCTCTCAGTCGACATAGATTCCTCAACAAATGTAGATGGTGAATGTATTTGTAGTGTTGATAATTATGCTGAATTTATTAATCCACACTTGGGTCATATAGTTACTGGTGACTTAGCCATTGTAAAAGATAAATCTTTAAGAACTATTATGTCATTTGGCACTAAATTCAGGTTACCTTCATGTAATAATTCTAAACAAGTCTTAAAGTCAATCAATCTGGACCTTGATAAATTTATTTATGGATTAGCTTCTAAATATGCTCAGCCTTTAGAGGCATTTAATATGTGGAAATTTACTATTTTGAGATCTATTAAAAATGCCATTTGTAGTATTAATTTATCTAGATCTATATATAATATGGATAATATAAAGCAATCTGTTAATAATTTACATAGATCTTTTGTTGTTACTTATGTTGATAAAGCCTCCAATAATTATGCTATTATTTGTAAAAAATTCTATATTCAATATCTGCTAGATTATTTAAAAAATAATAGTCTATTTAAAATTGATTCACACTCTCTTAATAGTATCAAATTGAAAATTATCAATATGTATAGTGATTTAGATATTAATAATAAATTTTTGACATTTCCATATATTGTGCTTATACCTAAATTTCATAAAAATCCTATTAAATTTAGAACTGTTACTAGTGGTCATAATTCATACTCTACTACTGCTAGTAAATTATTACTAAATTATTTAAATGTACTAAATAGTAATTTACGAGATTCTGGTGATAGCTACATTATTCTAAATAACAGTAAAGAATTAAAAAATAAATTAAAAACGCTTGGTAAAATAATAGGATTTCAAACTTTTGATTTTAAAGATCTTTTTAATAATATTCAGATCACTGATCTATATGATGTCATTTTAGCTTTATATAATGCTTATATTACTAATCATTCTAATCTTACTAAATTTACCAATTTTCCTAAGCTTCTCCATTTTGTTCTTTTCAATAATTATATCTTTCAAGGTAATAAATTATACTTACAAGTCTCAGGTGTTCCACAAGGTGGCTGTAGTAGCAGTATGTTAGCTAATTTATACCTATATCAATATAAAAAATTCTTTACTTCAACTGATTATAAAATTTATAGATATGTAGATGATCTGATTTGTCTTGTATTTACTGATAACTATGTCATAGATATAGATTTCTATCCGGATAATTTGGAATTAATACCTAATGAAACTTCTATTAGTAATAATATTTATTATTTGGATTTAAATCTAATTATAGAACCTGATCTTGGGATAGTTACTAATTTATATGATAAAAAAGATTTTTTTAAATTTAATATTAATAAATTATTACCTTTTAATTCCTGCAACTCGATTCAATTGTTTAGAAATATTATACTTAATCAACTTTTTAGAATTTATAGATTATCAGATAAAAAATTTCATGCTTTGCACATTAATAACCTCAAAATTACCAGTAAAATGTATCAATATCCTGCTTATTTAGTAAATAGTATAGTTAATAAGTTTCGATTAGCCTAAATTCTCTTATTCTCCCCTTATTATCTTATTTTAGCCGTACTTCTTCATTCTCTTGAAATTATATTTTCATCTTTTTATCTTGAAGCTTTAACTGTTGAATAACTCATTTTATTGCTTTTGCGCAGTACTGTTTTTATTACTCTCTTTGGCAACAGCTAATCACATCTTTTCTTTTTGGCATATAGCAACATTGCTCTAGTCATATTTTGCTCGTCATGGTTGCGCTGATGAGGTGTGTTTTGAGGTATTTATGTTTCCTTTATTGTTCCATTCTATATGCTTGTCGTCCATATAACACAAGTTTATAGATAAAATCTATCTTGTGTTTCAGAAACAAGCATTTTTGTGTTCATTTCGAAGGGATATATGGACCCGAAGAGAATTTTTTCGAAATGAACGTATCGTAAGCCTAAATCTCTTCCATGTGCAAGCTTTTTTGCTTGATTTTTTGTTTTCTTATTTGCATTCCTCATTTTTGAAATTTGTTGATTGTCTTTGTCTTTATGACCTGCATTACGCTTTATTATTTCCTCTTTATGTCTTAATTTCTTATATTTCTTTGTATTTTGTAGAAAATTTTGGAATAGTGTATTATGAGTTACTACATACATTCTAACTTTGGATTTAATAATTTATTTATATATATATATATATATATATATATATATATATATATATATATATATATATATATATATATATATATATATATATATATATATATATATATCGCCGTACTACTTATATTTTCGCAGATTAGAAAATATGCCCGTGTGTTAGTAGAAGATTACCCGTATTACAATATGAGTCTCAAAAATCATTGCCAAAATAAAACAGATGACGTAATAAATTGAAAATATCAATAATCCTCGTAATCTTTATACCAGAAGGTCGTAAGTGATTCCAATATATGCCAATATATATCAAAATATATGCTTATATACCTGTACTACTTATATCCTCGTAGATTAGAAGATATACCCATGCATTTGTAGAAAATTACTCGTACAACGTACTATATATGAGTTTCAACAATTTTTGTCATAATAAAACAATGGCATATTAACTTGAAAATATCAATAATTCCTGAATCAGCAGTACCCGAAAATATCAATAATAGTAATGTTTAAACCCGAAGACCGTAATTGATATTATCCAGTCAAAAATTCAATGTCAATGAAATTTATTTTATATACATATCTTTATTATTCAAATCAGAAAAGATTTAATAAAAATCGTATGCCGCATAAACACATTGGATTTACATACCTTGCTAAACGACATGATATCATTTGCTTCAAATGAATTGATGGAAATCTTATCGTCTGAATAATTCTATCTCCATGGAAGGTTTGGCGACATTTTCGTCAATTTAACGACAATTTAAAATATCGCCAAATTTATCGCCAAGTGGGAGTATAGAACTGACAGTCCCATTTTGCGTCAAATTGACGAAACACCATCACAATACTATCCCCTAACAAAACACAATTAATTTCATTTATTAAGCGCAATATTATCAATTTCATGATATTTTTATGGATTTGCAAACATTTTTATCAATTTGGTGACATTTTAAAAATTCGCTAAATGTGTTACTAAGTAGGATGGATGGATTGGCAAACAAATGGACAAATACTACCTAAACATAGTTTCAGTACTCTCTTCTAAAAAAACAAATTTAATTTCATTGATTTGCGTCGTTTTTATCAATTTGGCGACATTTCCATCAATTTGGCAACGTTTAAGAAAAATTGCCAAGTTAGCGATATACCGCAAAATTCTTAGGTCTGAATTTGCAAATCTGAAGAATAAAACATCTTGATCCCGTTTGTATATACTAAATGAAAACACTAAAATTGTATTAGAAGATATACCCGTTCTACTCTTTTTCTGTTTCAACAATAGGTTAAATGAATTTATTGAGTGCAATATATGAGTTTATTAGCTAAACACAATATATTGGCTTGAAAACTCTTTGCCAAAATAAATGAAAGTGATGTATGCAGTCCTCAATTAATATAATTAACAGTAAAATCAAACCGTTCATTTACAAAATATATTTTTGCATCTATTTATTTATTATTCCAATAGAAAAAATAATAATAAATATTAACAAGCACATTTAATTTAATTGCATTGCTGAGCAACTTCATGTAAGATAGAATCTTCCTCATAAAATGCGAAATTAAATAACCATTTTGATTTCTTTTTACTTTTTATTATTGAGTAAATGCTTGTGAAAAATAAACCATAGAGATAGATTTTCAATTTAAATTCATGTTTCAAACAATTCATGCTTTCAGATAGTGACTAATTAGCGCAAAATCCTCCACCAAACTCAGAAATAAAGTTTTAATTCAGTTTGACGTTTTAAACAAACGATTTTCATCCTTTCCGCTTGGATAAACCACGGAGTTAGAGAGTAGAATTCCTAGGAAAAAGTTCCGTTTTTTAACACTTTACAACAAAGTTGAAAAGTGTTTATGACTTTGTTCATTCTGTCTGTCTGTCTGTCTGTCTGTCTGTCTGTCTGTCTGTCTGTCCGTTAGCACGATAACTGCCGTAAAAATGACTTAATCAAAATGAAATTTTAGTATGTTGTTCAGACGGTCTATAGGACCTATGGGAATATAAATGAATAATATCACCCAATTAGTTTTGGATTGAACCCGGGTTGAAAAAATGGAATACATTGAGCCCTATCGGACCTAATTTTTCAAGAATTTTTTAAGCGGATTTAAAATTCACAAATTGCTTCGAAAACTTTAGGCAATATTCAAATTGTTCCATAAAATATATAAAAAAAAATTCAGCGAAATATATTCAGTAGTTTTTTAAATAAAAATTAAAATAATAATAACACCTCTTATATGAATTTATCACGTGTCCATGATATGAAACGATCACATGACCCATTTCAAAATGATATATGGCATCCATCTTGTCTCAAAATCGTGATTTTTAAAGTTCTTTTTAATTCATATTGAGTGTTGTATCCATCCTAAAACTACTTTATTTTTGCCTAAATTCTGTGCATCTACATACTTTAACAACGCAATGACAATATGTTTCAGTTTAAATGGTCATACAAATTTGATTATTTCTACTATTAAGCCTATTTTTCACCTATGTAAAATGTAAACAGCAAAATATGTAGAATGAGTTGTATTAGAATCGCTGTAATTCTTTAACACAAAATCATTTAGTCCATGGAGTCTGCATGGCTGATATGAATGAAATATTCATTGATTTTAGAAAGAGAAGGACGATAATTTTCGATGAAGTTTTACGCATAGAGTTTTACTTACTTGTAGCTCCATGGTCTTAATTTTTAAATAATATAAATTATTATAGTATTGTGATGAATGACATGAATGGGGGAATTATTTATGAATGAAATGTTGCTTTTATAGAGAGAGCCAGGCGTGTTATATTTTTATGACGTCATTTGAATGAATTTCAGTTGTTTTCGATAAAGTTTTCAAATATAATAAATTATCGTAGTATTATGATAATTCTAAAATTATTACCGAGGAATGTATCACATTTTAGAGATGTTTAAACCAGGCAATTTATATTTTAATGCCGTCATTTGAATGAAGTTAATTTTTTTCGATGAAGGTTTAAGGTTTCAAATATAATAAATTAATGTAGTATTGTGATAAGTTTTAAAATATTACCGAGGAATGTATTGCATTTTAGACATGTTTAAATAAAATTGCATTGAAGTTGGAAAGTGTTTCATAATCAATGCTTTAAGCATGATTGATCTTTCTTGTCATTAATATCTCGACAACCCCTGATCTTAGAATCCCGAAACTTCAAAATTTATGGGGAGCTCTTTCAAGGCTACCCACAAAATTTCATTAAATTCGGTTTAGCAGTTCTCTCGTGATGATGAGACAAACGAAAGTTTCGTTTTTAACACTTTACAACAAAGTTGAAAAGTGTTTATGACTTTGTTCATTCTGTCTGTCTGTCTGTCTGTCTGTCTGTTCGTTAGCACGTTAACTGCCCTAAAAATGACTTAATCAAAATGAAATTTTAGTATGTTGTTCAGACGGTCTGTAGAACCTATGGGAATATAAATGAATAATATTACCCAATTAGTTTTGGATTGAACCCGGGTCGAAAAAATGAAATACATTGAGCCCTATGGGACCTAATTTTTCAAACATGTTTTAAGCGGATTTAAAATTCACAAATTGCTTCGAAAATTTTAGTTAATATTCAAATTGTTCCATAAAATATATAAAAAAAAATTCAGCGAAATATATTCAGTAGTTTTTTAAATAAAAATTAAAATAATAATTACACCTCTTATATGAAACGATCACGTGACCATGATATGAAACGATCACATGACCCACTTCAAAGTGATATATGGCATCCATCTTGTTTCAAAATCGTGATTTTTTTAAGTTCTTTTTAATTCATATTGAGTGTTGTATCCGTCCTAAAACTACTTTATTTTTGCTTAAATTCTGTGCATCTACATACTGAAACAACGCAATGACAATATATGTGAGTTTAAATGCTCATCTAAATTTGATTATTTCTACAACTAAGCCTATTTTTCACCTATGTAAAATGTAAACAGCAAAATATATAGAATGAGTTGTATTTTAGAATTCCTGTATTTTTTTAACACAAAATAATTTAGTCCATAGAGTCTGCATGGCTGATATGAATGAAATATTAATTGATTTCATAAAGAGAAAGACGATTTTTTTCGATGAAGTTTCAAGCATAGAGTTTAATTTTTTGTAGCTCCATGGTCTTAAACAAAATGTTTAAATAAAATAAATTATTATAGTATTGTGATGAATGAAATGAATGGGAGAAAGATATGAATGAAATCCTGTTTTTATAGAGAGATCCAGGAGTGTTATTTTTTCTATGACGTCATTTGAATAAATGTCAGTTGTTTTCGATGAAGTTTTCAAATATAATAAATTATCGTAGTATTATGATAATTCTAAAACTATTACCGAGGAATGTATGGCATTTTAGAGATGTTTAAATCATGCAATTTCTATTTCAATGCCGTCATTTGAATGAAGTTCATTTTTTTCGATGAAGGTTTAAGTTTTCAAATATAATAAATTAATGCAGTATTGTGATAAGTTTCAAAATATTACCGAGGAATGTATTGCATTTTAGACTTGTTTAAATAAAATTGCATTGAAGTTGGAAAGTGTTTCATAATCATTGCTTTAAGCATGATTGATCTTTCTTGTTTACTAATATCTCGCTAACCACTGGTCGTAGAAACTCAAATCTTAGACTAAATTTTAAGTGGGGCTATTTCCAGGCTACCCACAAAATTTCATCAAATTCTGTTCGGCCGTTCTCCCGTGATGATGGGACAAACAGACAGATTTTCAATTTTATTTTTATAGATTAAACGATTTTTTAATCTTTAGAAAATAATGAATTTCCTCAAATTTTGGTGTTATTTTTGTCAATTTGGCGACACTTTCCTCAACTTAGCTACGTTTTCAAAAAGTCGGTAAGTCGGTATATTTCACCAAATTTATCGCCAATGTCAGCCTATTTAAGGATGTTACTTATTTAATGTTATGTAACTTTCTGATAAATTTATCGTTCTATATCTCGAGAACAGCGTTGAAAGCGTTCTAAAGTTAGTGCGATTAGTTTTCTAATGAAAAATTACGTAAAAAATGATTATTTATTTAACATTATCAAAGATTCTGATTTTTTAATAATTTTTGTCACGAATTCATTCGAAAATTGTGGGGAGGGAGGACCTTTTAGGTACATCACTATTAAAGTGATTTGTTGCATTATTTGATGATTATTTATATTTCAAATTTATAAGAAGCAAGACAAATGCCAAACCATTCTCTTGCAGGCACCAATCTGTCTTCTTCAAATTGTTTGCATTTCCTTTAAGCTTATTTACACCCTTTTATTTAACTTGATATGTTGTTTGTTTGTTTGTCAGTGCGATTCAAATTCCTGAGGCCCTAACTAATCACTTTCATTAATCATAGTATAAAGAAATTTAGTATGTCGTTATCATTTGCAGTACATTTCAATGTCTTGGATTTTGAACCTTATCTGGTAAACCTAATTCTTATGGCGGGCCCAGTTCCAGATATCCTGGGCTCGCCATAAGAATGTATTCGTTTTTAACACTTTACAACGTAGTTGAAAAGTGTTTATGACTTTGGTCATTCTGTCTGTCCGTTCGCACGATAACTGCCGTAAAAATGCTTTATCAAAATGAAATTTTAGTATCTTGTTGAGACGGTCTGGGGGACACATTGTAATGTGAATGAATAATGTCATCCAATTAGTTTTGGATTGAACCCGGGTTGAAAAAATGAAATACATTGAACCCTATGGGATCTAATTTTTCAAACATTTTTTAAGCAAACTTAAAATTCACAAATTGCTTCGAGCGTTTTAGGAAGTATTCAAATTATCCCATAAAATATATAAAAAAAATTTCAGCAAAATATGTTCGGTAGTTTTTTAAATAAAAATTAAAATATTAATTACACCCATATAAACTGAAGAGATCGCTTGACCCACTTCAAACTAAAATATGACATCCATCTTTTCTCCCAGAGAAAAAATCCTGATTTTTAAAGTTCTTTTAAATTTATATTTTATGTTGTATGAGTCCTAAAATCGCTTTATTTTTGCGTACTTTTTTTGCATCTATATTCTGCGCCAACGCAATTACAATATTTTTTAGTTTAAATGATTATTAAACTTTGATTATTTCTACAACAAAGCCTAATTTTAATGGATGCAGAATGTAAACAAGTGATTGTAAGGATGAATTGTATAAGATTTGCTGAATTTTTTTTCACTCAGAATTATTTAACTCTCTTGTCTTGAATAAAAGTGTATGAATTAATATTCATTGCTTATCATTGCATAGAGAACCAGACGATTTATATTTCGATGACGTCATTTGAATAATGTGATACACATCTTTCTTGTGTCTATTATCTGATTGTTTTTATCGTCTGTTATATATTATTTTACATATTTGCACTTATTTTTTCAGCAATGACAAATTTTAATTGTGTATTTGTTTGTTTTTTTGAGTGACAATATTAAGAAATTTATTAATACTAATAGCTTCGTTTAGAATATTCTTTGCGTAAAATAGTAAGTTTTTCTATCGACAGTTTCGTTTTAAAATATTCTATGCAGAAATTAGTGAGGTAATTATAGTTTTGTTTTATTTTATTATAATGATGTATTTTGTTTCAGAATCATTTTAGAAATAAGATTTTAATAGAGTTGTAAATATTGCGTTCATGGAAGAGTGAGTGATATTTATTTAGAATTTGTAATGCTTCATTACTTATAGAACGATGAGTTGTTTGTAAGTTGTTCTCCTGTCTGTTTAGAATGGTGAGTGTTTTTACCCACAACTTTTTATTAAACCTTCTATGAAAAAAAGAGAATAATTATAGTTTCAGAAATATTTCATTTTCATAGCTTTAGATTTTATTGAACTGTTAATATGTTTTGTTCAACAAGCATTTTAAAAACCATATTTGAATGGAGTTGTGAATACTTCATTTACTTGAGTTGTTGCACTTTAATTTGCTTCAATTTTTTTAAATGTCTTTTCGAAAGCGTTCAAATATCGGCTCCTAAACACCGACAAAAAGATAAATAAAATTATTTTCCCGGTCAGATGATTTCTTCCTGGTCAGTTCATTTTTTCCCTTGAAGTTTTAAGTTTTCATATATAATAAATTACTGTAGTACTGTGATAATTTAAAATATATCAGCGCTTAATATATCGCATTTTAGAGATGTTTAAAAAATTGCATTTCAGTTGGAAAGTGTTTCATAATCAATGCTTTATTCGTGATTGCTCTTCCTTGTTTGATAATAACTCGGGATCCGCAGCATCTAGACAGCTCAAATTTGACATATTGCTGTCTTTCGTGGTATATTTTGTTAATTTTGTTATTTTGAACACACAGATATCACTGTAAAAATGTTCGATTAGAGTTCAGGCATACTCAGGCATCCGGCTCTTCCGTCGAAATCTTTAATTCGAATTTCCGACTTCGTCATAATATACTTTCCCGATATTTTATACTGTGTATGTAGGAAAACTAACTACTATTTAAGTCTGTCAAAGATAGATAAACAAGCACTCTTAAAATATTAAATTGCAACTTTTCTTTTATTATGTTGAACTTTGTTTAGCAATGCATGGTGCTTAGCATCGAAAATGGTTGCTTTATTCGGATATTGTCTCAGTTTCTGTCAGAACAGTTTCTGCCAGTTCACTGTCAGAAAAAAGTCCTGTTGTATATATAGCAACAATTATTCCGTAAGTGTGTGAAGTTTCAGACTTCTTGATTATTGGAGATGGGGATTCTTGAAGGTCTGGAAAGGCTTTACAACCAACTTTCCCTTTTGTCCAGCTCTCCGGGGGGGGGGGGGGATAAAATATCTAGCCACATTACATTCTGTTCCCTGGTCAATACTATAAGTTTGCAAATATTCAGCATTTTAGATCACAAGATGGCTTTTGGAGAGTCTGGAAAAACATTTCGAAATCCACTATTTTATCAAATATCCCACTCCGTTTAATTTTGTCGATACCATAGACATAAAAGATATGTCTATAGTCTATGCTATAAGTATGTAGAGTATGACCTGGAAAATATTTTCTATAAACCACATTTCCTCTGTCCATGGCAGAGAAATAGAAAATCTGACTCAAGTTAAGTTCTGTCCCATGTTAAAGCTATAAGTGTGCGAAGATTTTGTCTTGTACGTGGGGCTACTGTGTCACCACCAGGCTACTGGAAGGATAGATACAGACACGTTGGGCAATTATTATGTAGATATCGAGTACGTTGAAAAATAGGGAGAACTCTGTTCTCTCTGCGTATGCTTACAATTGCAGTTGCTCCTTTTTACTTTCCCTACATACATAGTATAATGTATAGGGAAAATATTGTAACGGAATCGAAAATTCAAATTCAGGTTTTTCACAATGATTCGAAATTGTTGTAACTATGATAAACCATTCCATTTAATAAATCGTCTGCCTCGCTATGTAAAATCAATGAATATTTCATTCATATCACTTATATTCCAGATACAAGAGCTAAATAATTTTCAATAAGCTAAATAAATTTTGAGCTAAATAAATTCAGCAATTCTTATGCAACTCACCTTCGCAAATACAATCACTTACAATTGATGTATTCTATAGTTTAGCATTAAAATTAGGCTTCGTTGTATGAATAAAAAAATTTAGTGATCCTTTAAAATAAATAATATTGTAATTGCGTTGTCACAGAATTAGATATACAGATAATACGCAAAAATTAAGCGGTTCTATGACAGATGCAAAATATAAATTTAAACAATCTTTACATTACACAGAAACATTATATTTATACATATTTAAACATTACACAGCGGAAAAAATTGGAAGCCATATTTTATTTTGCAATGTGTCCCTTTATCTCGTCATATAATATGGGTATAATTATTATTTTAATGTTTATTTAAAAAACTGCCCACCATATTTTGCTGAATTTTTTTTGACACATTTTATGTGATAATTTGAATATTTCTTATACACAGCTTAAAAATAATTTTGAAAAATTAAGTCCCATAGGATTCGATGTATTTCATTTTTTCAACCCGGATTAAATACAAAACTAATTGGATAATATTATTCATTTTCATTCCCAAACAATCCGCAGACCGTCTCAACAACACACTAAAATGCCATTTCGATAAAGTCATTTTTACCGCTTTTCAACTATGTTGGAAAGTGTTAAAAATATTAACTATTGTGAAATATGTTCACTTTTCCTGTGTAATATTATGCGATAAATTTGTAAGCTCCATTCTCGTTTAGCTAGGTCTCGTTCACAAGAGACGATACTTTGGGTAATAGTTTTGTATTTTGACATCTAATAATTCGTCAATAGTCATTTATAAGGAAAGTTCTTTTCTTCGTTTGTTTGTACCGCTTGGCGATAAATTTGGTAACTTGGCGAGTTTTTTTAGCAAAATATCACCAACTTGGCGATATTTCGTCCCAGATTGACTTAAAAATCGTCAAAATTGCAAAAATGACGCTGAATTAACGAAAATGACGCCAAATCGTTGAATTAATTATTAAAGTATTTTAATATATATGCTATCAATATTTGATATTTGTCATTTTTGAGTTACGTAAAATATGAGTTAATTGGGTACTTCGAAATGGTTTTACATGTTGTCATCCCGAAAAATGCGAAAAGCACAATTCAATGTTGTGCCGTGGATCTCATACATTATTTTTCCGCTGTGAAAGATATATATTCATTACATTATATGTCTAGAGAAAGTCATTTCCTGGCCCACATGAGATTTTTTAAATTAACGATAACGGTCCTCTGTTACACAAAAAACAACCGTTACAAATAACGTCGTTACTTCAACTTACTTGCTATAACTAATTAGTCGTTATTTACTATAACTAATTAGCATTTTATTATCACTACATATCTTAAATACTTTTTCAGTGTGTTCCCCATCATGCTTCAAAATCAAAGCACACGCAGGTTCAAACTATCATCGTATTTGTGCAATCTTAATACATAAACGTTCGTTTCCCTGATAAAAGCAGATAAAGCAGATAACTTTTGGTTCACTGACCATAACTGAAAACACGTCATTCTGCGCTGCTGTTTAAAGTTTCCCGGTACGGAACAAACCTATCATAAAATCACCTGTTTATGGGTAAAATTGCGTTATTTGGGTCAAGCGGACGTACTTTCTATTGTAGCTGAAGCAAGCCTCTCGTTTAGTTGTAAAATGTCGGAAAAGTGTGTTAAAAATAGCCTAAAGTGTAAATGATACGAATAAAATTTAGAAACAAACGTCAAGATAAAATGTTTTTCATTTGTCACATGTGTTATGTAAGGTAGAGGTCTGCATGGGCCAAAATTTCAGACCTTTCGCCAGCCCGACCAAACTCAAATAAATGTACAAATGTTGGACTCGAGCCCGGCCCAAAGTCCATTGAGTCTCGGCCCAAATTTATTTGTATTCAAATGTGCTAAACATGAATTTGGGAAATTTTTGTACGAAGAGTTAAGATAAAATGTGTTTTGTTTTTTAAACATTTATCTCTACATAGCTGTAATCTATAAAATAGTTTCCCTTAATGCATCAAAATTAATTTAATTTTTTTAATTAAATATGTTTCGCTCTGCCCAACCCTACTTTTAAAAACTGAACCCGAGCCTGTCCGGTATTAGAAAAGCAATGTTAAAAATCTGATGTGGGCAGCACACGACTTTCCCTGCAGACTTATATACACGTTCTCTTTATTTTAATTAAATTTAATTCACTATTAATTCAATTTTCGTTCGCATTTGTTAACTGAACTCATTTTCAAAGGTGGCTTAGAGAAAAAACGAAAATATCTCGAGAACGGCTAGTCCTAGTGTAATGGGGTTGGTCTTATTCTTTTCTTCGTTAAAAATTACGTATAATACAAGCATTTAATGGATATATTTCAGCATACGTAGTTTTCTATTTCAGATTTTGTCAATTTTTGAGGGCCATTTTGCAAAAAAAGGCAGGTTTTTTTTTTTTTTCGAATCGTACCAAAATCTAATCAGGTAAAACACAAGCGATTTATCTTCCAAATTTTGTGAAATTCGGTCCATTAGACTTTCAGCTAGAGTGAATGCAAGCTTTTGCGGGCCATTTCGCAAAAAAAGGCGAGTTCTTTTATCCTGAATCGTACCCAAAACTAATCAGCACCAGATTCGCACACAAGTGACTTACCTACCAAATTTTATGAAATTCGGTCGATTAGTTTTTTTGTTAGAATGGATACAAAATCTGCACAGACAGACAGACACACACACAGACGTCACGCTAAAATAGTTTTTTCGTGTTCTAGAGGTCTCGAAACGTGTAGATCTGTCGAAAACTCGAGTTGCGATTTCAACATGATTCCAATACTTTCCCTATACATTACCATGTATTGCAGGGAAAGTAAAAAAATCTGGCCCGTCCCCGCCCACGGGTTAAACCAGTTTAAAAAATTAAAAGGAAAAAAAAACTTAGATACTAAATTAGCAAGATATGGATACAGGAAAGACTCTAATTTGTGTTATTGTATTTCTACAATATCGAAATTTGTTTCTCTGTAGCAAAAGTTCTGTGCTATCTATTTTTTTTTCTTTTTAATAAAGCCATCCCCGAATTTAAAAAAAAAAGATGCTTTAAGTTGCTTAAGGGTGATGGAAGTAAATAAACAATGGAGAGCATGTTAAAAAAAGTGTAAAAGATAGGACAGTGTCAACGCTGTAATAAGACGTGGTTGCGGCTTATCTTGCAAGCAAATTTGATGATAGATATATAGCGGTTAGACGTGATGTTAGTGTGATGTGCAAGGATTTTTATCATTTCCTTGTTTATGAAATTTCCCTTTCCGGCATGAAATATGTTGTAAAATACCATTTTCTATTCCTGCTTTATTAATTTTTGTTATAAAATGCAACAAGAGGTATTTGTAATCATTTTTATAGTAAATAATATTATTTTGGAAGCAATCAAGCAACGCATACATCTGGGATGCAGAAAAGAAAAAGGTTTTTTAAGCTTTACTTGCTGGAAATTGATAAACTATTTTTAAATATTTTTTTAATTCAAAAGTACATAAAATGAAATGCACATTATGAAATTTTTGTTGAAAAAAACCTGTTTGATTCTGCAAATAGCAGCAATCCTTATTAAACGTGTTTTCTTCACGGTTGGCAGGATACAGTCTCCGGATTTCAATTGAAATTTTAAAAAAAATAAGAAAATCTTAATGTTTAGAATTATACGCAGTAGCATGGTAGGATTTTTGCTTTCCTTATATACATAGTATAATGTATACGGAATGTATTGTGGCAGGGAATTCGAATGTTCGACGGAAGAGCACGTTTCAAGTATCCCCTAAACTCGAATCGAACATTTCTGAGGTGATGTCTGTGTGTGTGTGTGTGGAGGGGGGAGCGACATTTCGTGAACAAATGGAACGCTTCGAATAAATTTGGTGCAAATATTACTATAATTTTTCATTAAAAAACGTATGACACACAATTTAGAACATTAGCATGAACCATTCGCAAGATATTGCAAGTTTTTCTAATAAATTTATCAAAAATATTACATAAAATAAGAAAAGTATTAACTATCATGAAATATGGTTACTTTTTGTACAATATTATGCGAAAAATTTGTCAACATCATTCTCATGGATCTTGTCTGTTCCATTTACGAGAGGATAGTGTAATAGTTTTGTACTTCTATGACCAAAAATTCGCCAATATTCATTTACATATAAGAAGAGCGCTTCTCTCCATCTGTGTGAAACGCTTGGCGATAAATTTGGCAAACTTAAGAACTAATTTAGATAAATATCGCCAACTTGAAGGAATGTCGCCCCCAGATTATCCAAAATATAACCAAAATTTCAAAAATGACTCTAACGGATTAAAGGCCAAATTGATGAATTAATTACTGAAATATTTTAATATGTGAATTATATTGCTTATTGCGGATACTAACAATACTGATAATTGTGAATTTAGAATTGAGCGAAATATAATTTAATTGGGCACTTACAGTTTTACATGTTGACATCTAGAAAAGCTGCAAATGTACAATTCAATAATAAAAACACTGTGCCGTGGATATTATACATAATTTTTTCACCGTGAAGGAAGTAAATTAATTGCATTATATAAGGAAAGTCATGTGCTGCTCATATCAGATTTTTTATATTCAACAAGAGAAAATGCCGTCTGTGAAAAAAAAATTAACCATATTTAGCTCATTTTTTTTGTTCTTTTGCAGTATAATTGCAATAAATGCCTCAGTCGGAAATCGGCTACGTAACTGACTGTCTGGAAGAATCATGCAAAAAATAATAATAATAATAAAAATAATATTGTAGCAACCAATTTTCAGAAATTGATATCGAGAAGAATGCTTGAAAACAAAGCCCCGAGCGCTTGTACTTGTGTCAGTATAATCTCTGTATATCAGCCATTTTTAAGTTATTTCTTTATAAAATTTGTAAAAATATTTTTGAGACATCGTACATTAGAAAATATTGAAGAAATTGATTTTCCGACCTACTCAGATGCACGTGTGTCCAAAAAGGATATTTTGTAGAGCAGATAATATTCAATCCTATAAATTGAAACTGTTGAGAAGATTGTAAACACTGAAGTTATCAAAACAAGGATATGAATGACACTTACAAAATTTATGACAGGAGGCATTTCAAAGCTTGGAACCACTCAGTGCAGTAATCAGCATCAATAGATTAATTTTATTTTTATACAAGCGCATTAACACCTAATAGCTGTTACCTGAACAGGAAATTTGCTACATGCCTCAATTTTATTAAACTCTTTGGTGACTTCCAAAATCTCCGAATTATGCAGCTTTACTTGTAATTTTTTATGAACCAGGCCTTGCTGTCAGGGCAACCCATGCAAATTGTGGCTCTCCAACAAACATTTATCATGTGCCCCCTGCATATTTAATTTTCCCTCCTTGTGAATAATCTTTTATGTTTCTCCCTCCCTCAAAAAGAAAAAAAATCTAGGGACCAAGCATCCCTTTCCCTACTAGAGTGGTATCCCTCACCTCCCCTCCTGCCCTGTTGCGATCTCTAGCAGTTCAAGCTCCATTTTGTAGTTTTATTGTGCAAAGATCTCTTACAAGCCAGAAAGCCTCAGTTTCTCAAAATGTTCCATTTCTTCTAACATCTTTCATATTATCTTGAACATCAAGTCTTGATCTCCGCAAAGCATCAACTGGCGCAGCGCCTGAACAGCGATGCTGTTCAGGGTGCATGTAATTGTGAAGATAGAGAGATTAAAATGAATATCGAATATATGAAAATGTATTAGAATAAAAATAAAATATGAATATTTGCAAAGTATTGCCTGATTCATTGCTGGTAAATGAGAACAATAATACCTCATGCTTAAGAGCATTGTTGGGCATATTCAGAGGTAGACCACTGAATATGACCAACAAATTCTATTTTGTAAAGAGTTTTTGATAAAATTCGTTAAAAAATAGAATTTTCCAAATATTGTACAAAATAATTGATCATACATTAATAAATCAATACTGCAATTTCATATCAATATCATAATTAAAACACATGTTAAAGATGTTTTTAAGTCTATCTATCTAATTTTAAAGGGCTGAAGTTGAAAATTTTCAATGCATTTATCTCAGTTTTGTATTTTTAATTGATTTAAACCATTCAAAGTCTTAGAGGATAATTGCGATGACTTTCTTTGAAATTTTCTGTGTACTAGTAATATATTTTGCATTTATTTATTAAATTATAAAAACTTTTTAGAAAATGTTGAAATTTTGAAATATCACAAAGCATATAAGAAAAAGCGTTATCAATTAACTAAAACATTGTTCGAATTAGAATTAAATCCAAATTAACATTTTCAAGACATTAATTAGCTTTAAAATATGATATTGAACAAGTGTTTAGTGCTACAAAATAATGAGTTATACCAATTTAGAAATTTTGCAATTTAAAGCTCATTTTATTTATTTAAAAATAACAGTGAACATTTCGGAAAATTAAAACTATTTATTATAATTTCCTGTTATCCTTGAGTTGAAATAAAAACTCGCAATATAACAATATAATAAAAATTAAAAAAAAAAAAAACCCTCAATGGTCTGCCACGTTAAACTAAAATAAGAAGTCTAAAATTGTATTAGATTCGAATTTTAGTATATTAATCAATTTTGAACATTTCCATTTAAGAAAAAAACAGGTGGCTGAAACTTTTAGTAAGGAAATGCGGAAATAGGCTAGCGAGTGAAAAATCACATACCATATCACAATGATAGATAAGTGACGTTATATATCGCAATGGTAAACTGCGGCAAGACATTAACCTAATTGTTTCATAGGGGTATTCCGCTAGGAAGTAGTTGCATCACTCTTACATGTAACCTGTGGTTATGGTATAGCGTAGAAAATATTGCGCTGTTTCCACGTCATTGTTGCTGCCAAAGAGCATTAATCTTTTCTACTGTTTTCGAAAATTTTATCGATGTTAGTAAATTATTACAGACAGAAAAAGTCTCAAAATATTCACCAAATCAATTGAGGACTTTCAAGAGAAGTAGCTAACCTAGTGTAGTGCACTAGGGTTTGGGTGGTAGAAATTTTGCCATTTTATTTTAGAATTTTGATATTTTTAATTCTCAAAACCGGGATACGGATAATTCTGAACTTTCAATTATTAACGTTTTGCTCACGGAAAAATTTGGGAAAGATTTAAGGAAAGCAACAAAGCATGAAACTAAATTTATTGAAAATATATTTTCATCTATCTCATTAAACATGAACATACAAAGAGCATAGATCAAATGAAACGTGTTAAGGTGAGCGTTAATACTAGTCTCGAACTATAAAATAATTGCCGACTAAAAACTGCTAAACAGAAAACAAAATACACCATTGCAATCACATTACACAATGTAAAACAAAAACAAAAGCAAATACATAAATAGAAAAGATGGCATAAAAGGCTGACTGATCAAAAATTTTAACAGATTAATAATTTTGGACCAAACAATTTTAATTTTAAACATATTTTAGAAGTAAGTTGGTTGTATGGTAAATAACAAAATAATTATAATATACATTAATTAACATTATAAAGCTTAAACTAAAAATAAATTTAGAAAAATATCTTCTATTCTCAAACACTGAACAATGGAAGGAATTAAGATTATCCATATTAAGGTACGTTGATTAAATGATTAACAAGAAAGATTAATTATGTATGAAGCATTAATTATGAAACACTTTCCAACGGAAATGCAATTTTATTTAAACATCTCTAAAATGCAATACATTCAGCGGTGATATTTTTTAAATTATCATAGTACTGCAATAATTTATTTTACTTGGAAACTTAAAACCATGGCGGTATAAATACTTTCTAACTCCATGCTTAAAACTTCAGCGAAAAAGGCAATGCTATAAAATCGTCTGCTTCTCTATGTAAAATCAATGAATATTTCATCTCACCTATATTCCAGACTCCAGAGATAAATAATTTTGCGTTAAAAAAATTCAGCAATTCTTATACACTTCATCTTGCTACTTGATTTGTTTGCATTCTGCATACGTAAAAATTAGGCTTCGTTGTAGAAATAATCGAAGTTTAATGCTCATTTAAACTCAAAAATATTGTAATTGCATTGGCGCAGAATATAGATGCACAGAAAATACGCAAAAATGAAACGATTTTTGGACGGATGCAACACTAAATATAAATTTAAAAGAACTTTTAAAATCACGATTTTTGCATTGGAAAAAAAAGATGGATGCCATATTTTATTTTGAAGTGGGTCACGTGATCTTTTCATATAATATGGGTGTAATTATTATTTTAATTTTTATTTATAAACTACGGAACATATTTTGCTCAATTTTTTTTTATATATTTTATGAGGTAATTTGAATATTTCCTAAAATTTTCAAAGCAATTTGTGAATTTTAACTTTGCTTAAAAAATGTTTGAAAAATTAGGTCCTACAGGGTTCAATGTATTTCATTTTTTCAATCCGGGTTAAAGCTAAAACTAATTGGGTGATATTATTCTTTTACATTCCCATATGTCCCACAAACCGTTTCAACAACATACTAAAATTTCATTTTGATAAAGTCATTTTTATGGCAGTCATCGTACGAAAGGACTGATAGACAGAATGAACAAAGTTATAAACACATTACAACTATGTTGAAAAGTGTTAAAAATGGATTGGTTCACATCAAAGTGATTGAACAATAACATTACTTCTTACACTGTTATTAAGACCTTTAAAAATAACGGAAATGAAAAACAGGAGATAATAGTAACTACATTTTCAATCTAATAATTTGATAAATATGGTAAAATCAGTATAATACTGAAATGCCGAAGTTTTCGTATTAATAACCAGCCATATTTGATCGAAATACCTGTTTTCGAAAACTGAAGAAATGGAATTTTTACAAGGTATGGAATGTACAAGGACGTACATTTAAAAAATCTATGCCGTATATTATCTCTAAATATATACAACTCAAAGATGTAAGCTTACAAAAATATAACTCATGGATGTAAAGCTAAAAAATAATATTTATACATATATGAACTGAAGAACGTAAAGCTAAAAAAATCTATGTACATGTCGAACATAAAAATCTAAAGTTCAAATCCTTCTCTATGCTTGACCACTGAAACAAATGGTTAGTTAGTCTCAGGACGAGAGTTATATCCTCACACATCATTAATAACACCCATAAAAATCTGATGTGGGCAGCACATGACTTTCTCTGCAGACTTAAATTCATTTTTTCTTTATTTCTTTAAGAACTCATTAAATTGAGTTTAATTGCACAAAATGACGCTAAATTTGCATTTTTAATTCAATTTCTGCTTTTATTTGGTAATTGGAAATTTTTCCAAAAACGGCATAAAAAATGCAAAAAATCTCAAATATCTCGAGAACGGTTAGTCCTAGAGTAATAGAGTTGTTCTTATTCTTTTCCTCGTCAAAAATTACGCATAAAATAAGCATTTAATTGATACATTTGAACATAAGTAGTCTTTTTTTAGGTATTGGCGATTTTTGCAGGCCATTTCGTAAAAAAGGGCAGGTTGTTCTTTTCTGAATCGTATCAAAATCTAATCAGTACCAGAGTATCCCACATGTGATTTATCTACCAAATTTTATGAAATTTGGTCAATTTGTATTTCAGCTAGAGTGAATACATGAGATTTTTGCGGGCCATTTCGCAAAAAAAGGCGGGTTCTTCTTTTCCGAATTGTACCAAAAACTAATCAGCACCAGGGTCACACCCAAGGGTCTTACCTACCAAATTTTATGAATTTCGGTCCATTAGTTTCTGAGTTAGAATGGATACATCACAGATACAAAGACAGATAGACACACAGACAGACAGACACACAGACGTCACGCTGAAAATAGTTTTTTCGTATTCTAAAGGTCTCGAAACGTGTAATCCGTTGAAAACTCGAGTTGCGATTTTCGACATGATTCCAATACTTTCCCTATACATTACCATGTATTGCAGGGAAAGTAAAAAGTGTGAGGCTCGTGATATATTTACAACACTGGCCGCCTTTCTTGAATGACACAGTAAACATAGTCACACTTCCTTGGATTCTACCCCAAATTCGCTCATAATGACTTTCACACTTCTCGACCCTAACTCATCATTCAATGACACACCCCGTGTGTCTTCGAATTTCATCCTCGGGTTCAGAGGAAGACGAAAAAACAGGAGGGATTTTCCCCCTATGTTTTTGCTCCCCCTGGTCAGTTTGTCCCTAAAATTTTCACCCAAGTTTTTGTTTGGACAAAGGATTTAGAATATTGGGCGAAAAAAATAAATAATTAAAACAACGTCCTTTCAGATAGCATACATAAAATCGAGTCGTGGAGAAAATCTCTTGACGTTAAACAGATTTCCCTACAGGATTAACCACAAGCGAAATGATATATTTTTAAGTAATAAAATATATGAGTTTTTTAAGAATTTTAGCTTTAAGAAAAGACTTTGATTTGGAAATTCAAATTTTTTATGGAATCTATCTCTCACTATTTGTGAACATCTCTGGTAATTTCGTCAAACTCGGATGAATTTTTCATATAGATATGCTGTCTGAATAAAAAGAAGAAAACTGTAAATTTGCTATTTTTCTGAAATTCAAAATTTTCTCGCTTTTGAAGATGCAATCATTACGACTTTAGAAAACATTCTAGATTACCGTAGACGTAGACCTTTCCAAAGTGCCATCTCAACTTCGTTTAACCACTGTAGTTTTTGAGATACAGGCATAGCAGGTATGCAGCTTGAAATAATTTCTGTAATATAGTGTCTTGCAGTGAAGTGGCCCTATGTGTCTGTGCCGCAACACTTAATAAACTAATTATTCTTTTAAACTGTATTTTCATATCATTGCTTTAATATGGCAGATTACATAAAATATAACTTTCATAAACTTAACTTCTAATTGATAAGATAACTTAACTTATAGTCTAATAAGACTGACATCAACGCTTTCTCTTGTAAGATGGATAACATTTAAGCTTTCGATAACTGAAATATCAGTATCCGAATTGTGATATAATCTAATATTAATATAGTCATGTTCACTACTATTTTTAACAATAACAGAACTATTAAGGGACATGTTACTGTGGAAAAAACATTAGAATGTTATTCAAGCAATGTGCTCATAGGAAAAATTGAAGAAACACATATGAATTTATACTATAGTAAAGTTTAAGTTGCCAAAAGGACTTTTTTGTTAACAAATTATTTGCTTATTGGACTAAAATATCTTTGTTTCTAATGGTTATAAATATCTAACACTTATGTATAATTTGTTGACAAAATTCTGTTGTTACAAATATTCTAAGAATTGCAATTATTCAATAAATGCATAATTTACATCATTTACTTGGAGCAAAAAGCACCACCAAAAATTTTTTCTATTAAGACGAGTACATCAGCAGGGCCTGATTAACGCACGGGGCCGTGCCCCCTCGCCCCAATTTTAAGGGACCCTTAAATTTTGTTTGTAATAAAAAATATAAGAAATAATTTTAATTAATTTACAACTGGTGATATTAGTTATTTTAAATTATAAATAAAACTATGTATGGAACCGGTTTGAATCACTCATGATGTTATAGTAGATACTTACACAAAAGAATTTAGAAAAGCTGCCTATGATCACTTAACTAAATTCTACCACATTCGAATACCGATAACAAGTTATTAGAATTCCATTTAGAGTCACACAATAACTTTTTCTACATAAATTTAAATGTAACAACATCCGACTCTGGTTTGAATTCTTAGACTTTGTTATATTATTTTTACTTTCCCTACAAGGTAATGTATAGGAAAAGTATTAAAATCATACCGAAAATCGCAATTCGAGTTTTCGACGGATCTACACATTTCGAGCATTCCAGAACCCCAAAAAACTAATATTAGAGTGACGTCTGTATGTGCAAAGTATGTATCCATTCTAACTGAAAAACTGCTTGACCTAATTTCGCTAACTTTGATAGATTGGTTTGAATTCTTAGACTTTGTTATATTATTTTTACTTTCCCTACAAGGTAATGTATAGGAAAAGTATTAAAATCATACCGAAAATCGCAATTCGAGTTTTCGACGGATCTACACATTTCGAGCATTCTAGAACCCGAAAAAACTAATATTAGAGTGACGTCTGTATGTGCAAAGTATGTATCCATTCTAACTGAAAAACTGCTTGACTTAATTTAGCTAATTTTGATAGATAAATTACCCTAGTGCTGATTAAATCTTGATACGGTTAGCATTTTTCACAGGATAAAAGAAATGAAATGAATAAAAACTTGAAATTTTAGATATATATACGAATATATATATATATATATATATATATTATATATATATATATATATATATATATATCGCATAACTTTATAATATGATTTTGTGTCTATATTTTTATGAAAAATATTTATACCTAAATCAACTGAAACATTTGAAATACATGACACATGAATTCACATTTGAAATATATTAAAAAATATATTTATAAATATTCACAAAATTTCAAGGAAAAATATCATAATTCAGGTATTCTAAAAATTTACCTAATTTACTCGTTAAGACGGACAGTCAAGGGCCAACATTTATTTTACGTATTACCGAGAGTTCATTATAGCAGAAATCCATAAATCTGGCGTAAAATAGTAACATACTTTTATGTAACATGCTAGGTACAATTAAAAATACAACCTTAACACCAAAAAGACAAAATTTTAATCAAAACATTTTAATATGTATAATGAGGAAAATATGAAAAAATATTAACTTTCCAAGCATAAACAAAATGTAGTTATACGTATCGCTATTTTTAAAATGAAATAATATTTATTTGTTTCTTCTGGGTAAGCAATCTTCTTTTTATGTGATTCTCAATTTTAGTCAATTGCTCAAAAGTATGTTCTGGAACATCTTCTACTGATAAAAAATTAAATTAAGTGTGTCTATCTTAAAGAATAAACGAACGTATTAAGCGATATTTATAACATCCAACGTCTATAGACTTTAATCGGGGAATCCTTATTTGTACGTAATAACCAGAAATCCATCTTAAACGTGTACCGTCTTAATGAGAGTGCACTGTATTTCATCTTGCTTTTATTTTTGTTCTAAGAGAACGAGTTTTCGAGATTCCCTTGTATGTTCTGGTGTAATCCCTACGAAAAATCCCTATATCTGAGCCCAAAGGAGATGGCACTGCCCCACTGAGTGGTAATGTTTCATGTCATTCTGGGACAGTGGAATGGTGTGGTAGGCGAATCGTTTGTGGGGCAAATGGGTAGGGACACCCTTCCTCGGTAGGCACCATTTGACCACTAGCCCCCCCCCCCCCTTACAAATATCTTACCTTTCGTCGAACCCAAATATTTCCAAGTTATTGCTTTTTTGGTTTTTTTTTATAATTTTCTCTGGCTAACATTTTTTTTTTCACCTTTAGTTCACCATTAGAGCATTTATTTATTCATCAGCTTTTGCACCCCACCCCATTAAGAAATGGTTAAAATGACACCTCTGAAGTTGGGGATCATAACCCCCATTGGCTAACCAATTAATTAGTTCTCCATAGGGTCTACATTGGGAAGCAAAATTCAGTGCATTAACTATTTTCTTCATTCAAGTCTGGAGCCCCCCTTCCTCCTCCCTTTCGAGATCCTGACTACACGTATGGTGCAAAGCGATATCTTATGAAGTCGATCCCACTTTATCCTAAGTATACAAAGAATGTGGGAGTAAAGAGTTTCGGAAATATCTACAACCCTACGTTACAATCCGAAGAGTACGAGTGACTCATTCATCAATACAAAGTTTCTAATGACAATGACAGGCATTCTAAATTTAAAGCCTCGCCTCACAACAAACTGCTACTTTCCGAGCACATGGTACCCGGATGTTGAAAACCCGCCAGTGAAGTAACTGAAAGTTTTGCCAAAAAACGGAATAAAAAAATGGGCGATGAAGTGCCAAGTGTGGCGCGCCGTCATGACGTGCCGTGGCAGCGATAGGTCAACGACCCGAGTCACATGACTTTGCTAGCCACTTGTCAGCCGCACTTCCGCGTTGTACGTGTCACGGCAGTGAGCCGTGGACTACGCTCTACTACGTTGCCTCCGCTGCACTGTGCTCCTCTCGGATGCGGTTCTCAAGAAAAGAGAATTATCTCCCCGTTTTCAAAGTATGGGGGAATCACCCCTCGCAATTTTCCCACTATAAAAAAGAATCACCTATAGTTAGCTGACGGGTTGCTTTTTTATACCCACTGACTTCGTTTTTTATTTGCTTTCTTTTTTAATGCGGAGAACCGTTACAAAGTCTTACGTAATAAAGTAGCATCTCGGCGTACTGTGAGAGGAGCAAACACGTGGTTAGGGTATTTATTATTGAGAAACGAAATGTTTTATTTTATTATGTCTAATTTTCTTCACCATACATAGAAACTAGAGTTCGGGTTTAATTGGTTTTAAATTTCTGGCGTTAAATAATCAGATTTATTTTATCATCACACAGAATATGCCACTGGCATGAAGTATTACAGTACAATTTTAAACTTGAGAATGCGGCCAATATATTTCATACCATTATTTAAGCCAGTCAAAGACAGAGAAACTAGCAATCTAAAAAAATAATAATAATTAAGTTATAACTTTGTTTTAATGTTCATTTTGTTTAATTAATAATGGATAGCGTTTAGTTTTAAAAATAGTAGTCTTAATCGAAATTGGCTCAGTTAGATTATTCCAGTGTCGAAACTATTAAGTGTGAAAATTGTCAGCCTTCTGGCCATTGAAAGAGAGGGGGGTTAATAGAACGTCTCCTTTTCGATCCCCCGTCCCTCTCATTTTGTCTGCGCAGGAAAGAAGTTGAAAATGCGGCTCTGTGAGTTTCTCCTCCGTAGTTGATACTATAGTATGCAAAGATTTAGCCCGAAAATTCCGTTCTTTCAGGTTCTGTCCTGTCCACGTGACACTAAGTATGCAAATATTCAGTATGCAAAGTATTCAGTATTCAATATTCAAATTATCAAGTATTCAGTATTCAAAATATGCGAAGACTATAATTTTGCAAAAATTCCGCTTTTAGACTCATCAAGTGGCATTTGGAAGGGCTTAAAAAAATAGAACCATTTTTCCGTTTCGAGGGAGGAAGAATAGAAAATCTGACTCAATTAGGTTCTGTCCCGTAATAGATACTATAATTATGCAACGTTTCAGTCTTCTAGGTCGACGGAGGGTTTTCTGTGGAAAGATAAAAAACACGTTAGGCAATTATTATATAGATATTGATTGTATTCCTTAAGAAGTTGTATGGTAGTACGAAATCTATCCTGATGACATAGGGGGTCAGCATACGGTGTAATAGGGAGACATCAATATGATTCTCAGTGTTTATCGATTATAATATTAAAGGATATGAGGTCTAAAGGCCGATTTACACTTTCGGTACATTTTGGAGGGAGGGGGGAGCCCTATGCTTTAATATATTGTGGTTTAAAGTATATATATTTCTTTATTTTGTGCAAAGTTGAAAAGAACACTTGTTGTTCCAGTCGGGAATCGAACCGCGGAACGAAATTAGAGAGTGACTAACTGTTGAAACCAAATGAAGTTGACACGCATCCAAGCTAAAAGACTAGGAAAACATATGGCATAAGAAATGGAAGTCAATTTAAAAATGAACTCCTAATCAGGACAGACTTTCATTCTAAGTTAAACCGAAATAGAAGCCTGTTTCTGACTATTCCGATAGTGTATCTCCATAAATCCCATAGGCTCTGTCTACAGGAAGAAACAAAATATATGAATTATAAAATTGAAATATTAAACATAAATAGATACTTAATAAAAGATGAGCCAAGGGTTGAAGGCCAAATAACATGCATCATTCCAAACGGCAATACGTACGCCCGAATTAACATATAGTGAACGGTAAAGATTTGAACAATCATTTGAATATATGATTCAGCATAGGATTCAGCATATTTTGAATTTTTTTCAGATGCAAGGAGAAAAGTAAAAGGAGTGTAATACCATATGATTTTGGTTTTTATACACACACACATATATTTGCAGCTTCTCACTTTTCTATCATTGGACTTTCAAACTAATATATATATATATATATATATATATATATATATATATATATATATATATATATATTAATAATAATTTTTCTTATAATAATAATAATAAAAATAGTATATGGAAATCCAAAGATATGTTAGAGATAATTTGTAACACTTATATAAAAAAAACCATAACCAAAAATTAAAAATCTGATGTGGGCAGCACATGACTTTCCCTGCAGACTTATATACACATTCTCTTATTTTAATTAAATTTAATTCACTATTAATTTAATTTTCGTTCTCATTTAGTAACTGGACTCATTTTCAAAGGTGGCGTAGAGAGAAAAAAAAAATATCTCGAGAACGGCTAGTCCTAGTGTAATGGGGTTGGTCTTATTCTTTTCTTCGTTGAAAATTACGTATAAAACAAGCATTTAAAGGATATATTTCAGCATACGTAGTTTTTATTTTAGATTTTGTCGATTTTTGCGGGCCATTTTGCAAAAAAAGGCAGGTTATTTTTTTCGAAATCATACCAAAATTTAATCAGCACCAAGGTTACCCACAAGCGACTTATTTTGTATAATTCGGTCCATTAGATTTTGAGCTAGAGTGGATACAAGCTTTTGCGGGCCATTTCGCAAAAAAAGGCGGGTTCTTTTATCCCGAATCGTACCCAAAACTAATCAGCACCAGACTCGCCCACAAGTGACTTACCTACCAAATTTTATGAAATTCGGTCAATTCGTTTTTTAGTTAGAGTGGATACAAAATCTGCACAGACACACACACAGACGTCACGCTAAAAATAGTTTTTTCGTATTCTAGAGGTCTCGAAACGTGTAGATCCGTCAAAAACTCGAGTTGCGATTTTCGGCATGATTCCAATACTTTCCCTATACATTACCATGTATTGCAGGGAAAGTAAAAAAGCAAAATTAAAATAATATTGAAACAAAATTGGAACACTTTCCTATCATATACTACTAAAAGCTGGGCAAGCAAGCACTATGACTTTCTAATATGTAAAATATAGAGATTCAACAATCAAGAGGAGAATAAAACTAATACAATACATATTTTCCAGTCATCAAGCAATGATTAATCAACAAATATCGATGGTGAAATTGCGGAAATAGAGAAACAGAAAAAGACGAAGCATTAAAGCCAAACATGTGGAAAAGCTCTAGACTTAAAAAGGAGATCATTTTGATATAGATTCTTCTTCAGGACCGAGTGTCTATCCAAAATGACCAAGAATAAAAGCTTTTTTTCTGAAAACGGAGATAGATAATATCTGCACACTCCGTTTACCGGCCAACAAGCTTAAAAAGATTTAAATATAAAAAGGAATGATAAAAATTTTCTTTAGATAAGTACACCACGTATCGACGTTATAAGCAAAGATGCAAAAATTGCAAGTCATATGTTGCCACTCGTGAAAGATTTTATTATATATATATATGTGTGTGTGTGTAATACATTATTTTTTATTTAAAAGCGAATGACATTATTTAGAGAACGTTAATATGTACAATTAATTAAAAATAAAAATTCTTCATTTTTCGGATTCACCACGAGCCATTCTCGGGATATTAGAAATTATAATTTTTTTCAACTTGGAGCCTTATACCTCCTGAACAAATTAAGCAAATTAGATGAAATTTGGTATAATTATTAAAATGAATAAATATCAAAGGCCTTTTGATTTTGGGAGACTTTGGACGAGGGGAAAAACTTCGATTTTTCGAACATTTCTTTTCAACATCTTAAAATATATGTTCAATATGATCAAATGACTGAATGCTTTGAACAAAAGATAAATAAACTTTATTTAGTAGTTATCACGATCCATTTTAGAGATATTAGACTTATTTTTTCCTCAAGCAGCACGAAATCTCTCGAAACAATCGAGTTTTATGAAATTTAGCATCCTTATTTTATTCGGTAAGAACAAAATTAATAAATCTGTAGGTAAAGTCATGTATTGGGCACATCGCATTTATTATGTCGACCTTTTTATATTTGATTTCCATCAATATTATAAACAATAATGTTAAAATATGTACAAGGAAATCTACTGACAGACTGTGGAAATTCGTTTTTTACTTCAAATGTTTACTGTTTACACTCAGATCACGTCCATCATCAATCTTTTCAATTTTCTCCTTTTCGTCCTCAGATCGTTTTCCTCTTCGTCTCATTGATTTTATTTGTTTAGCATAAGTTTTTTAACACTAAAGATACATCAGCTTCTTCCTAATTTTGATAGCAAATAGGCGTGTTTTCATTAAATATATATTTTTGGATGGTCAAACTATCCACAGATATGTATATCTCATCTATTACTTTCCTTATATACATAATGTATAAGGAAAGTATTGTGACGGGGTCGAAAATTCGAATTCGAGTTTTCGACGGGAGAGCACGTTTCAAGCATCCCTGATCACGAATCAAATATTTTTGAAGTGATGTCTGTGTGTGTGAAAGTATGTGTGTGTGTGTGTGTGTCAGTGAGTCTGTGGAGACAATAACTGACGAACGAATGGACCGATTCGAACCAAATTTGGTACAAAAATCACAATCCGTAAACACTGGAAGCCTATTGTTTTTATACGTAATCGAATGTTCAGAACCCCCCTAAATTTTCGAATGAAATTTTGAAAAAATCGTCAAAAAATCAAAACCGCTAAGAAAGTTACGCAAATAGACATTTCTTATGTAATTTTTCATTAGAAAACGATTGGCATAAATTTTAGAACGCTAACATGAACCGTTCTCGAGATATTGTACATTTTTCAAAAAATTATGAAAGAGTCACATAAAAAAAAAAAAATTCCTATTGAGAAACATGTTCACTTTTCATATGTAATACCATGCGATAAATTGAGTGACATCATTCTCGTGGATCTAGCTCGTTCCATTCATGAAAAAATATACTTTGAATAATACTTTTGTATTTGAACGCCAATAGTCATTTATCTGCTGTAAGAATAACTTTTTTCTTAGCGCATAACGCTTGGCGAGATTTTGGCGACGAATTTGGCGGAATGTCGCCAACTTGGCGACTTTTTTGAAATGTTGCCAAATTAATGAAAATCTCGCCAAATGGATAAAAATGATGCTAAATCAATGAAAATGACGACTAATTGTCGAAAATTCAATATCTTGGAAAGAATATTAGTATCTACTATAAGAAAAACCTATTTTTTTACTGTAAAAGTAGTAAATTCATTACATTATATAAGGAAAGTCATGTGTTGCCCACATCAGATTTTTTTTTAGGAACATGGAGCTACTACCAGTCGCACTAATGCTGTACTTTGACAAAGTTAGTTTATACGTACGCTACAATACATAGTGTATGTAAAGTGGAAAGTATTGGGATGGCGGTGGGGGGTCGGAAGCCGACTTTTTGATTTTTATGGATCTACACGTTTAGGGAATTCTGAATACGGCTCAGCCATTTTGTCAAAGATGTGTACTTGTGTGTCTATACGACATCTCTGGAATAAATTTAAAACATTGAATAGAATTTTATGTGATTACTAGTTTACGCAAAGGGAAAGTATTGGGGTGGGAGTGCAGTCAAAATCCGATTCTCTGATTTTCGATACATTTTATTATGACTTTCCGTTTGAACAATTTGATTCGATTCAATCCTCAAATTCCAACGATCATTGCTTTGGAAAAGACAAATAGTATAGTATTATTATTAGTATACCACGATTTCTTATTTTGGCATTGGCAGAATTCATAATCGCGAAACTTTTCGCCAAACTGAATTTCCTTTCGCAAGATACGACAATGACAATCAGCAGCGTGACCCCTGACTAGTATTTAAGCCTGTTAAAGACATTGAAACTAGCACTCTTGAAAAAATTCTAATTTTTAACAATATTTTCCCTTCGTGTCAAAAATAGTCATCTTAATCAAAAATCCATCTCCGTCAAGTTCTGTCTGTTAGCCGATATTATACATCGTAAAGAACCTTGCAGCCCAAACCAGGAATCGAACCACAGATATTTTTACTGACCAGCCGACGCTCTGCCTTTGAACTATCGGGACGTAATTGAAAGCTCTTATCTTTGAAATGGACTCTGCCACGTGTACAAAGATTCACCCTTCTAAATCATGGAGGAGTTCTTGGGTGGTCGAGACTTTTCTAACCCATATTTTCCTCGCTAACCCCCCCCCCCCCCCCCGAAGGAAAATCGAAAATTCGGCTCCGTTAGTTTCTGTCCCAAAACTGTAAATGTCAATACTTTGAATTTCCAAAGATTCAGTCTTCTAGGTCACTAGGAGGCTTCAGGAGGGTTTGAAAGACTTTTCAAAACCACGCCAATTTTTAGCCCCCCGCCCCCTTAAGCGGATATCGAATATCCAGCTCCGTTAAGTTCTCATTCGTGGTCAATGCTGTAACTATGCAAATATTTATCGTTTTAGATCTCCCGAAATGCTTTTACACGAACTATAAATACTTAAAATATTTTTCTTCTCCCCCGGAGGAAAAGAATTCTGGTTCAGTAAAATTATTTCCCATGTTTTGCACTAATGTTCGACACCCAATGTTTGAGTCCGCTAGGTGTCGGGGAGGGGGGGGGGGACTTCTGGAGAGTCCGAAAAACACAAATGAGTTAGACAATAATTATTTAGATTTCAATCAGTGGACGTTAGAGGGTAATTGATTTTCATTTTAAACGGATAAATGAAAGAGACCCTCAATTTTTCAAACATATTTTTGTTCGAAAATCGAAAAAAAACATTACAAAAACAAAATTACATATAAAAATGTTTCGAAAATAGATATTTAGTGTGTTATTTTTAATTTAATTTTTAATTTCATATTTCTTTTTATTTAAAACAAAAAAAGTTTCAATAATGGTTGTGTGTGCGTGTGTCAGTTTGTCTGACTATTTGTGTGTCTCTATGCCAATCTACGAGTCTGTAGACACGATAACTTTCAAACAAATTACGTAAATCGAATCTATTGATTCTCAAAGTGTGTGCGTGTGTGTGTATAGGAAGGAGGGGGGGAGAGGCTCTCAAAGTCACTATATTTTTTTACACTCGGGTATTCCGAGTTCGACCTCTGTGCCTTAACCATAAAGCTATTACCACATATACCACATATACTATGTTTTGTAGGAAAATAAAAGTGTTGTTAAAAATAAAATAAATGTAACAATGCTTGTAAAAATTCTCCCAATTAATGTGTACGTTTGTAATGTGGAAGTTTTTCATCTTTCCACTGCAATCTTTTAATGGTCAACTATCTTAATTAATATTGAATTTAAAAATGTATTCGCTTCTTGAAATCGTTTTTCTTTTCTGATAAATTATTTTTTTTAGTGATGTCACTCTTAAAGTGTGGATGCGATACGTTAATGCAATCATCACATAGAACTGCATGATGTATTATCATGTATATAGGAGCGGAACTACCATACTGTGGCAAGGTGGGGGTATGATAATTTATTATATAAAATATACAAAAACTTCCCATTATTATATCATATTATTTTTATATCACTAGAAAAATGTACCGACGTTTTCCGGGATTTAAAGCAAGGGTTAATCAAATTCTTTCATTCAATTTTTTAAAAGGTGTAGTTGAGACCCGCTGATAATATAATACCATGTTAAAATAAATAAAATTATATATTTTAACTTCGCAAAGTTATTAAGAAAATCTATAAATAAAATCTACTCCGCAAGAGATATCTGCTATCTTTATGTCGGAATGCCCGAAAACCCAACCATGCGATAAATACAACAACGCTTTCCATATAGCAATGAACAGGCTGGAACATCGGTTGCAACGGCCACTGCATAGCAAATGGCAAAATGGTGACCTTTGTCCGCTGTATTGGAAATCTAAATTTGTATGGTCTTGGCTGAAAATTAGCAATAAATCAGAAAATAGAATAATTTTTTAAAAAAATGTTTTTGTTAGAATACAAAGATATACACCCATATTTTTGCAAACTACGGTGTATACTAATTTTTTTTTTCATTACGGAAAAATAAGAAAAAAAATTAAAACATGTATATTTCGATGTAATTAAAAATAAATAAATAAATAAATATCAAGGAATTACGTATTGAGTTTAAAGATCCTTAGAACGAAGACGTCAAGATGAGAAATTCTGTGATAATACTATTTCCGATCCTTAAGGAACCAATTTGTGTGAAAATTTGTGAAAAGCGTGCTTCAACATAAAATAATTTAAAACTAATTCGAATTTTGGAAAAAATCTGATGTGTGCAGCACATGACTTTCCCAATATAATGGAATGAATTTAATTTCTTTCACAGTCACAAAATGATGTGTAATATCTAAGGCACAATGTTTTTAATGTTGAATTATACATTCAACACTTTTCGGCATGACAACATGTAAAACTATTTCGAAGTACCCAATTAACTTATATTTTACGCAACTCTAAATTGACAATTATCAATATTGATAGCATCCTGAATAAGCAATAGAGTCAATATATTAAAATATTTTAATACTTAATTTATCGGTTTGGCTTCATTTTTGCAATTTTAACAATATTTTCGTCAATCTGGGGAAAATATCGTCAAGTTAGCAATATTTCGCTAAATGTGTCGCCAAGTACGCCAAATTTATAGCCAAGCGTTACAGACAAACGGAGGGAAGAGCATTTCTTATATATAAATGACTGTTAACGAGTTGTTGGACGTCAACATACAAAACTATTGCACAAAGTATTTTCTCTCTTGAATGGAACGAACTAGATCCAAGAGCTGTTATGTTAACACATGTTGATGTTAACACATTTATTGCATAATATTACATATGAAAGGTGAGCATATTTTACAATAGTTAATACTTTTTTCTAATTTTATGTGATTTTTTGATAAATTTATTCGAAAAATGTGCAATATCTCGAGAACAATTCATGCTAACGTTCTAAAATTCTTGTCAATCGTTTCCTAATGAAATATTACATAAGAAATGTATCCTTACGTGATATTATTGAAAATTCTGATATTTTAATGATTTTTTCAAAATTTCATTCGAAAATTTGGGGGTGTTCCGGACTTTTGATAACGTTTAAAATTAATAGGCTTCCAGCGTTCACTGATTGTAATTTTATACCAAATTTCGTTCGAAACGCTCTATTTGTTCGTGTGATATCAGCTCCACAGTCTCTCTCTCACGCACACACAGAGGCATCAGATTAAAAATGATTGGTTCGAGTTAAGGGACGCTTGAAACGTGCTCTTCCGTTGAAAACTCAATTTTAGACACCGTCACAATACTTTCCCTACACATTGTACTATGTATATAGAGAAAGTAAAATACTGGACGAGGACTGTTTTACCTCGATTTCCGTTAAAAATGTCAGCCAATACCGAATTTCGTGGCTGTCTGAGGCTTAGATTTTCTGCTATAGAAGGCAAATAGACAGACATACATTTTTTATAATGCAAGATATGTAAAATTTTCACATTCAACTTTTTTTTAAATATTACAGCATATGCTTTTCTCATAATCACATTTATATCTTATACACACATGTTTTACGTCATAATTCTTTAAAATGTTTATTGTAAATTTGTAAAAGTGAAATAATTTGTATTGAAACTTATTTATCTTTTATTTAGGTAAGTCCATAGAAGTTCATGTTGCAAATAATTTGTATTGAAACTTATTTATCTTTTATTTAGGTAAGTCCATAGAAGTTCATGTTGCAAATTAAACCATTATCGGTGCAGATTGGCACAAGATAATTGACACAGAGGATTTTAAGGTAGAAAACACTTAAATGCTCTCCTAAAATTTTTTAAAATAATATTTATGTGTTCTTTAGTTAATAAAATAATAAATTTTATCTTTTATTTCTATATGTATTAATATTTATCGATTATAGAAAGTCTAAATTTGTGTGGCTGATTAAATGTGAGTTAAAGACTTGATTCCATGATATATTTGCTAAACTGAGAAACATAATACTTGTTATGTGAAGCTTTGTGTGAAAGATGTTAGAAATAAAATCGTTTCATTCAATTATTGTTTTATTGTTATTGACTGGCTATTCAAAGTCCATTGCAAACTTTATATACTAAGCAAGAAACTCTCAATGCTCTTCTAGCAAGGAAAGGAACCCTGGATGTTTTGCGAACAAGAAACTAACTATAAAGATTGTTTTAAATACATAGTACTTCAGTTAGCGGCATCGTAATTATTTGCATTAAGAGACATTCGATGTTCTCCAAACAAGTAACTCTCGATGTTCTTCTAATAAAAAATGATAAATCTTGTTTAAAATGCCATATTTCATTTAGCAGTAGAGGTAATATTTTGCATTATGAACCTTCCAATGTTCTCCGAGCAAAAAATTCTAAATCGTGTTTTAAATGCCATACTTCATTTGGCGGTAGAAGAAATATTTTGCATTGAGAAACTTTCGATGTTCTCCGAGCAAGAAACTCTCGATGTTTTCTGAACAAGAAACACTAAATCTTGTTTTAAATACCATACTTCTTTTGGCGGCAGGGATAATATCTTGCATTGAGAAATTTTCGATGTTCTCCGAGCAAGAAACTTTTGATTTTTCATGAACAGAAAAATGTTCTTTCTTTCGACTCAGACCGTACGACCTACCAGAAGGTGTTAAGTATCTGTTTGTATGGCCGGAACAGTGTCATCCAATTTAGACCAGACCCGGTGGGGGTGATGTCCACAGGAACCGTACCCTTTTTCCCCTGCCACCAACTTCTCGGAAGGCTTTCTGGACCCACAAATTTAACGTGTCCGTACTCCGCTTAGTTACGGGGATAGTTTAGGCAGCGCCGGGAATCGAACTTAGGTCCTCCAAGAGCAATCCCCGTGCTCTATCCCTCCCATAGAACATGAAACTTTAAATACTACTTCATTTGGCAGCATGTTCAATATTTTGCCTTGTAGATTAAAAAAGACGATATCCGTCAATATCATTAGAGAGACCGTCATATATTCTCCCTACATTGGAGGCCAAATGCATTCAGTAAATATTGTTATAAATGTGGCAATGACGTTATAGTTACAATCACACCATGCCACAATGTGGCTTACAACCGTGACCGAAATTTGATGCTGAATCCAAATCAGTCATCATATGAGCTCTATAGCAGATCCTGACAAATAGATATTTTAAGGAAAAATATATTCCAAACAACAATGGCATGCCAAAATTTTTGCCACTAGTAATATATTACTTTCCCTACAATACATGATAATGTATTAGAATCGTGTCAAAAATCGGAATTCGAGATTTCGACGGATCTACACGTTTCCGGTACTCTAAAACAGTACTTCTCAACTTTTGTGAGACCGAAACCCGGCAAATTACTTTTTTATAAAACGAGGGCCCGGTCCCAATACCTTTACTCGTAAATACCTTTCTAAATTTTTATTCATTAAACTAACATAAGTATTGATAATTAATAATGGCATCACCTTAAAGCTTATTAGTACATTTATGTGTATACGGTGTGGCATGTTGACGAATATAAAATTACATTTAAATAAGTTATCAATCACTGGACTTATGAAATTGCGTAGCATATTGTTATTTCCTCAAGCCAACGTTATTAAATTAATGTGTGCTGATTTTCATTCACATATCCCATTCTTATCACTAAAAATTTATAATTTATTTAGTATAAAATGGATTAATGCATTATTTAAATTGATTTTACTGCTGTTAGTTTGAAAAATAAAAACGGTATTGAGAGAGAAACATATTTATCCATTGTAATTCACCATAGAAGTCAGCAAAGCAAGCTCTTATTCATATTAAAATTTAAATACGGTTTGGTCAGTGACTTTTGCTACACTGTTAATTAGGCTTTCTGGTTCTGAGCTTTTTGATACATTCACGAATATTATTCTCCTTAGAATATTTCCACTATGAATATTTAGTCATAAAAAATACTTCGAAAACTAAAACGACAAAAAGACCCAAGAGAATAATCTCTCGCGGCCCGGTACAATTGATTCCAGGGACCTGCGGTTGAGAAACAGTGCTCTGGAACATGGAAAACTATTTTTAGCGTGACTTATGGGCTTACATGTCTCTGTGTGTGTGTCTGTCTATGCAATGTATGTATCCACTCGAGCTCAAAACCTGTTCAACGAAATTTTACAAAATTTTGGTATATACGTCGTTTTTGGGGTTATACTCTGGTGCTGAATAGGTTTTGATATCATTTGGAAGAAAAAACTTGCCTTTCTTTGCGAATCAATCCTTAAAAATCGTCAAAATCTAAAATAAAGCATTACATATACTCAAAAGCATCAATTAAATGGTTGCCTTATATGTGTAATTTTTAGCGACAAAATAAATAAGACCAGTCCAATTTCTCTAGGGCTGCCAGTTTTTTGCATTTTCTCATCGTCGGCTTAAATACATCCACCAGTCTCCAAATAAAAACAGACATTGAAGTAAAACTGCATGTTCAATATAATTTCAAATAATTATGCATGTTATTTTGGCTGTTACACTCAATTTAATGAAATATGAATGAAAGAAAGGGAAAACTGATTTGAGTTTGTTGGGAAAACTATGTGTTGCCCGCATCAGCTTTTTTTTTTTTTTCCTTTAATAAATCTGTACTACCCACAAATCCAAAATGTGGAAACTAGCGTAAAAACAGTTCCACTTTGGGAGGAAAATATTTACACTTTAAAACCATTCAACAAATCTGCATCTTATCATACAAATGCTTATTATGAGTAATAGTAAAGACGTGGAACCAATTGCTTCACTACAATGTGCATTTCACACGCTTGTCAACTTGTTATCGTATGTTTGTATCGTATCGTATCGTAAATATCTGATATAGAAGCCCAAATTCTGTACTGAGTTTTCCAAAACCAAGGTTCAATAGCAAGCCCATGAACGACGAAGGTAAGAAAATTGTGATAATTTTAATGTATAAGATGCATTACAAATATGTGTATTTCATATAGTATTTTTACAGTTATTTTGAATTTTTGCATAGCATTTTTATACAGTTCATCTTTATGTACCAAAATATTGAATAACATTTAACGTCGTCTATGGTCAGGTGTCTAAAAACACAGCGTAATTCAATATATAAACACTTTAGGCGCTTATATCTATATATATTATATGCGCTTATATATTATATAAAAAAAATATGAGCAATTTTTACTTTCCCTGCAATACATGACAATGTATAGGAAAAGTGTTGGACTTGTGCCGAAAATCACACCTTAAGTTTTCGACGGATCTATACGTATGGAGAACCCGAAAAAACTACTTTTAACGTGACGTCTGTGTGTATCTGTGTCTTTGTCTCTGTGTGTGTGTCTGTGCAATGTATGTATTCACTCTAACTCAAAAACTATTGGACCAAATTTCACAAAATTTTGTAGATAAGTCACGTGTGGGTTACCCTGGTGCTGATTAGATTTTGGTGCAGCACATAAAAAAAAGGGTTTTTTTTTTTTTTTTTTTTCGAAATGACCCTTAAAAATCGTCAAAACCTGAATTAAAAAGCTAAATATGCTTAAATGCATCAATTAAATGTATGTTTTATACGTAATTTTTGATAAAGAAAAGAATGAGACCAGCCCCATGATTCTAGGACTAACCGTTCTCGAGATATTTTATTTCTTCACGTTTTTGTAACACCGCCTTTAAAAATACGTCCTACCGTCAAATAAAAACGAAAATTTAAGTTAAACTGCAAATTCAGTGTAATTTCACATAAATATCCGTGTTTTGTTTGTGTATGCGTGTGTGTGCAATTAAACTCAATTGAAAGAATTCTGAAAGAAAATGAAATTTTGTCTATAGGGAAAATCATGTGCTGCTCACACCAACTTTTTACTTGTTTTGTCGAAAGCAAAATGCTATTTATAAATATACAATAAATAATTTCCGCATTTTAATACTTTGAACTACTGTTCTTGAAAAAAAAATGAATATAATGCTTTTATCTGAGCGAGTTTTCGCTTCACGTTCACTCGAAATATCTTCTAAACTGTAAAAAATAGATTGAAACAGTAAGCGACAAAAAGGCTCAATGGGAAATAATGTTTCTAGATCAATAATTTGTTTTCACAAAGCTCTAACAGTTTTTGAGAAATCGTATTATCAATTTGAAGAAGATTGAAAAATTTCCGTTTTTAAAGTTTATGATGCATATATCTCAAAAACTATAGAAGTGCTAGCTATAAATAGTAAATAAGTAATTTGCAGCCATTTAAAAGCCCTATAGGGATATACTATAATAATTGAATATTGGATCCAGTTCATAGTTTTCGAAATATAGTAGTTTTAAATTCGATATTTTTACAAGTTGAACTATTTTCAAAATGTGGTTCTAATTTCGATTGGTATTTGCTTGTAACTAAAAAAAAAAAATTAAGTTGTTTCATTTATGTATCTTACTTTTATTGCCATAGGCAGGGCCGACCATAGGGAAGACGGACACCACACGAGTGGAGGGCCCGTGCATCAGAGGGGGCCCGGACACTTAATATTTTTTATTCTGCCTGGAAAAGACATGAAAAATTCATAACAAGAGAAAAATCAAATATGGAGGATGGCCTTGATAAATGTTTGTAGGGGCTCACAAATGAAGCAAATGAGACTGAAAAGAACAAATAAACTTATTGAATTTTATTGGAGTTTCATTTTGCAAGTTGTTTTTTATGTAAACCAGTTCGGTTCCATCGAACCGGAGCCACCGCCTTATTCCCCGCCCCCTCCTTTTTTTACTTTCCCTACAATGTGTAGTGTATGTAAAATTAATGCATTGTGATGTGATTCAAATATATAACTCTCGGATCTACACGTTTTGAGCATTCCTGAATGTGAATCAACTATTTTTCCAATGATGCAAGCGCGTTTCTGTCTGCCTGTGAGCGCGATACCGCTCGCAAAAGTTGATTAAATTGAATGAAATTTGGTATGATTATTTAAATCGCTAAACACCAGAGGAGTACTAATTTTCTGGGCAATAAACCAGGGGACGGGTATCAATCTTTCGAACTTTTTGTTTCGTAAATTGAAAAAACGTTATAAACGCATAATTACGAATGACAATATTACTAAAATATATATTTATTATGTTATTTTATTTTTCCATGTGGAGCGAATCAATAAACGCCAGAAAGTTTATTGATTATCGGGAAGAAAGAAACAACTTTAATATTTTTAGATTTTTTTTTAATAGGGGAAAAAATTATAATAAATTAAAATTTGTTACGAATATGGTAACTTTTTATATAATTTCTTATTTAGAAGCGAATGACGTGACTTACAGAATGTTAACCTGTATTGTTTTTGAGATATTGCACTTTTTTGTCTTATATGGAGAAAGTTAAAAAAATTGAAACTTATTCACTATTATCAAACGACTTAATACTCTGTAAGTGTTTTTAACAAAAATAAATAAACAAATAAAATAAAAGCAACAAAATCCTAGAAAAAGCAGCAGATAAGTATGGAAAGTAAATAAAAAATGAAAAGCAATGAAACATTGTGAAAAACAACATGGAAAGCATCAAAGCTTTATGAAATTCAACGAAGCAGTATTGAAAACAACAAAACAATATGAAACACAAAAAATTTATGAAGGAGAAATATTTAGTGAATCCCTTCCCTACGTCCATAAAATTCGATGCTTAATCCATATCAGTCACCATCTAAGAAAACTATAACCAATCCTGAGAAACAGATGTTTCAATCAAAATTATTCAATCGGAAGAGAACTGTTAGTGAATCACTCTACCTTCTCCAGAATATAACGCTGAATCCATATCGATTAATATCTAAGCTTTATCTATAGCCAATTTTAAGTAGATATTTCAAGTAAAATGAAAATTTTTAAACCGGAAATGGAAAAAGAACCGGAAATGGAAATCTTTAGTAAGTACTACCCCCTCCAGAATTTGTTGTTTAATCCATATCAGTCATCATCTAAAGTTGGGATCTAAACTATATCTATAGCAGATTCTATAGCAGCTATATTTATTGCAGATCCAGATATATCTATAGCAGAAAAATAGATGCTTCAAAGCAATTAAAAAAATAGTATGGCAAAATTTTTGCCATCAATAATAAAACATTGAAATCAACATCGCTTTGAAATTAGGATTTTTTTAATTTTTTGTACCCTGGTGTTTTGTTTTATTTAAGTTTTCTCATAGATATTTAAATAAATTTGGATAGGCTAGTTGTTCTATCAAATTCTATGTAATTCTCTGACTTAAACATTCAATAGTATATTTTTTAAGCCATTTTAACTATTATCCCATCTAGGAAACTAAATACCACGCTCTGTCTGCAAATGATGAAGCATATGCTTAAGGACAACAGGTTCCTCCTCTGAAATGAAAATTTAGGAGGCAGCTACAGAGGGTATTTACCCCTCTCTTGAGCTTTTTTTTTAGCTTTTTTTGAGCTTTTTTATACACGGAACAGTTCACCAGTCATAAAAGATAGGGAAAAAAGAATCCTGTTGTGTCCCCGAATTTTGAAGCGGTGGGAAACCTTTTATGTCACCTGTTGAGAATGAAAGTAAGCTAACAGTTGCCCTTCTTTGGCTTTGATTCAGTGTAAAAAAATTCGAAAGCCACCTAACGGACTTATAACATTCTTTTTGCTTTCACAAGTTGAAGGGTACTTTATGTCGTGCGGGGTCATAGTATGGCTCCTGTTATGCGGAAGTTGGAACTTTCGAACGTCCCCCCCCCCCTTTAAATATAGAAAGCTAATAAATTTTCGATAGTAGCATTTTTTCCACCTGTGGATTTTAACTTTTCTGTTATACCCCGGCATACAGCTTCGCGGCGTATTCTAAATTGAGACATTATCTGATATTTATTTTCATTAAAGGTGCAGTTTTGTATGAAAATTTCATCAGCGTGTTCTTAATTTTTCACATACATATTACAACATTTTTAATCTGTTTAATTCAGTGATCCTAATAAATATTAAAGTGCTTATTAAATTTATTAATAGCTATACATACGTAAACATCCTTGTTAAAACATTTTTATTATCTATAATAATAAAAGGAAGAATCTGTCTAATTGTTTGCAGGGCAGGTTTATAGTTTTTCTCACAGTAGCACCCATACCTGAACTAATGCGCATCTAATACCACGTTCCTCTCCTAGAGGTTTTAAATCTTTTATTTATTTATTTATTTATTTACTTTGTGGAAAGCATGTTCTTTTTCTTTCTTTGTTTTGCGGGTAGCGTGCATGGGAATTCGGTAACGGTTTAGGATTTGAAGAGTAATAGTACAATGTCTAGAACTAATAGTGTGCCGACCGCCTATACCTCCCAATGTTGGGAGATGTTCCTGAAAAGCCGCCTCCGCCAGACGGCGTTGGTCTCAAATAAGCGGTCTAAAGCGGAGGAGTTAACATTGAAACAAATGGAAATTTATTGCAAATGAAATGACTGATATCTTTCGAAATAACTGAAGAATTTGTGTGAAATTGGGTGTGATTATTGTAAGTGGTATACACAAAAAGTCATTTGATTTTCAGAGAGATTGAGCCAGGCATATATTCTTATTTTAAAAATTTTATTTAACTTGATCTGGTGTTCGTTCAAAAATTTGAGGTCCAAAATAATCAGGTTCATTTATCATAGTAACGCGAAATTCGTTATGACGTTTCCTCTTGTGGCACATTTCAGTTCTTTCGATTTTGAAGCATATCGGGCTAGCCCGTCCTGGGCCCGCCATAGGACATTACCTGGTTTTAGAGAATATCTCGAAAATCAGAGAACGTTGGAAATCTAAGCTTAATATATCGTTTTCTTTTGGGGTGTATTTTAATTCTTTCAATTTTCAACCGTACCGGGTTAACCCGTCTTAGGCCCGCCTTAGAAACTCACCCGTTTTTGCGGTATAACTCGAGAACAGGTGTATCTAAAAATTCGAAGTTTAGAATATCTTTGCCATTTGCTGTATATTTTAACTCTTTGGATAAAAATTTTATCGGGCTAGCCCGTCCTGAGTTCAACAAAAGGAATATATCGTTTTCTGAGAATAACTAAAAATTCGGAGCATCTAGAATGTATAAATTTAATATGTCATTGTCCTTTGGAGTATATTACATTTCACCTCATTTCGACCCGTATCGGGTTAGCCCGTCTTGGGCCTGCCATAGAAATTTACTCGCTTTTAAAAAATAAATCGATCAATCGGAGTAGCTGAAAAATATAAATTTAGTATATCATTTCCGTTTGGATGGATTTTAATTTAGATTTTGAAGCTCGTCGGGCTAGCCCGTCTTGTATCCGCTGAAGAATGCATTAGTTTTTGAAAAATAAGACGAGAACCGAAGTAGCTAAAAATTCCAAATTTAACATGTTGTTGGCTTTTGGGGTATATCTAAGTTTCTTCGGATTTGAACTTTATCGGGGTAGTCCGTCCTGGGCCCGACATAGGAATGGCCCCGTTTTTTACAATACCTGGAAAATCGGGGAAACTAGAAAATATAAATTTAGTACATCCTTATCTTTTGGGGAATATTTTAATTCCTTTGTTTTTGAGCCGTATCGGGCCAACCCGTTTTGGGCCCGACTTAGAAATTCACTTTTTTAGTGGAATAACTCTAGAACCGGAGTACCAAAAAGTTTCAAGTTTAGAATGTCGTCATTTGCGATATGTCTAAGCTCATTGGATTTAAAACCTGGTCGGGCTAGCCCATCCCGGTCCCAACAAAAAGAATGTACTCGTTTTTTAAGAATAACTCCAAAACTGTAGCAGCTAGAATATCTAAATTTAGTATATCATTGTTTTTTAGGGTATATTTTATTTCTTTGGATTTTGAACCTTATCAGACTCGCCCGTCTTGTGCCCGACAGAGTGGTAATGTACTCATTTTTCGAGAATAACTCGTAAATTGGAGCAGCTAAAAAATTCAAATTTAGTATATCAATTTCTTTTGGGGTTTATCATAATTTATAATTTGAACCTCATCGTCTTGAGTCCGTCTTAGGAATGCGATCGTGTTTGATGAATAACTCGAGAACCGGAGTAGCTAAAAATTCCAAATTTAGCATGCTATTGTCTTTTGTGATATATTTCATTTTTTCGAATTTGAACTTCATTCAGCTAGCTCGTGCTGTGCCTGCTATAGGAATAGACTCAATTTTTTAGAATAACCCGAAAACTGGAGCAGATAGAAAATTCAAATTTAGTATATTATTTCCATTTCGGGTAGAATTTAATATTTTCGGCGTATATATAATTATAATTAGTGGCGTAGGCATGGGAGATAGGATGTGTGGTAAAAAACCTCATTTGCCGAACAATTACATTAGTTCTCAAAATTGTCTATATTTAAAAAAAATGAATTTTGTACTATAAGCTCCATTCGATCGTCGACCCCCTTGTGTCCTAAATACATAGTTACATCCATATGCAAATGAACTAAGAAGTGCGAAATTTGTCAACGGATGTTGGGTCGGTGCACTGGGAGTACGAGTGAAGGTTACGGTTCTGCGTGATCTGACGAAGAAGGTTTTATGCCTTCGAAACCGGTCGATATTAGTATTTTGAGTGGTATTCTGCTTTTTACGAAGATAATTTTATTTCTTTAGCAGAAATTTGGACCGCACGTATTGATTTTATTTACTTGAAATTGAAATTTTTCAATAATTTTTAAAAGCATTATATGAATAACTTGAACGAATGCTTTAAAACCAAATTTTTGTTTTGCATTTTGATACATATTACCATGTAAACCTAAAAAAAGAATGTATGAGAACGTCTGGCAAATATTTTGTTTTATCTCATATGTCTACTAGGAAAAATGCCTGTGGGTGGCCCTGTGAATTTGGAAGAAAAACATGAAACACCATTGCCGCTTGAACATTAGAACAAGGTGGGGTCTGCCTACAAGTGCTGTCTCTTTGTACGGTGAAAGATAGCGCTGATAAGAATTTCGATTGAGGGTGGACATGTAATTGACCGCTATTTTATTTCGACAGGCGCGTCTCCTTTACATACGTTTCCGCAAGTTGCCACATCTCTTACACGAACAATGCTCAAAAGATCCGCAAATCAGCGGGGGCTCTGGAAATGGGTATAACACCAGGGAAGGGCATTTTGTACTGCCTTCAGGGTGGCCTCTAGATACAATAGGAAGTATCTCATTAGCACATTGGTCATCTGAGATCGAATTTGTTTTTACTAAGAACCGTCACCTGTACAATATTCTTTTTCGTTCTAAAATTGGACAGGATGGACCCACTCAGAAAGAAAGATTTTTCGAAATTGTAAGCAGCAAGCTTTCACTCATTTGATGTTTGTTGTAACTGACGTTGGAAATCTATATTTGGATTAAAAAGGGCTGTTTTTATAGCTATACCATTATCGCCTGTTCTGTGTAAAATTGCCTAGAAAAATGTATTAATTCGATTCATCCAGCATATTACTGTATTTTGCATTTTGACGAATAGGCTAAAAAATAGCTTAGCATTTCATAATCTGCGAATTTCAGCATCCAAAAATCCTGTCACAAGACTTTTCTTTCTATTATACTATGTAGTACGAATCACTATATTACTATGAATCTTTAAAGTGCACCGTGGACTGGTTTCGCATTATTTAATTCTCTTGCATATAAGCGTAGGCAAGATCTAGGATAAGGGGGGGGGGGGGGGTCGACGATCGAATGTGGGTTTACACAACAGTACAAAATACTTTCTCAAATATAATCCCTAAGGAGAACTAATGTAATTGTTTAATTATTTGGTAAATGATAATTTTTCTCCAATTTTCGAGTTATTTTCCAAAAACGAATGCATTCCTAAGGCTGGGCAAGGATGGGGTAATCTAATAAAGTTTAAAATCCAAAGAATTAAAATATATCCCAAAAGAGAATACTATATTATAATTTAAAATCCATCCAACAGGGAATGATATACTAAATTTACATTTTTTAGCTACTCCGACTGATCGAGTTATTCTTGAAAAGCGAGTAAATTTCTATGGCGGGCCAAGGCGGGCTAGCCCGATAAGTTTCGAAATGCGATGAAATATAATATACCACAAAGGGCAATGATATATTAAATTTAGACATTCCAGATATTCCGAATTTTGAATTATTCTCAGAAAACGATATATTCCTCTTTTTGGGCTCAGGACGGGCTAGCCCGATGGGGTTCAAAATCTAAATTAAAATCCATCCAAAAGGAAATGATATACAAAATTCACATTCTTTAGCTACTCCGTTTGATCGAGTTATTCTTGAAAAGCGAGTAAATTTCTATGGCGGGCCAAGACGGGCTAGCCCGATAAGGAGCGAAATGCGATGAAGTATAATATACAACAAAGGGCAATGATATATTAAATTTAGACATTCCAGATGCTCCGAATTTTGAGTTATTCTCAAAAAACGATATATTCCTCTTGTTGGGCTCAGGACGGGCTAGCCCGATGGGGTTCAAAATCTAAATTAAAATCCATCTAAAAGGAAATGATATACAAAATTCATTCTTTAGCTACTTCGTTTGATCGAGATATTCTTGAAAAGCGAGTAAATTCCTTTGGCGGGCCAAGACGGGCTAGCCCGATAAAGTTCGAAATGCGATGAAATATAATATATCACAAAAGACAATGATATATTAAATTTAGACATTGTAGATGCTCCGAATTTTGAGTTATTCTCAAAAAGCGATATATTCCTCTTGTTGGGCTCAGGACGGGCTAGCCCGATGGGGTTCAAAATCTAAATTAAAATCCATCTAAAAGGAAATGATATACAAAATTCACATTCTTTAGCTACTTCGTTTGATCGAGATATTCTTGAAAAGCAAGTAAATTTCTTTGGCGGGCCAAGACGGGCTAGCCCGATAAAGTTCGAAATGCGATGAAATATAATATATCACAAAAGACAATGATATATTAAATTTAGACATTGTAGATGCTCCGAATTTTGAGTTATTCTCAAAAAACGATATATTTCTCTTGTTGGGATCAGGACGGGCTAGCCCGATAAGATTTTTAATCCAAAGAGTTAAAATATACAGCAAATGACAAGCATATGCTAAACTTCGAATTTTTAGATACACCTGTTCTCGAGTTATACCAAAAAGTAAAGTCATATGGCGGGCCCAGGACGGGCTAGCTCGATAAGCTTCAAAATCGAAAGACTTGAAATGTACCACAAGAGAAAACGTCATACCGAATTTCACGTTACTGTGATGAATGAATTTGATTATTTTGGATCTCGAATGTTTGAACGACCACAGATAAAGCTAAATAAAATTTTTAAAATATGGATATATCCCTAGGTCAATCTCTCTGAAAATCAAATGACTTTTTGTGTATACCACTTGCAATAATTACACCAAATTTCAGACAAATTCTTCAATTATTTCCAAAGATATCAATCATTTCGTTTGAATTAAATTCCCATTAGTTTCAATGTTAACTCCTCCGCTTTAGACCGCTTATTTGAGACCAACGCCGTCTGGCGGAGGCGGTTCTTAGGGAACCTGTTTTTCGCCTCGGTCGGCACACTATCTATTCTAGCCACTGTAGTAATAGTATCTGTAAATGTATTATTTAAGTAGCGGGCGTTTTTATTTACGATCCGAAAACGCCGGGTAATTCCTTCTAGTCTATTGTATAATATGCACCGAACTGATTGACTGACTAAGTGAGTGAGGGAGTGAGATATCAAAATTATCGATCACATCTAGAATCTTGGTTATGGTGCCATTCGATCCATTTCAGCTTCGAAACCAAGGAAAAAATATAAAATTTTAAAAATTCGAATTACCGGTGACTGCACTTAAAAAAATCAAAACTACTTTGCTTAATTATCGAGCACCTTCACTCTAGCTAGAATTCTGGTTTTGGTCTCATTCGATCCGTTCTTGCTTCCATGTCAACGAAAAAATCTAATATTTTGAAAATTCGGAGTGAAGGTGACGATGCAAAGAACAAAAAAAAAAAAAATAATTAAAACCAGTTTTCAAAATGATCGAGCACTTTCACTCGAGGCAGAATCTCAGTTTTGCTCCCATTCGATCCGCCTCAGCTTCTAGATCAACGATAAAGTAGAAAATTCCAAAATTTCGAATTAGGAGTGACAATATAAAGGGTTTTTAAAAATCTTACACCACTTTATCTCTACTGCCAACGGCCCTACCGTGCTGAAAACACCGGTTCTCGTTAGATCACCGAAGTCAAGCAGCATCGGGCACGGTTAGTACTTGGGTGGGTGACCACCTGGGAACACCGCGTGCTGTTGGCACATTTTGGGCGCGGTAGCCCGGTGGTTTGCGCGCTGGATTTGCACGCTGCCACAACTGCCGCCGTGTTCATGCGGAGTACGATCACGTTAAACATGTGGGTCCGTATGTCCTTCCGAGAGGTTGGTGGTAGGGGAAGGAGGGTACGGTCCCTGTGGATGCCTCCCCCATTAGGTTCCGGTCTAAATTGGGTGGCACTTCCCGGCCGTCCAAAGGGTTACCTTACACCTTTATGGTAGGTCGGACAACAACTGGGTCTCAACAACAACCACTTTGTCTCTCAAAAGCAATAAATACGCAATTTGACATCAATCGCTGAATGTCACATTTAATGGCCACTAGTCATTGAAAACATCAAATGATTGGTTTCACATATTGACTAGTATTACAACATGTACAAATGATAACAAACGTATAAACGACAGAGAAATAAAATATTGGATACACAGTATAATACAAAATACTTAATTAACTTATTCACAATAAATATAAAGGTATTTTGTAATTCTAGAAAATTATTCACAGTATTAACAAAATTATAATAATAAAAACAACTTAAAATGTGACTAGTGAGACGGATGACATTAAATTTCATCCGCAATTTTCGAATCGCCATCTTCACTTGCAATTCGCTACGCAGCTTCGACTGTTTGGCCGGCAAATTTCAAAGAGCTACCGAGAGTGCCAATACATGCAGCTCGCGTTTGACTGTTTGGTGACTGATAGTTTACATTGCCTTCCAAAAGTTATGTCAATGCAAATCTTGTCGCATTCCATATTAGTGCTTATTTGGTTTTTTTATAGCATTCAAAGCTTTTTCCGAATGCAGTAAGTGTGAAGTGAGCACCTAAATGGTGAAAAATATACCTAATTATATTTTCTTTAATTTTATTATACTCTTGAATATATTACTTAATTGACTACTTTCTTGTTAATTTTAGAATTTTTGAGTCAATCAGAGCACAATTTTTTGAGTCTTGTCTGACTTATTACCATGTGCTTAACCTTTGGAAGGCATAGATCATGCTATGAGGATGATCTATCTTCATAGCATGATTCAAAATGCATGCTGGCAATATAATAGAATCAATCCTGTTTATTTACCCTTATCAAATGGCACCAAATGCGATTTGGATAAACGAAAATCCGGAAAATGTAATTATTATAATAAAATAAGATGTTTGTGTGTGTGTAACTGTGTATGTCACATTGAAGCGTCGGATAGTGGCGGCATTTGCTAGAAGTACTTCAGATCTCCGGACAATGTATCTCTACGAGATTTTTTTTTTTATTCGCATTAACTTCAAAGTTATAAACATTTAAAGCTGAAACTCCTTCGAAATTTCGACTTCAAAATCAGTTTTATTTCGGGTTGACGATAAAAGATAAAATGGCAGATATTTATTGAGACGGGAGAATGCTGTTTCTCTAACGAAGTGGAGTTTATTTATCGGTTTTCTAACTTTGGGAATTTAAAATATATCGTTCTAATTTTTTAATGGGGTATTATATTATCTATTAATTCCTGTTTTAAATTCCGGGCAACGGTGGGTATATTTTCAAGTTATCTATAAAGAGTACAATTAATTTTAATACATATTTTTAAGAAACACTTTTCATTTAAAGGAAAACTTCATTTGAAGAAAAAATCCCATAATTAACTATTAATAAAAAACTTTATCATTTATTTGTTAATTTTTAATGTCTTGAGGAGCATGGTCTTAGAGACATTTAATTGTCATTTGACGCTGTTTCTGATCGTTGCTTCAAATTAGAAATTATTTTATAAAGCACGATTTTAACTTCACAGTGCGTATTAGCTCTTCTGGCAGTTGGACAGACTCAGACAAGAAAGATCAATCATGCTTAAAGCATTGATTATGAAACACTTTCCAACTTCAATACAATTTTATTTAAACATGTATAAAATGCAATACATTCCTCGGTAATATTTTAAAACTTATCACAATACTACATTAATTTATTATATTTGAAAACTTAAACCTTCATCGAAAAAAATGAACTTCATTCAAATGACGGCATTGGAATATAAATTGCCTGGTTTAAACATCTCTAAAATGTGATACATTCCTCGGTAATAATTTTAGAATTATCATAATACTACGATAATTTATTATATTTGAAAACTTCATCGAAAACAACTGAAATTCATTCAAATGACGTCATAGAAAAAAAACGCGCCTGGCTCTCTCTATAAAAGCAGCATTTCATTCATATATAATTTCCCATTCATGTCATTCATCACAATACTATAATAATTTATTTTGTTTAAAAATTAAGACCATGGAGCTACAAGTAATTAAACTCTATGCGTAAAACTTCATCGAAAAAAATCGTCCTTCTCTTTATAAAATCAATGAATATTTCATTCATATCAGCTACGGAGACTCCATAAACTAAATGATTTTGTGTTAAAGAAATACAGCAATTCTAATACAACTAATTCTACATATTTTGCTGTTTACATTTTACATAGGTGAAAAATAGGCTTCGTTGTAGAAATAATCAAATTTGGATGAGCATTTAAACTCAAATATATTGTAATTGCGTTGTTTCAGTATGTAGATGCACAGAATTTAAACAAAAATAAAGTGGTTTTAGGACGGATACAACACTCAATATGAATTAAAAAGAACTTTAAAACTCACGATTTTGAGACAAGATGGATGCCATATATCAGTTTGAAGTGGGTCACGTGATCTTTTCATATCATGGTCAGGTGATCGCTTCATATAAGAGGTGTTATTATTATTTTAATTTTTATTTAAAAAACTACTGAATATATTTCGCTGAATTTTTTTTTTATATATTTTATGAAACAATTTGAATATTACCTAAAATTTTCGAAGCAATTTGTGAATTTTAAATCCGCTTAAAAAATGTTTGAAAAATTAGGTCTCATAGGGCTCAATGTATTTCATTTTTTCAACCCGGGTTCAATCCAAAACTAATATTAGGTGATATTATTCATTTTAGATTCCCATAGGTCCTACAGACCGTTTGAACAACATACTAAAATGTCATTTCGATTAAGTCATTTTTACGGCAGTTATCGTGCTAACGGACGGACAGACAGACAGAATGAACAAAGTCATAAACCCTTTTCAACTGTGTTATAAAGTGTTAAAAACGTTCTATTGCACAACCCCCAAGACGCAGTCAATATCATTCATTGTAGGAACACACACTGACCACATGCTTGTTTGTCTTTCTGTCTACGTGTGTGTGTCGTCTATAGCAGAAAATCAAAGCTTCGGACAGTCGCGAAATTCGGTACCGGGTTAACTAAATTTACAATACCACAGACGTCAGCGAGATACATATATATTTTTTTTAATTCGAATTAGTTTTTTTTAGTTGTTATTTTATATTGAAACAGTATTTTAGACGATTTTCACACAAATCGGTTCCTTAGTGATCGAGGATACTGTCCCAGAGTTCCCATCTTGACATCATCGAAAAGATCGAAAAACATTCTAGCATTCTTTGAATCCTGCAATTCCTTCATATTCATCTATTTATCTTTTTATTTTCCCTACATTACGTGGTACTGTATAGAAAAAATATTGGAATCGTGTCGAAAATAGGAACTCGAGTTTTCGACCGATCTACACGTTTTGAGAACTCTAGAACAATAACGAACCATTTTCAATGTGACGTCTGTGTGTATCTGCCTGTGCAATGTATGTCCCTTTCTTTTTTTCTTCACAAAATGGCTATTAAAAATTATTCGTATCTGAAAAAGACTAAATATACTGAAATGCATACTTTATGCGTAACTTGAAAATGTACCCATTGTTGTCAAGGGGTTAAAGCAGGGATAAATTGAACTTATTAATCTAAAACAACAACAACAAAAAATTGTATTCATATAAATAAAAGTGAAAATTGCATACAATCCCAATTGCGTACAACCCGTGCAACGACCCCATCCCTAAATGAACCCCTTCCCTCTACCTTTAAATTGGGACTGATCGCGAGCAAAAAGGAAATAAAACATTCGAAAGGAAATACAGTCGACCCCACTTAATCGGATAACAGATATTCGCCTATCCCGCTTATATGCAAGGAGTATTGGCGAACAAAAACGAATCCCATGACGTTGATGATAAAAATATCCGATTTATCGCATGACAATCCCCGGTTAATTGCATAAAAGCTGAGACACCAATTTCGTTAATTTAAGTTTGTGTTAGAAGACATGTGAGGAAAAGCGATAAATCGTCAAACTTGACAACCTCCGGTTTTTCTCTGTGTAGTTCAAAAGATATAGACATAATAACCAGAAGGAATGTATTATTTTTATAGTAGAAAATTCTACTATTTATTATGTCCATTGTTATAATTCATTTATATTCATTATCTTTAAAGTATATAAGCAAGAGGGTATTAATATTAATATGAATACCCGCTTAATCGCATATCCCGCTGAATCACATATCCTGCTTAATCACATATCCTGCTTAATCACATATCCCGCTTTTTCGCATATGCCGCTTAATCGAATACTCCGCTTAATCGCATGCTCCGCTTAATCGCATACTCCGCATAATCGCATACAATACAATGGAACCAAGTGTATGCAATAAAGCGAGGCCAACTGTACTTCCTCTAGAAAAGTAGAGGTTTCTGTGGCTTTAAGCGCATGTGCAACCTCTAAAAAGGAGGGAGAAATCGCCGGGGTGAATACCCAGGTAATCGAAAATTTTAACTGTTCGCTCGATTAAAAAATTATAATTTATGAATGGACGGGTTCAGGATTTGTTTTTCTTTTGGAGTAGTGTTGAAGACTCAAACCGCCCGTCTCACCTTAGGGCATGAGCAGCTGTTTGAGCGTTGTTTTTTTTTTTTTTTTGAGCTGTGTTGTTGTTATTGGTGTTGAGACCCAGACCGTCCGACCTACCAGAAAGGTGTAAGGGAACTGTTTGGACGGCCGGGAAGTGCCACCCAATTTAGACCGGAACCCAGTGGGGGAGGCATCCACTGGGACCGTACCCTCCTTCCCCTACAACCTCTCGGAAGAACTTACGGACCCACATGTTTAACGTGATCGTACTCCGCATGAACACGGCGGCAGTTGTGACGCAAACCACCGGGCTACCGCGCCCGAAATGTGCCAACAGCACGGTTCCCAGGTGGTCACCCACCCAAGTCACCTCACCCGCGCCCGATGCTGCTTGACTTCGGTGATCTAACGAGAACGGGTGTTTTCAGCACGGTACCGCCGTTGGCCTTTTTTTTTTTATTGAGCAGTGTGTAGTATTTAAAGGAACTGCTCTTAAATTATAAACGTCGGATTACTAGTCAATTATTTTATATCGCAGTATAAAAACCATGAACGTTTTAATCACACAAAAAGTATATATTATTTAAAAATTCACGAAAATTTGTCTATTAATCGCATGGATTCCTTCCAAAGATTGTTTGAAAGAGAATTCTTCGATATTTCCGTTGGTGTTAAGATGAAAACTCTGTAACAATATTTCCGGCCGCTAAAGAATCGATTTGTGTGAATATTGCTCAAAATCGGGCTAGATGGTATTAAAACATAAAATAACTAAAATGCTAATTCGATTTTTTTTTTTTTAAATAAGAAATGCTAAGGTGCATTTTCCCGGGTCCTGAAGTATCTGTGTACCCAATGTTATGGCCGTTTGACGCTTGAATTTCCAGCTACGGACTGCACAGACAGGCATCTTCATTTATTAAATAAGATATTTGACGATACAACGAATAAGATCAACCTCATGACTCTAGTACCATTCTCGGGATATCAAGATTTTAGGAATTTGAATGGGCTGACGATGTTTTTTGCTGTCGTTAAAAAACTACTCGATAAATTGCTTAAAATTTGTTACTTGTAGGTTATCCTGGTGCTGATTAGATTTTGATACTATTAAAAAAACTAAACAGGCTTTTTTCTTTTTATGCGAAATAGCCATCTGAAATTAGAGTCTAAATATGATTAAATACATTAATAAAATGCTCGTTTTCTACGTAATTTTTGACAACGAAACGAATAAGGGCAGAAGCCATTACAATAAGATGAACCGTTTTCGAGATATTTAAGTTCTTAGAATTTTTATAAACTAACGGCGTTTTAAAGTGCTTTAAATTGTCAAATGGGAAAGGTGATGAAAATCGGATGTAATCTTACTTAATAAATGAAGATGTCTGTGTGTGCAGTTTGTAGCTGAAAGTTTAAGTGACGTACGGCCATGAAATTTGATGTACATGTACTTCAGGATGTACACGTGTACTGCTTTCTTCAAGAAAGTATTAGAAAGATATATATGTAAATCTGTTGATTTCAGTTTGAAAAATAGCATTTTAGAGTATGAAAACATTGATGAGAAACCCATTTTCAAGAGCCTTTAAAATAAAAATTGGGGTATGCAGTAACAGTTGCGGAGCACAAAAATAGTGCGACGAGCGGTATTTGGTTCAGAAGCCACAGCGTTCAAAGAATGACATCATTATGTGTATGTGTGTGTGTGTATACTTATTTTAATTATATTAAATTGCAAACACGTACACACACAAAAAAAACACGAATATTTATTTGAAATTAAACTGAATTTGTAGTTTTACATAAATTTCTGTTGTCATTTGCCGACCGTACGTATTTTTAAAGGCGGCATATCCAAAATGTGAAAAAACTAAAATATCCCAAGAACGGCTAGTTCTGGAGTAATGAGGTTGGTCTTTGCCAAAAATTAAACATAAAACAAGCGTTTAATTGATACATTTGAGCATATTTAGTCTTTTATTTTAGGATTTGATAATTTTAGCGAGCCATTTCTCCAAAAAAGTTCTTTTTTTACATATCGTACCAAAATCTAATCAGTACCAGGGTGACTTATCTACAAAAGATATACTTTGGGAAATTTGGTCCATTCGTTCATGAGCTAGAGTGGAAGCATACATTGCACTGACACACAGACCTCACGTTGCCCATATTGTTGGGAAGATAACATCTTAGATAAATACACACAATAGAAAATTATTAAGTGCAATAGGTTTTATCATTAGGAAACAGTAAAACACAAAAGATAAGTTGAAAAATTAACATATGGCACCAAATATTGAAAAACAACCAATGGAAGCAATATGCCTACTTTGTTAATGTTTGAATGGTGTTTTCAATATTTAGTGTGTATATGTATACAGATATTTTGTGTATTACATTCAAGAGCGCCATCAGTCCTGTATTTATCATTGAAATAATTTTTTAATTACAAATTTAGGAAAATATAAAAGAAGAATTGTTTTTATCAAAGGCCGCAGGCCGGATTCGGGCTGCGGATCGTGGTTTGGGGATTCTTGGTTTAGAAAAATAATCCGGCAGAGAAGCCCATTTGTGTTTAAATTACAATCATAATATGCTGTGAGTTGCATTTGAATGTACACCTTAGTATCTGAAATAACTGTTAAAGAAAATTAAAATTTCCACAAAAATTGTTATTTAAATAAAAATCAAATTGATCATACGAGGATAAAATAAAATAAATTTAGATTTGTGGATATTTTTGGGTCCCCAAAAGTGCGGATACTTGGGCAAATGCCCCGTAATCCCATGCCATAGTATGGGTTTGAATTTAAGAAGAATAGTCTTACATAGAGACTCATTTCTGCCTAAAATGCTCCCCTGAATAAAGGGGCCCCCGTACTCTGCTTCCGCTTTAGGCCCAGAATTTGTAGACCCAGTTTCGCCCCTGACCTAGAACCTGATTGACCGAGGGGGAAAAAAAGAAACAGACAAGAACCACTCTTCCTAGGTAGATACAAGTTCATATTTATGTATCTTGTTCCTGCAGTTCACTGTCCCGGAGAATGACTATAAGAAAATACTTGACCTACTTTCTTATTTTTGCCCTTGTATCTTAGTAGTGCCGTAGATTGGCAACAACAAGACAGTTTGTAAAAACTTTTTCATCCGTCTGCATCTTTAGGTTACATTTTCAGAACATTGTGAAACTTGTATTAATAATTAGAATTCATGGAACTTGATATAATCTTACTGCATTTGAATGAAATTTGTAGTAACATGTCACAAATACTATTAATGTTTTTTGTAATGAGGTTAGTGAGAATAACCACGTTTGCAAATATGTCAAGAGGCGCGCTTGAAAACTCCTCCGAATGGTTATCCCGGTTATGACCAGGATCGCTCACCAGCACGGTTGTACTGTGAAGCGATCCTACGCAGCTTCTATACAGCATTTCCTGCAACACCGAAAAAATCTCAGTTAATCATAACCGTTGCTGTTTGAAACAGCAACAGTAATGACCAAGTTTTTACAAACGCTCTGGTTATTTTTATGAGCATGGTCAATAGTCATATAAATGACCTGGTTAAGTACACAAGAATTTAGCAAAACATATTCCTCTTTTTTATGTAAAGATTCATTATATCTCAAAATTCCTTGTACCGAAAGCATTCATAGACAAATCTTAACGCATTATTATTCTTCAAATAAATGTAGTATTTATACACAAATTCAAAATAAAAGAACATAAAATATGGCTTCCTGTAAATGAAGTAAAATGAAATTCCCAATCCCAAGAGACCCCGAGATTAAAATGTTCTTAATCCCGAAATCCTGGGATTGTGAAAAACGTCCGAGATTAAAATCCCTAGTGTTACTCGGTATATTTGGTATCAGGGTCGCCCATAGAGAGGGAGACCAAAGACGTTAGACGGACACCACTCGAGTGAAGGTCCGGCAACTATAGGCGCCCTAGGGAAGAGTATTTATCAAGGTCATAATGATGGCATCAAAATAGTATTTCTTTCTTTCGACCCAGACCGTCTGACCTACCCGAAGGTGTAAGGTATCTGTTTAGTCGGGCGGGAAAATGTCACACAATTTTAACGGGAACTCAGTAAGAACAACATCCATAGGGACCGTACATTCCTTCCCATGCCACGAACTTTCGGGCCCACAAAATTAACGTGCTCGTACTCCGCGTGAACACGAGGACAGTTTGCGCAGAGCCTGAAATCTGACTCGGCTCCTCCGAGTGCAAAGCCCGTGCCTTAATCACTGGGATATCCCGCCCTGCATCAAGCTAGTCTATGTTGTAGGTATTATCCTTGATTTTGTCCCACGGACGTTAGTGGCTCCTTCCTCTCCGTGGAAAAAGTTCTATGGGCGCTCATGCCGGCAGCAAGATTTATTTAGTGAGGAGGAAACATGAAAGATTCACAAGCAGAGGAAGATCAAATACTTATGAAGGGGGAGGGACATGAGAAATTTTTATAGGGGCCCCAAAATTTATATGGGCGGCCCTGCTGGTATAGCTGGCTACAATTCATGAGAGACCCAGTTCACGTAGATTGGTTTTCAAATTAAAAATATAAACAAATACTTAACAAATGTTTAATTTTACAGAAGTGTCCTGTTTGGAAAGTTAGCATTAAATTAACCGCTATTTGTAAAATATATATTGAGCTTTCTTGGTCAAAAACAGCATTTTCAAAATTTGTATACTCAAATTCATTTCAAAATTCATATACAATCACTACAAGGGTGAATGCGCCCATAAAAACTGAAACAAGAAAATTTTTCTATCAGTTTGTCTTCCCCATTTCATCGGTATTAGGTTTATTTCCCCTTTTCTACACAATTTGATTACACCTTATCTCTATGGCTATCTTTTTATCTTTATTATTTCCAGTCCCCTCTATGTTGTTGGGCATTTACTCTGTTTATTTCTTCTTTTTTTCCCTCCCGCTGCAAAAGCTTCGGTTTTCTCCTCCTCTTCTTCTCTTTTTTTAGCCATGGAGAAACGACATTTAGAAAATTGGGGAGTAAATACATAAATTTTTATCGAAATGAAGCCATTTTTCCTTCTTTTATAAATACGCATTTTAAAGAGAGTTAATAGCAATTTTTCACTCAACATCCAATATATATTGAGCCATTGAGCTTTAGAATAAATAAGAGATTTATATTTGTTGAGTTTGAATTTAATGAATTTTATGCAAATGGATTTGTTTATTCAAATATTCTATGGATTATATTTTTGTGATAAAATGAAACGCATTTGTTTTCATTGCTTTTAAAAGCTTCGAAAATTCAAATAAATAGTTTTTATTAATAAATGAAAACACTTTGTGCAAAGGATAAGGAAAACTTAAGCAACGTAATTAAGCTCGAATTGATAAATAGTGCAGCATACGGATGTTTCCAGGATAAGTTACGGATCTTCTTCTAGATAGATCAATAAACGGTAAATCAAAAAAAAAAAAAAAATAATTAATTCTAGATAGGCCAACAAGCCCGAAACCAAAAAGACAAAATATGCTCCAGATAGACTAACAAGTCTAAAAATATGATGTGGACAGCACAGGACTTTCCTTACAGAATCAAAATAATTTTCTCTCTCTTTCTTTTATAATTCATTAAATTGAGTTTTATTGCACAAAATGACAAAATTACACTGAATTTGCAGTTTTAATTCAATTTTTAGTTTTATTGGGCGACTGGACGTATTTGCAAAGGCGGTGTTACTAAAATGCGAAAATACTGAAATATCTCGAAAACGGTTAGTCATAGATTAATTTGCTGGTCTTATTCTTTTCGTAGTCAAACATTACGTATAAAGCATTTAATTTGTACATTTGATAGTATGTAGTCTTTTATTTAAAATTTTAACAATTTTTGCGGACCATTTCGTAAAGAACGACAGGTTTATTTTTCCCTAATCATACTAAAATCTAATCAGCACCAGTGTAACGTACTTACCTATCAAATTTTATAAAATTTGGTCATTTAGTTTTTGAGTTAGAGTAGATAAATATATTGCATAAAGAGACAGACAGTCGGATACACAGACGTTACGCTAAAAATAGTTTTTTCGTGTTCTATGGTGGTCGAAACGTGTAGATCCGTCGAAAACTCGAGTTGCGATTATCGACACGATTGTAATACTTCCCCTATACATTACCATGTATTGTAGGGAAAGTAAAAGAGAAACTGGATCCATTGAGATTCAAAACTTATACTTATTTTAAGGATGAGAGTTTATATAATTTATTAGCATTTCATACGTTATATTGTAATATTATATTAAAAATATTGTACTGAATCCCGTAAATAGTAAAATACACATTTTTACTGTACTTATTTACATAGTATATAAGGTTCCGGCAGCTCACTTTGCTGCTCATACCCTCGGGTGAGTCGGGCGGCCTGGACCTTCTGCATAGTATATAAGGAAAGTATTGTGGCGAAGTCGAAACTTCGAATTCGAGTTTTCGTCGGGAGAGAGCACGTTTCATGCATCCCTGAACACGAATTGGACGTTTTTGAGGTAATGTCTGTATGTGCCTGTGAGTATGTGGAGATGATATTTCTCGAACACATGGAGTGATTCGAACGAAATTTGGTACAAAACTTACAATCAGTGAATACTGGAATCTTATTGCTTTTAAACGTAATTGAATGTGCGAAAGACCCCCCCCCCCCCTCCTCCCCCAAATTTTCAAATTAAATTTTGAAAAAATCATCACAAAATCAAAACCTTGAATAAAGTTACTTAAATAATCATTTCTTACGTAATTTTTTATTAGAATGCTATTGACACAAACTTTAGAACGTTAGCATGAACCTTTCCATTAAGCGAAGATACTTGTGTAATAGTTTTGTATTTTTACGACCAACAATTCTCTAATTATCATTTATATATAAGAAATACTCTTCTCTCTGTCTGTGTGTAACGCTTAATGATAAATTTAGTGAACTTGGCGACGAGTTTAGCTAAGTTTCGCCAACTTCGCGATATGTCATCCCCAGATTAACGAAAATATGTCGAAATTGCAAAAATTAACAGAAATGACACCAAATGGATGAATTAATTATCAAAATATTTTAATCTATGGACTATATTATTGCAAATGCCGTCGTCAATATTGATAATTGTCAATTTAGAATGCCGCGAAATATAAATTAATTCGGTACTTCGAAATAATTTCACATGTTATTATCCGTAAATGCACAATTTAACGTTAAAAGCTTTGTCCCGTGGCTATTATACGTCATTTATTTTTTAACTATGAAGGAAGTAAATTAATTGCATTTTATATGGAAAGCCATGTGCTGCAGACATGATACTTTTTATTCTTCAAATTATTCGAGTAATAGGAACATATTTGGTAGTTAAAATAAAAAACTCGTAATTCTTTAATCAAAAATTCAAGAAGATATTTTAGAAAAAAAAAATAGTGACTTTGGTCCCTCTGGCATCCCTATGACACATTTAAGTTCGAGTCTTTTGAGAGAAAATTTAGGGAATCCTTAATTTTTTGTGAAAAATTTTAATAAGCATATTTCCACGAACTTTTCAGATAAAGACATATTTTTTACTTTCTCTGCAATACATGGTAATGTAAAGGAAAAGTATTGGAATCATACTGAAAATCGCAACTCGGGTTTTCGACGGATCTACACGTTTTAACACCTCTAGAATACGATAAAACCATTTTTAGCGTGACGTCTGTGTGTGTGTCTGTGTGTCTATCTGTGCAGATTTTGTATCCACTCTAACTAAAAAACTAATTGGCCGCATTTCATGAAATTTAGTAAGTCACTTGTGGGCGACTCAGGTGCTGATTAGTTTTGGGTACAATTCGGAATAAAAAACGCACTTTTTTTTGCGAAATGGCCCGCAAAAATTGTCTGTATCCACTCTAGCTGAAAAACTAATGGACCGAATTTCACAAAAATCGGTTGATAAGTCGCTTGTAGGTCACCCTGGTGCTGATTAGATTTTGGTATGATTCGGAAAAAAATTAACTTTTTTTTTTGCGAAATGGCCAGCAAAAATCGTCAGAATCTAAACTAAACAAGAAAGATCAATCATGCTTAAAGCATTGATTATGAAACACTTTCCAACTTCAATGCAATTTTATTTTAAAAAGTCGAAAATGCAATACATTCCTCGGTAATATTTTAAAACTCACACAATACTACATTGATTTATTATATTTGAAAACTTAAACCTTCATTAAAAAAAATGAACTTCATTCAAATGACGGCATTAAAATATAAATTGCTTGGTTTAAATATCTCTAAAATGCAATACATTCCACGGTAATATTTTTAAAACTATCATAATACTACGATAATTTATTATATTTGAAAACTTCATCGAGAACAACTGAAATAAATTCAAATGACGTCATAGAAAAAATAACACGCCTGGATCTCTCTATAAAAGCAGGATTTCATTCATAACTTTCTCCCATTCATGTCATTCATTACAATACTATAATAATTTATTTTATTTAAAAATTAAGACCATGGAGCTACAATTCATAAACTCTATGCTTAAAACTTCATCGAAAAAAATCGTCCTTCTGTTTATAAAATCAATTAATATTTCATTCATATCAGCCATGCAGACTCCATGGACTGAATTATTTTGTGTTAAAGAAATACAGTAATTCTAATACAACTCATTCTACATATTTTGCTGTTTACATTTTACATAGGTGAAAAATAGGCTTAGTTGTAGAAATAATCAAATTTGAATGAGAATTTAAACTCAAATATATTGTCATTGTGTTGTTTTAGTATGTAGATGCACAGAATTTAAGCAAAAATAAAGTAGTTTTAGGACGGATACAACACTCAATATGAATTAAAAAGAACTTTAAAAAATCACGATTTTGAAACAAGATGGATGCCATATATCATTTTGAAGTGGGTCATGTGATCGTTTCATATCATGGTCACGTGATCGTTTCATATAAGTTGTGTAATTATTATTTTAATTTTTATTTAAAAACTACTGAATATATTTCGCTGAATTTTTTTTTATATATTTTATGGAACAATTTGACTATTACCTAAAATTTTCGAAGCAATTTGTGAATTTTAAATCCGCTTAAAAAATGTTTGAAAAATTAGGTCCCATAGGGCTCAATGTATTTCGTTTTTTCAACCCGGGTTCAATCCAAAACTAATTGGGTGATATTATTCATTTATATTCCCATAGGTCCTACAGACCGTCTGAACAACATACTAAAATTTCATTTTGATTAAGTCATTTTTACGGCAGTTATCGTGCTAACGGACAGACAGACAGACAGAATGAACAAAGCCATAAATACTTTTCAACTTTGTTGTAAAGTGTTAAAAACTACGTATGCTCAAATATATCCATTAAATACTTGTTTTACACGTAATTTTTAACGATGAAAAGAATAAGATCAACCCCATGACACTTGAACTAGCCGTTCTCGAGATATTTTAGCTTTTTCGTATTTTCTCTACGCCACCTTTGAAAATAAGTCCAGTTTCCAAATGAGAAAGAAAATTAAATTAAAAGTGAATTAAATTTAATTAAAATAAAGAGAACGTGGATATAAGTCTGCAGGGAAAGTCATGTGCTGCCCAAATCAGATTTTTTAAACTAATGAAGTATCAACAATTATTCTCCTGATTTGAATTTTTACTCTACTACAAGGGACGTGTAAAAAGTTTTCAATTTTCCTGACGTACCGCTCACAAAGTCTTTCATAAAATTCTGCAGCTTTATAAGAAACATTGTATTTGTCTAGAAGTATATCTCTAAAATCAATATCTATGAAATTAAAGCCTCTGTTATCACCTCTTTCGAGTCCCGTGTATATACCTTGTATTGTTAAGGTATGTGTTACAGAAGTTTAAAATTACGTTAATAGTACATTGACAGGGCCATACTACTTAGAGTTCAAGTAAAGTTTGCCTAAAGGAAGGTTAGTACGGACAACAACCTTAAATTCAAATAATCTAGCTTCCTTATGAACCACTTTGAGTAAATCTGCAAGATTGACAACATTTATTGCCTGCACATTTATAAGTGCCCTCTTAATCTCAAAAAAGAAGAAAAATGAGGCCACTGCGACAGGATGCCCGCAGTAATAACTATTAAGTGTGACAGAATTCTGCGAAATTTTGGGTTCCTAACGGGGCCCCCCTTTTCCTCTTCTGAGATTTATTTCTATGAAAAGATTTTATCGCAAACATGTGAAATTTAACAGATTCCGTACAAGTGAGAAACTTTTCGGAAAGTTTTTATCAATGCTTATTATTATGACTTCCGCCTTACATGTTTCTTAATTCAAACAATTTGTTCTTTGAAAAGTAACTAGTGATGAGAAAATTTTATTTTATATATGCTAATTTTGTCGGTGGCAATTGTAGCGTATTTGGCTTATTTTCGCTTCAAAAGCACATTCTTTCGGAATCGGGAATCGAAGTCGGGGTTCCTGGATTATGATACGCTTCCGCATTTTTAAATGATTTTTAGGAATATGAAAAGTTTTTAAAACATTACAGATAAGTTACAATGGATTCTAAATCAAAATAGCAAGTGTCAGTTTTTAGATTTTTCTATTTTTATGCTCTTTCTATTTGTTATGGTATATATATATATATATATATATATATATATATATATATATATATATATATATATATATATATATATATATATATATATGTATGTATGTCGACTCCCACGTGGTGGCTGTGCCTGTGAGTTAATATTTCTGTTTTTATATTTCTGGTTTATAATTCACTTGGTTTTTATTATTTCTCCTTCCACTAGCCAGTAGACAGTTCCAATGGTGTATATAGTTAAATACTATCGCAATTGTCAGAAACTGGCTATTCTATCGGTTTTAATTCGAATTGTATGGCTGTCCTGAAAAGAATGCAATTTCGAACTAACCGCCATTTTTTGTGTAGTTTCAATTGATTGCTCTCCATTTCTTGATCTTTAATCTGGAGCTAATTATTATTGCCTTTCCTCATTTTTGCCGTGCTTGCTTTTTCGTTTTATATATATTTATATATATATATAATTTTTTAATTATGATTTTTGTATACTAATATTCCCCTCATCCCCTTTCCATTATAGTGATAAGTTACCGTCTATTTTTATTCTTAGTCTTAGCCTATAGTTACTTATTTGTAACAGATATGATAGAGATGGGAATTTTTGTACTTACCGTAGTTTATGCCTAGTTTTCGATTAAAAAATTTCAATTTATATATATATATATATGTATGTTTTTCGAGTTACAGTTTCACACTTTTCATTCATTGCACTTTCAAACCTTATATATATATATATATATATATATCTTAAACTTCTGATTTTGTCAACAATTTCGCCTTTTAAGAGTAGAGTGTATTTTTAAGCTTTAGCCAGGCTTTTGTGAAAAAATGTTTTTAAAAATAATTAACATTTAGAGTATTGTAAATCAATTTGCAGTAGAGAACTCAGAACATACTCTAATATAACAAAAATCTCGCATTCAAGTACAACAATAAAATACCCTGTGTTTGTTTTTTTCTTTTCACTAAGATCACTTTTTATTACGTACCATAAAATATCTCAACTTTCTTCCTATACTTTGCTTCGCATCTTTCTTTGTCCTTCTCCGCAATATTTGAACAAGCTTACATAAATAGTACGTCTGGGATATCTCTGTTGTTATGCGTAAACATACATAAAATTTTCATTAGAAAAGCCGCACCATCAATTTCAGGATAAAATGTAATTTTAATTTCTCTCCGGTTCTTTCTATCTTTCTAATCAGTTTTAGCATTTTATTGTTGAAACTTTGATAGAAACAGTCGTATTTGGAAGTCAACAAGAAAAAAAAATAAAAAAAGCTAATTTCTACGTACTTGTCACCATCAATCTTAAATGGGATGCCACTTTTCTAAATAATACTTAGGGGTAGGGTGGCTAAAGTGGCCACTCAAAGAAAAGATCAATATTTTGAAATGCATCAATTATAAATAATTAAAATAATACCATTATTATTATTTTATGTAGATTTATGTTTTTGTATGAATATAGTTCTTTATTGATTATGTGTCGTATTAGAAGTCAATATAGTCCTAGTGAATATGCTCCTATAAAATAGCCACTTTATCCGACCCGAAATAGGAAGGCAAAGTGCCCAGTATAGAAACTAAAAAAAATTAGTGGCCCAGAGCGAGCTAGGATATTTGCGGTACCCGGAATAGCAATAAAAAGACCTCAAAAATTTTATTGAAAAGTAAAAGTGTTTTATTGTTATTATAACAATTATACATATTATGATATTTATAACTAATTAAATAAATTTTTATGATAAACACAAGAACAATTTTACATGTGGGTCCGTAAGTCCTTCCGAGAGGTTAGTGGTAGGGGAAGGAGGGTACGGTCCCTGTGATGCCTCCCCCACTGGGTTCCGGTCTAAATTGGGTGGCACTTCCCGCCCGTCCAAACAGTTACCTTATACCTTTCTGGTAGATCGGACGGTCTGGGTCTCAACAACAACACATAGTGTTGTATATCCACAGTTAGTGTTTACCGCGTTTTGAACGATTTTTTTATTATATCCATAGTTAAATTCACAGCTACTAATCAGAGTTAGATTTTATTGCGCTTTAGACGAATTTATTTCATTATATTTACAGCTACTAATTTTACAAATTGTGTTGTATATTTAGAGTTAAGTTAAACTGCGCTTTGAGAGAATTTATTTCATTATATGCACTGTTTACTGGGCTTTGAGCATTTTTTTCATTCTATTTCATCTACTTGGTTGTTTCGTTTAATGTTCATTGTTTTCAAATTGGAAAATATTTTCTTTCTAAGTTATATGAGCAGTTTTCTTTTGACAGACATTTACTACTTTAGACCTTACAGTTACCTTACACCTTTCTGGTAGGTCGGACGGTCTGGGTCTCAACAACAACAACACTAAATATCTCCACGGGCGCAGTAGCCCATTGGTTAGCGCGCTGGAGTTGCACTCGGTAGGCCCGGGTTCGATTCCAGCCACTGCCAAAAACTGCCGCCGTGTTCATGCGGAGTACGATCACGTTAAACATGTTGGTCCGAAAGTCCTTCCGAGAGGTTGGTGGTAGGGGAAGGAGGGTACGGTCCCTGTGGATGCCTCCCCCACTGGGTTCCGGTCTAAATTGGGTGGCACTTCCCGACCGTCCAAACAGTTACCTTACACCTTTCTGGTAGGTCGGACGGTCTGGGTTTCAACAACAACACTAAATATCTCCCTCAAGTCCTCAGGATGAATCGGACGGTCTGGGTCTTCAACACTAAATATCTCCCGCCGTCCATTAAGCTGCTCTATGTCTTAGGATGAGTCGGTCGGCCTGGGCTTTCGACACTAAATATCTATTATTCCATATACAGGGATGTATCTACAGTGGTCGGCGGTGGTCGGGGTTTCCACCACTCAGAATGTCCGACCACCACTCATTCAAAAAAATATACATATTATAATTACATTTAAAAAAAGTTATATTCAATTTTATCAAATGTTTTTCTTTAATATAAAAGTAAAGTCTTTAATATAAAAGTATAAAAGTATATATAATATAAAAGTATAAAATACATACTAATGTGTGTGCGAATTAATGCGAAGCTCGTTTCGAAATTTTATATTCGCAATTATAATTGTTCTGGAAAATCAACCACCACTCACATTTCTCTAGATACATCCCTGCATATAAATAAAAATGTTCCTCAAATTTTGAAAACGCGGAGCCCTGTCAAGCGCGAGGCACAAGGAGAAAAGTGGCCAGTCTCGTGCACAGGCCTTCACTTTGCAATTGCCTTCACTTCAAAGCAATGTTACCCTAGCTCTGAGAAATTTCATATGTTTTTAGAGAATTGAAGTTTACAAATTTCTGTTATAAGAGTTATCAAATTTTATAAATCATTATTATGGTTACGTCACGCATAGCATCCAATCAGGTAGTTGCATTTCATGATGTCATATGTCACGTGACCACAAAATCTGGGGAATTTTCCCCCGATACTGGAGGCGAGGATAAAACTTGAAAAGCTTTAAGTTGGAGGAACCCTTTTATTTGCATATATTGCTTACATTCCTAGTTACACCTCTGATGATTCTTATCCTTTCTCGTTTTTGTTGAAGGAAAAGTGATTAGATAGAAAATATTATTTACTAATCATTAATTCCGTTTTTTAATGCCACTGATGAAGAAAAATACCCTAGATGCCCGAACAATTGCAACTTTCCTCCGGTGGTAGTACGCATTTTAGTATTTACTAGATGCGCCGTAATGTGAAAAGATTAGAAGTAGACGTAGTATATTAAATATTTTGAATATTCACTAATTTGTAGATAATTTATTTAAAGGGTCATAGGACTCTTAAAATGATAAAAAGGTGTAAACAAAATGCATCATATTCAACATTTTATATCTTTTACAGTATATATTATAAAAAGAGACTTTTGTTTAGTGATAGATCTATATTTTCTTCGAATGCACAATTCTTTAAATCATAATATAAAAAATAATTATAGAGAGTTTAAAATTATGAAGCATTTCTCGAACAAATAATTAGTATGACGTCTTGCGCGCAACATTACTCAGAAAATTTTGCATCCAAAACGAAATGTTTGATAAGGAACAATTGCTCATTTTGAACCTAGATAAATTTACATTTAAAGTACATTTCTATTTAATCCAATTGTGTACTTCGCTTTCACAAACTTTTTAAAATCCTTATAAAATAGTTTTGAAACAGGAAAAATGAAAATATCATTGAAGTTCATTTTATACAGACTAACATACATTACATATTCTGAAAAATGCATGACAAAATATTGAGCAGTTCCAGAGTTATATTACGAGCAATGTAAAACAAAATCATATCTTGAGTAAAACTGCTTCGAAGTCATTTCTTAAATTGTTGTTTACTTTAGGAAACTGGGATATTTTGGGTTGTTGTTGTTGAGACCCAGACCGTCCGACCTACCAGAAAGGTGTAAGGTAACTGTTTGGACGGCCGGGAAGTGCCACCCAATTTAGACCGGAACCCAGTGGGGGCGGCCTCCACAGGGACCGTACCCTCCTTCCCCTACTGTGCCGATTATTAATTTTGTTGATTAAAATTAATATTGTCAAAAATGCATTTTACATTAAATTAATTATTTATTAGTATATTAATTATACATGTAATCTGTTCTAAAACTTACTGCTGTGTACATTGCGTTGGTGGCCGCAAAACCCACCTATTTCTGTGCTTAACGGGATACTAAGTTAACAAACTAAAAAATTAAGGTTAATAGTAAAGGAACAAACATTTATTTGTCACATACTCAATTTACACTCTTTAGTTTTACAAATTAAATAAATATCACAATAGTGGAATACAATCTCAATGGTAGTTCGGGGGGTGTAATGCCAGATGAATTGATATTTGGTTGGAGCACGTGGTGGGATGCATTAATTAGCTTTTCCTTAAAAACACAAATTTAGACAAAGAGGTTATCCTCATATAGTTTAATTGTACGGTACCTGATCTTCTTTCATATTACTTGGGTAACACTGATGCTTTTTTCACACTTTACACTTGCAATACCAGATGAACATGAGCTCTCCTTCGAATTCCTATATCAGAGACGCACACACAACTCTTAACTCTGCTACCGTCGCTTCTTCTTGACTAGTCTAACTCCAACAGCCTGCCTTGACCAATTCTGACTCCCATCGTAGTAGTGTCGTACAAGACAGAGCACCAGGCGCGAAGCGCCTTTAATCTCCAGTTTCAATATGTGGTTCTTATCGTCAAACTGTGACATTAATTCAGTGACCCTAATTGGAGGTTCGAGGTTTTTATTTACTACTTTTTATTATTTGTCCTAGCTCCTAGTGTGGCAGTTTGTTGCACATTTAGAGTTTAAGCAGTTTGGGGGGTTGATGCAGATCTAAGGGTTACCTAGCGTTTTGGCAGTTTAGAGTTTAGAATATTTTTTTTTATAAAATAAAAGTCGCGAGTTTTATTTAAAAATCAGATGTTTGAGGTGGGATCTTTTAATTCCGATTATCGATGTTTAGAACAGCGCGGGGTCTCTTACGAGATTTGGCCTTGCGATGATCATAGTCATGCAGATTGAATAACAGTTCGTTTGGGACGGATGGCAAATTTCTGTAAAATTTAAGCGCTAGCTTTTTAATTTGGGCTCTAACAGTTTTTATTTTGAAGTCATTCCTAATTACCGAGTTTCTTAAGTACCTGGGAGCTTTCCTGATAATCCGTAGGATTTTGTTTTGTTTTGTCTCTAGGAGGTCTATTGTAGTTTTACAGGCATATCCCCATACGGGTGCTGCATACAGCATTCCCGGGCGGATGACCGATTTATAAATTAGAAGTTTATTTTGATAACTTAGATTTCCGTTTCCTATCATTGGGTATAAGGCTCCTGTGGCCATATACGCTTTTTTGATTAAGTTCGTTACGTGCTGTTTCCAGGTTAGGTGGGAATCTATCGTTACACCTAGGTATTTAGTAGATTTTTCCGCTTTTAGGGCATGGTTGTTTATGTACAGAGGCGGCGGAGGTTTACGTTTTCTAGAGAAATAAATCCAATGACATTTATTGGGGTTTAATTTTATTCGCCATTTTTCCAGCCAAGTTTGGAGTATGTCTAAGTGTTGTTGTAGCTGTCTGTGCATTACTGAGACATAGGGGTGTTTTGCAAGTATCGCACTGTCATCTGCATAGAGTGCCAGCTCTGTGTTTGGAGTCCTAGGGATGTCGTTCAGGTATATGTTAAAGAGTGTCGGGCCCAGGATAGAACCTTGCGGTACACTACTTTTAATGAGCTTGGGTGTAGATAAGTTACCTCCTACTCTGACTTGAAAGTGTCTGTTATTTAAGTATGAGATTAAAAGTTTGACAAGAGCGTCAGGGACTTTTAAAGTGATCAATTTGTACGCTAATCCACAGTGCCATACTTTATCAAAGGCTTTTTGTATGTCCAGAAAAATCGCAGCTGTGGGTGTCTTGTTATTGAGACCAGAAGATATGTACTCTACCACTCTCAGCAATTGATGAGTGGTGGAGTGCTTTGGCCGAAATCCAAACTGCTCCGGAATGATAATGTCATTCTCACTAAGGTGCGTGTTCAGTCTCTTAAGAATAATTTTCTCAGTAATTTTACTAAGTGTCGGTAGCAAGCTAATTGGTCTGTAGTTGGCTGGAATTGTGGCATCCTCACCAGGCTTATAGATTGTTATAATTATCGCTTCCTTCCATTCTTTGGGGAAATAGTTTAGTTTTAATATTTTATTTATTAAGATAGTCAAGTAACATATTACGTTTAAGGGTAGGTTTTTAACCGCAATATTTCTGATTTTGTCGTGCCCTGGGCTTATACGGTTTTTGAGATTTTTAATAATTTCTACTATCTCCTGCGGGGTAGCTGGGTCAGTCTCAGCCGTGACTCCCACTTCGAGCAACTCTCACTTATATCCCTTTTTCGGTCGGCGGTCCACGTGCTGAAATGTAGAGCTGAGGGCTAATCCGTAGACATGGCGTCGCCGTCTCGGTTGCCGCCAAACGGCTTAGCGTGGTATGTAAACATGGGCGTGGTATGTAAGATATGGGGCCACCTGTATATTATCGCCCATCTGCTTAGCGTGGGGATAATCCGCCCGCATTCCTGGTTCCATTATTTTTTAATCCTTCCAAATATTTATTACTTTACATTTCTGGCATTACATTCTCACCCCCCCCGCGAAAAAAAAGTCCAAAAGTTACTCTCCCACAGTTTCACCCCAGTGGTAAGAAATTAAGTTCACAATGGTTCCTCGCAAACACATAAGTTCATCCATCGTGAGAAAGGCTGAGTTCCACTTTTTAGCCTCGTACAACTCATAGCTTTGATAGTTCTTTGTAGTTTCTTGATAGTTCCCTGTCAAGTTAGTCCATTATTCATAATTGACATAATGTACCATAAATTACATGAGGATTACCAACATTCACATTATTATTAAATTGTAAATTTTGATATATATTATTTGCAATGCATAATTTTCATTTCTCCTTTTACATAATTATTTACATACGACATATCATTACATAACAGCATTCATTACTTTATGTAGTAGTGCAACTATCAACTTCCGATTCTTGGTTATGGTTGAATTCCATACCACCATATTATTTATAAATTACTTTGTTATTTCACTTTTTTTTTTTTTTTTTTTTTTTTTTTTTTTTTGAACTTGCCATATATGTAATGTCAGAAATACATAACATACTTTTTGAAATATACTTATATCCACAATTTAAAACATAAAAACATATACATATACACTCAATTATCACTTTCTATTTATGACATTAATTACAAACTTTTTACATATTTTTCATATTCTTTGTTTTATGAAATTACTATTTACAACAACTCGAGGGCGAAAATTATACCCTCTGGCATTATAACAAACCTCATCATCATTTCTATTATTTTCACAGTTTAATTGCTTTTCTTTAGTGACCTTCCCTTCCTTAATTTGACTTTGATCATTATTTCTAATCACTTTCTCATTTTGATTTTTTTCTTTGTCCTGTGTGTGTGTGTGGTTTGATTCGCTTTCGTCACTATCTTTCAAATATTGTTTTCGCTCCGCTGCCATGTATAGTTTATTTATGTGCACTTTATAAGTTTTATTTTCATCACTTTTAAGACATATTATAACATTATTATTTCGGACTAATTTCGTAATTCTAAATGGTCCATCATATCGATCCTCTAATACCCTTGGTTTTAGGAACTTTTTTAGGTACACTGTCGCTCCTATAAATATATCGTTTTTTCTCACTATTTTATATTTCTTTATTTGTTTGTCATTTATCAGCTTTTGTTGTTCCGATGCGTCTTTCACGACTTTATCTATATTTTTTAAATGCTGTGCCACATAATTTTTATAATTATTTACATCACTATACATTATATCTATTTCTTCCTTACTTGGTATGTTTGTTTGTTTAATATTTTCAAATGGCAATGATAAATCTCTAAGATAGAACAGGAATGAAGGCTCAAATCCTGTATTACTGTTAATAGTGTTATTCACATAAAACTTAAACCATTTTAAAGATTCATCCCATTCAAACGTAGTCTTTGACAAACACATTATACATTGTTTCATGTCTCTGTGTATTCTTTCACAACGACCTAAAGAACTTGGGAAATAAACCGAACTGTATCGCCTTTCAATATTTAATGCATTTGTAAAATCTATGTATTCTTTACTTTTAAAAATTTGAGCATTATCGCTTTGAATAATAATTGGAACTCCATAAGTTGTCACGAAGTTTGTTAGCTTATTCACTATTGTTTTAGCAGTAATGTCTCTGACTGCATAGGCCTCAAAGTATCGTGAAAACATGTCTACAATTGTAATTACAAAATTATTTCCTCCATTACTGCGCGGTAGTTTTCCTACGCAATCCAGTTGTAAATATATTCCTGGTTTTAATATTTCTGGCATAGCCTGAAGTCTGGCTGGTGGTATATTTTTGTGTTTTACTAATAAGCATTGATTACAAGACTTACAAAAATTTTCCACGTCTTGGAAAGCCCCTATCCAAAAATATTTTCTTGAAAGTAATTGGTATGTCTTTTTTACTCCGAAATGAGGGAAATGTGCTATCTCTATTATCTTTCCCTTTAGCGAGTGCGGTATTACAATCTTATTCTCATTTATTTTCCTATACGTTTGTCTTTTATTTTCCTTCTTTACCATTAACAGTTTATTTTGGCTAACAATGTAGTATACCTTGTTATTGTGATATCGGTTTCTTCCTTTTTGTAATTCCTCTCTAATTTTACTTAATTTTTCATCTACCATTTGTTGCTCTAATATTTTCTCCACATTTATTTCATCATTTTTAATTAAAGTATTTACATATTTGATTTGGTTATCATTGTCAAATACATATCTCGAGCAATAATCACTTGCGTTATTTTCACCTTTTTGATATTTGAATTTAAAATCATACTGACTTATGTCAATTAGCCACCTCGATATGATATTTGGCATTTTATCTAATTTTATGTGGTACATAAGGGATTTTGCGTCACTCAGCAAGGTGAAACTCCTTCCGAACAGATATTCTCTGAAGTGTTGTAAGGATGCGTGTATAGCTAGCAATTCTAGCTTTATTGCAGGATAACGCTTCTCTGCCGGGTTCACAGGTCTTGAATAAAATTCAATAACATGATCGACTCCATTTACCCTTTGCATCAAAATACTACTAATTCCCTTACCTGAGCCATCCGTAGTTAAGACAAACGGGTTTACTTCATCAGGCTGTCTTACAACTGGTTCTTTAAAAATTGCATTTTTTAATTTTTCAAAAGCTTTTCTACATTCATTATTCCACTCGAACCTAACATTCTTTTTTGTCAAATTTACCAACGGTTCTGCAATTTGTGCATAATTTTTTATCAGACCTCTAAAATAGTTTGTTGTCCCAAGAAAGCTTTTTACTTGTTTAACCGTTTGGGGTTGTTTGAAATTTTGCACTTTTGCACAGTTTTTTATTGATGGGCTTATACCATTCGCATTTACTTTATATCCTAAAAATTCAATTTGCGATTTGCATATCTGTAACTTCGCCTGGTCGAGTGTTAAATTATTTTCTTTCAATCTTTGGAAAACAATTTTGATTTTCTCTAACATTTCGTCGTTATTTTGTGCGCATATGACTAAGTCATCTAAGTAAAAGTATATTTTTAACTCTGATAGATCTCCTAACACTTTGTTCATTAAAAGTTGAAAATATGCTCCTGAGTTTTTAAGACCAAACGGAATTCTTTTAGGATTAAAATTTCCCATAAAAGTTGTGAACGTTAAAGCCTTTCTATCTTGTTTTCTTAGTTCGATCTGAAAAAACGCCGCCTTCAAATCCATAACTGTATAAATTTTACTACCAGCGATATTTTGTAATATATCCTTCACCTTTGGTAAGTTTATTGGCAAAAGTGGTAAATACGCGTTTATGGCCCTATAATCAATAGCAAGTCTATATTTAGGTTCTTCATTTGGTTTACTTGGTTTCTTTACAAGAATAATGGGACTAGCGTACGTGCTTTGTGAACTTTCAATAATGTCATTTTCCAATAATTCCCTAATTTCTTTTTGCGCAATTTCTCGTACTGCTCTCGGAATTGGGTATGGTCGACTCTGAATAGGATAATTGTGCATAAGTTCGATTTTCGGTACTATTGCTGATGTTTTACCTAGGGTAGCATATGACTTTGAAAAAATCTCTGTATTGGTCATCATTAATGCAATAACTTTATTTCTATCTTCCTTATTTAAGTGCTGTACTTGAAAATCGTCTGGAGATATTTCTTTCTTTCTTAATTCCCGAATTTGTTGATAATCTGTTTTATTTAAATTTTGAATATTATTAATTTCCAACGTGGGTTTAATGCTTTTATTTTTTGTATCAACAATTTCGATTTGTTCTGTTATTATACCCACGTTCATATTTTTATTAAGTGTAATTTGGCAATTTTTTTCATTGTATAACAACATTCTAATCTTATTTTTATTTTCTATACTTTGGATCGCTTCATCCGTGATTAATGTTCTTGCCATTTTTATTGGAGAAAATAAAACATCCTGTCCCTCATTTAATTCCTGTGACAAAATCAATTGGACTATTTCTGACTCCCCTGGCTTTAATGTTATTTTTCTTTTCAATTTAGCGAAAATCTGCTTTTCCTTTTTCTTTTTAACATTCTTATTCTTATTACTTTCATTAGAACTTGGTAACCATTTTTCATCATTTACATTATCGCGAGTGCTACAATTTTGCATATTAGAGTTTTTTCTATCGTTATCGCTTTCATTATCCTCGCTTATTCTACCTTCATTCTCATTATTGAATTCATTACAACAATTATTTATTTCCTCATATTCGTCGTCATCAGTATTATAATTTTCATAATTACTATTATATCTATTTTCATCGCGAATTCCCTGGCTTTGTGGTTTTTGTTTTGAATTCTGTATTGGGTTTGTATTTTCACTTTTATACAATTTAATCGCAGTATTCCCAAATTGTACTTCGTTATCTTTTGTATTTAAAATTGCTTTATGTGAGGATAAAAAGTCGTAGCCTAAAAGCATTTTATATTGCCCCTGAAAGTTCTGTTTTGTCACGAAAAAATAATTTTTGCATGCCTTTTCCCCAATTCTAAATGAAAATTGAATGCAATTTAAAAATTCTATATTTTCTTTAGTAAACGTCTGAAGTATTACTCTTCTGGTTATGTATTTTATTTTTACATTTCTATTCTGTTTTAGTTTTTGAAATGTTTCCAAATCTATAATACTAACTTGAGCCCCACTATCAATTACACTTATTATTTTTATTCCTTTGCAATCTATTTCTACCATCGGTAATTGTGGGCTAGATACGTTTTCACATTCGCTTGAAAGGATACTTTTGGTATCATATTTTGCTTTATCATTATTTTCATAATATTGTCCTTTCTTCAAATTTGTATAGTTTTGCCAGTCATCTCCATTTTTGTTATTTCTATATGTTTGTGAACCGAATTTATTTATTTCTCTGGAATTTGTACGATTCGTTCCTTGGTCCCAAATTCCAGCTCTTAGTTTAAATTACTATTATTATTGTTTCTCTCATATGTGTTTGATCTTATATTTCTTCCGTTGCGCCCCCTAAAATTTCCTCTTATACTTTGCCTCTCTCTATTTTCTACGTTGGTTTCTAATTGATCGTAATAATTTCTTTGATCATTATTATTTCCTTGATATTCCCTATTATTTCTATTATATCCTCCTCGTTCAAAATTTCTGAGATTTTCGTTTCTGTTTCCTCTGATATAATTTGTTTGCTCCAACCCATATTGCTGATAATTCATTCGTTTGGGATTCCTTGCAAATGCAGTATTACACTCATTGTACCAGCAATCTGAGAAATAATGTCCATTTTTTCCGCACCCTATGCAAAAAACAGCTCGTTCCATGGATTGATTTGGTATATTTTGCAATTTTAATTTATTAATTTCTAAAGTCAAATCTTGAACCTGTGTTGTAAGTAACATTTCTTTCAGTTCGTTATGTGATTCTTCTGGAGTCCTATCATTAAAAATTATTTCAAACAGTTCGGCATCTTTTATGGCATCTTCAAACCGCTGCGGATCTTTTTTCTTCACTTCAATTGCCAAATCAGGGCGTAATGCGCTAATGAATTTTCCCAACATTATTTTATTGGTTATTTTCTCTACCTCTCCATCTGTTGTATCCTTAAGGTTCAAAAATTTACGCGCTGCGTTTTTTATTTTTAGCACAAGCTCGTCCACTGACATATCAGGCGTTTGTTTTATTTTATTGAAAGCGTCCTGTTCTTGCGTTATCGTTATTCTGTTTGAAAATTTATTTATTAGTAATATTTTTATTTTATCAAACTCCTTTTCGTTTTATAATTCAGGGTTTTGAATTAAAAACTGCATAGCCTTATCTTTTAATCTGGTTTTAATGATAGCCACTTTATGCTCTTCCTTCCAACTTGCTAACTCCGCTAATTCATCAAATTGTTTTATAAAGAAATTTATATCTTCCTCCTTACTCCCACTAAATAATGGCAGGATCTGCATTACTGGAATATCCATATTTTTATTATTTCTATCCAATTTACTATAATTTTTATTTGATATTTTTGAATCTTCTTTCAAACTTGAACTCCTTGTTATAATTGAACTTTTCACCACTTTTTTAACTGGTCCCATTCCTATATCCCATTTTTCTAATTATACCTTCGATCTCATTTAGAAGAACCATTTTTTCCATTTCATTGATAAAACTTTACATAATCATACATATAACATAAGGAGAAATGAGAATTGTGCACCATATTTTCACAATCATCTATGTCGCCACCAGTTGTCCAACCTTATCAATATTTATTTTTTATTATTATTATTCCTTTTATTTTTATTAATTTCATAAATCCTTATTTTATTCCCGTTACTGCTAAAGTCACGAGCACCAAATGTGCCGATTATTAATTTTGTTGATTAAAATTAATATTGTCAAAAATGCATTTTACATTAAATTAATTATTTATTAGTATATTAATTATACATGTAATCTGTTCTAAAACTTACTGCTGTGTACATTGCGTTGGTGGCCGCAAAACCCACCTATTTCTGTGCTTAACGGGATACTAAGTTAACAAACTAAAAAATTAAGGTTAATAGTAAAGGAACAAACATTTATTTGTCACATACTCAATTTACACTCTTTAGTTTTACAAATTAAATAAATATCACAATAGTGGAATACAATCTCAATGGTAGTTCGGGGGGTGTAATGCCAGATGAATTGATATTTGGTTGGAGCACGTGGTGGGATGCATTAATTAGCTTTTCCTTAAAAACACAAATTTAGACAAAGAGGTTATCCTCATATAGTTTAATTGTACGGTACCTGATCTTCTTTCATATTACTTGGGTAACACTGATGCTTTTTTCACACTTTACACTTGCAATACCAGATGAACATGAGCTCTCCTTCGAATTCCTATATCAGAGACGCACACACAACTCTTAACTCTGCTACCGTCGCTTCTTCTTGACTAGTCTAACTCCAACAGCCTGCCTTGACCAATTCTGACTCCCACTTCGAGCAACTCTCACTTATATCCCTTTTTCGGTCGGCGGTCCACGTGCTGAAATGTAGAGCTGAGGGCTAATCCGTAGACATGGCGTCGCCGTCTCGGTTGCCGCCAAACGGCTTAGCGTGGTATGTAAACATGGGCGTGGTATGTAAGATATGGGGCCACCTGTATATTATCGCCCATCTGCTTAGCGTGGGGATAATCCGCCCGCATTCCTGGTTCCATTATTTTTTAATCCTTCCAAATATTTATTACTTTACATTTCTGGCATTACACCTACCACCAACCTCTCGGAAGGACATACGGACCCACATGTTTAACGTGATCGTACTCCGCATGAACACGGCGGCAGTTGTGGCAGCGTGCAAATCCAGCGCGCAAACCACCGGGCTAAAAAATATTCATGCTGGTTGCTTTAAAATGTTTAGAAAAGTTGTGATTTTCATATATGTTTTCTTGAAAAACTCAAATTTTCCTTAATTGTGAACAAACAGTACTATTAAAGCAAACTACTTCATACGGTACAAATACATTATACAGATAATTATATATTAAATTCTAATTTTCCCTCATCAAAAAATGTTCCTAAAATAAATTCTAGCACCAAATATAACCACTCATTTGTTAAGAACTATGTATCTACGATAGAATTCACAACTCTCTTAGAAATTAATGTTCTCCCTATAGACCTCTTAAAGATACTTAGAAAAAGCTCCCCTGAGTACGGGGGGGATCTTGAGGGGAAAACTCTCCTTCCCAATGTATTCTTTGTTTATGCTTGCACTTGATTTCTGGAAGACGGTAAAAGTCCCGGGGGGTTCGTTAACCTTTTTCTTCCTCTGAATCTTCTCTGTCGAATGAAAATGCTTGTAACATAAAAGAAGTTGGCTTTCTTCGCCGCACCTGCTGGCTTCTCTGGAAACCACGATGTGCATTGGATACGTACCGTAGAAACGGGAGCATGAGAAAACCAGGGCAAAAGATCTTGGGAGACAGGGGAGGGGGTATTTAAATGGTCCGTGAAAATTTACCGTTGTTTGAGGAGGGTGCAGTGACGTACTTTCTACTGGGTCCTCTAGGTTGTAGCGTAAGGCAGTAGACGTACTGCACAAGCGGAAACTATTAATAACGTGTAAATTTCGGAGAGGGGCGAGGAGGTCTTTGAAATTTCAAAGTTCAAAATATGGCTTTTTGCGTAATTTTATAAAATATCCTAAATTTTGCGTCTGGGGGGAGGGGGGGGGGGGAGAATACCACCCTTACTTAGAAAACTTAATCATGAATCTAAGCTCTAATGCTGAAATTATGATTAAATAATATATTTATAGATATATTACTAGAATTTATTTTAAAATTAAAAACATATTAATACTTAATGAAAAAGGCAACTTCAATAAAATGGGATGTATAAATATTACTGAAAATGATTTCAACAAAAATAATTTGTTTAAAAATTTTACCCGAAATTTTGTAATTAAACAGCGTGGTATAATGCGTAAAAAATTAGAATGAGAAAAACGTTGAATAATTATTTATACTTTTTTTTTTCCTTCGGAGATGAATCATTAGTTCATACATTCATACACACAAAATGTATTATGCATTTTTCACTAAATAAAAGGGCTTAACTTACAGGAAAAATCTTTCAAACTGAACTCATCAATTAACAAAGGACATTTAATGCCATTAGAAAAAAAATTAATAATTATGAAGAAAATATATCCACTATATTCCAATAGTAACACTGAAAATAATTTAATAAAAAGGCTTTTTTCCGCGCTAAACAAATTTCACATTTGTAATTCACAAATGTTGCGCTACGACACGTTTAAAAAAATCTGTGACGAACAGTGTTAGATTAAGAACTTTATCACCCCCTCCCGGGGGGCAGAAATCCTTTAAAATCCCCTTTTGTTTATGAAATAAATAGTACAGCAATTTTAGAGTAGGGAATTACAAACTTCAATTCTAAAAAAATAACAACGTTTTTAATAAAGAGTAACATCGATTATTTTAAAATATAATTAAAATAAAGCAGAGTTTCATTGAAAAAAATTATAAAATAAAATAAGAAAATTAAAAAAACAAAAAGTAGAAAATTAAATAAAGCCAATTTATATATTTATTCTACGTTTTGATGAAAATAATAAAAACGCTAAAAATTTTTGATATGACCAGCACTTGACTTTCCCTGTACAATGCAAAGAATCTACTTCTTTCAAAGTCAAAAAATGATGTGTAATATCTACGGTACAATGTTTTTAATGTTGAATTGTACATTTGGCGACAACATGTGATGAAAAAATGAACCGTAAAAATGACTTTATCAAAATGTAATTTTAGTATGTTGTTCAGACGGTCTGTGGGACTTATGGGAATATAAATGAATAATATCGCCCAATTAGTTTTGGACTAAACCTGGGTTGAAAAAATGAAATACATTGAACCCTATGGGACCTAATTTTTCAAAAAAATTTTCAGTAAATTTAAAATTCACAACTTGCTTCGAAAATTTTAGAAAATATTCAAATTATCCCATAAAAAATATGAAAAACATTTTAGCAAAATATATTCGGTAGTTTTTTAAATAAAAATTAAAATAATAATTACACCCATATTATCCATATTATATGAAGAGATCACGTGACCCACTTCAAAATAAAATATGGCATCCATCTTGTGTCAAAATCGTGATTTTTAAAGTTCTTTTTAATTTATATTTAGTGTTGTATCCGTCCTAAAACCGCTTTATTTTTGCTTAATTTCTGTGCATCTACATTCTGAAACAACGCAATTACAATATATTTGAGTTTAAATGATCATCAAACCTTGATTGTTTCTACAACGAAGCCTAATTTTTACTTATGGAGAATGTAAACACATAAAGATATAGGATGAGTTGTATACGAATTGCTGAATTTCTTTAACACAAAATTATTTAGCTTTTTGAGTCTGAATTATATCTGATATGAATGAAACATTCATTGATTTTACATAGACAACAGAAGATTTTATAGTAGACTTTTTCGATGAAGTTTCATGAATGGAGTTAAATTACATTTACCTCCATGGTTTTAAGCTTTTAAATAAAATAAATTGTTCTAGTATTGTGATGAATGAAAGCAATTACAATATATTTGAGTTTAAATGATCATCAAACCTTGATTGTTTCTACAACGAAGCCTAATTTTTACTTATGGAGAATGTAAACACATAAAGATATAGGATGAGTTGTATACGAATTGCTGAATTTCTTTAACACAAAATTTTTTAGCTTTTTGAGTCTGAATTATATCTGATATGAATGAAACATTCATTGATTTTACATAGACAACAGACGATTTTATAGTAGACTTTTTCGATGAAGTTTCATGAATGGAGTTAAATTACGTTTACCTCCATGGTTTTAAGCTTTTAAGTAAAATAAATTGTTCTAGTATTGTGATGAATGAAAGGAATGGAAAAAAAGTGTATGAATGAAATATTTACAGCTTTTACTTAGAGAGCCAAGCGATGTATATTTTAATGACATCATTTGAATAAAGTTCATTTTTTTTCAATGATGTTTTAAGTTTTCAAATGTAATAAATTAATGTAGTATTGTGATAATTTTAAAAATATTACCGCTGAATGTATCGCATTTTAGAGATGTTTAAATAAAATTGCATTGACAGTTGGAAAGTGTTTCATAATCAATGCTTTATGCATGATTGATCTTTCTTGTTAAAATATGTTGTGGAAAATGTAATAGTAGTTTTTAACTACTTTATCTAAATTAAAATTTTTTACCACTTTAAAAGACTTGCAATAATATCATGTAAATAATGCATATTGAATGATATAGATAAAAAAAACAAAAGAAGAAATATCAATCATGCATAAAGCATTGATTATGAAACACTTTCCAACTGAAATGCAATTTTATTTAAACATCTCTAGAATGCGATACATTCAGCGCTGATATATTTTAAATTATCACAGTAATACAATAATTTTTATATTTGAAAACTTAAAATTTCATTGAAAAAATTTAACTTTATTCAAATGGTCTCATCGAAATATAAATCGTCTAGCTCTTTATGTAAAAACAATAAATATTTCATTCATACACTTTTATTCCAGACTCCAGAGTTAAATAATTTTGCTTTAAAAAATTCAACAATCCTTATACAACTCATCTTACAATCACTTGTTTACATTCTGCATCCATTAAAATTAGACTTCGTTGTAGAAATAATCAAAGTTTGATGATCATTTAAACTCAAAAATATTGTAATTGCGTTGGCACAGAATATAGATGCGCAAAAAATAAGCAAAAGTAAAGCAGTTTTAGGACTAATACAACATTAAACATAAATTTAAAAGAACTTTTAAAATCACAATTTTTACACTAGGAAAAAAAATGAATGCCATATTTTATTTTAAAGTGGGTCACGTGATTTTTTCATATATTATGGATGTATTATTATTTTAATTTTTATTTAAAAAACAACCGAGCATATTTTTCTGAAATTTTTTTATATATTTTATGGGATAATTTGAATATTTCCTTAAATTTTCGAAGCAATTTGTGATTCGCTTAAAAAATGTTTGAAAAATTAAGTCCCATAGGGTTCAAGTTCAATCCAAAACTAATTAGGTTATATTACTCATTTGCATTCCCATATGTCCCACATTCCGTCTCAGCAACATAGTAAGATTTCATTTTGATAAAGTCATTTTTACAGCAGTTATCGTGCGAACGGACAGACAGAATGTACAAAGTCATAAACACTTTTCAACTATGTTGGAAATATTTCTAATCCGAAACTTTTGACTAAAATGCATTGTACGTGATTTAAATTTCAGAAAGATCAAATTTTAAATAAGACAATCAATAACATCGCAAATTTAAAATTTTTATAATCACTAGTACCTGGCATAAAACTTGTAGATTATATCTTGTATCTTATAGATTCATGATATACGATATCTTATAGATTCATGATATATGATATCTTATAGATTAATGATATATGATATTTTATAGATTAATGATATATGATATCTTATAGATTAATGATATATTATAAAATAATAAGCTCTCATATCTTATAGATTTTTATATCTTAATAATATTATCTTATAGTTATATATCTTATAGATTTTTAATATAAAATTGCATTTTAATATAAAATTGCAGTAAGTGACTTATAGTTTTTTAAATCTGAATAAAAATACCCTATGTATTCACTATTCAATCACAAAAAAAAGAGCTAATTACTTTCCCAACATACATAGTAATTGTATAGGGAAAGTAATTGTATAGGTATATGGAAAGTATTGTGATGGTGTCGAAAATTTAAATTCGAATTTTCGGCGAAAGAGCACATTTCAAACATCCCTGAACTCGATTCGAACTTTTTAGGGGTGAAGTCTGTGTGTGTATGTATGTTAGCGCGTGTGTCCATAAGTCTGTGGAAGCGATATCTAACGAACGAATGGAACGTTTCAAAAACTATTCAGTACGATTATTACAATCGGTGAATACTGGAGCCCTATTGATTTGACGCGATCGGACGTTCGAAAGACATCCCCTCCAATTTTCGAATAAATTTTTGAAAAAAAAAATCATTAAAAATTAGGACGTTCAATAAGATTAAATAAATAATCATTTTATATGTAATTTTTTATTCGAAAACAAATGACAGAAACTTTAGAACACTAGTTTGAACGATTTTCGAGATATTACACGTTTTTCAAATAAATTTATTTAAAATATTACATAAAATTTAAAAGTTTCGTCAAATATGTGAAATTTGGCGACATTGCCGAATAATTTGGCGAAATATCGCTAACTTGGCGACTTTTGTAAACGGTGCCAAATGGACGAAAATGTTGCCAAATTAGCAAATATGACTCTACATTACGAAAATGACGCCAAATTAATGGATTAATAAGTAACACCTTTTAATATATGAACTTATGGCTGCACTCCTTCAAATAAATCAACGAACATAAAACTTTCCTGAACCTAGCTTGAATAGTAGCAATGACTCTAATATCTGCATATGAAGAATTCGCAAGGCCTCTGCGTAGGCACATCGGAACATTTCGGTACATTCTAATTTGCGATAGCTACGCAGTGTTAAAAGTAGTTTAAGTTATGGTTTTGTAAATAAAATTATCTTTTATATATATACCCTTCTGATAATGCATTTCTATGCCATAAAATATAGATGCAATTCATTTGCCCCATAAACTATAGATGCAATTCATTTGCCATAAACTATAGATGAACTATTGATGCTTAGAAGATATTGGCGAATTTCTAATTCTCAAGTTAGATTCGCGCAAGTTAATTTGGTACAAGTTAATTTAGAGTTTTACATTGTCATTCAGAAAAGCGCCAAATGTTAGTGTACTTTTTAACGTTTAAAAAATTGTGTCGTGGATCTTGTCCATCATTATTTCACATTGAAAAAGTAAAGTCATTACATTACGTAGGGCAAGTCATGTGCTGCCCACATTTTTTTTAATAATAGAGCAAATTTGGCGTTTCAAATCATAAATTTTCGGACATTTAAAAAAAAATGCTTTCATTATCTCCTATGTTTATCTTGATGCAAATATATGTATAGTATTGTATACTTTATTTTCAATTTTGTTGTAATGTTTAGTTATTACCCCACAGGGATATATTGGGGCAAATGATAAGATTTTTGTCCTCAAGTGGTATTCATATTTTATGCATGATATGCTAAATATGAGCTACTATTAGAAAAAATTGAATAAAACTTTAATAAATTCTGAAAAATGACCTACTTCATTCCTTCATGTACCCTACTTATTTCTGCATTAACCCTGCTTATTTCTTAGTACAGCGGTTCTCAACCTGTTGGACACGTCCTATAAGGGGGCGTGAAATATTAGAAAGGGGGACAGAAGGAATGTGTTTACCTGGAAAGCACCTATAATATTGTTTTTTATGGCTGTTTTAGCAGGGTTTTTAGAAAGGGGGGGGGGGCTAAACTCGATATGCAAAAGAGGGAACAAATACAAAAAGGTTGTGAAGCACTGTCTTAGTAGATATCTCTCTAAGTAAATAGATGCTTTTTCATTTCAGAGTCTTTTTAAAGTAACTCTAAAAAAATCGTCGCTATTTGAGACTAATGATCTCCGTAAAATCCTAGAAAGCGCCTAAACCGAGAATGTTTTGAAATAAACGCTTAACTCGAAACAAGTGAAAATTGTCATTTATCTTATTCTTCAAATTTTAGCAAGGGCATTCTTTTTTAAGAAACTATTTAAGATGTTAGGTCCTTTTCTTTTCATTTTCTATTTATTTCAAAACATCTAAGAAATTTTCATGTAGGTCATGACACATATTTGGGGCTCAGCTTAATACCAGGAAAACTGTTAAAAACGGTACACGTGCCTTTAAATGTTTAGAACAAACAAGATGATTTGCACATCCAGGGGTTGTGTTGTGTTTAGAATATTCGCTTCTGGGAATTGTGCACTTTTGTGATGATCCTCCAGAATCGGAAGTGTGTTTTTGAAATGAATAGATAAGTAATAAATAGATAAGTAAATAAAATAGATAAGTACTCTTTAATGCCCTCCACGCAATAGTGGTACGTCGAAAGCCCAGGCCAAGCCGACTCGTCCGAGGACTAAGAGCATCAAGCAATAGTGGTACGTGAAAAAGTAGAAAATAAAGTTTAATCACACCACGAAATCAAACCAAATTGAGGGGGCAGATTGAATTCAAAACAAGTCACAATCACGATTGCCATAGTTTGCTCTAATTCAGCTCGAGGAAAATAATAACCATTCAATGAACATTAAAGTTTGCAGAAATATATTAAACAAGTGGTGCGTATACTTCATTTTCTTCGGAACTATTGAGAAATTTTATACGCTTTTGCACATTTATTTCGTACAGCCATGCAAATTTTCGAAAAAAACAGAAATGGCGTCGGCAGGATACTTAATGAACATCCAAAATCGATGCTGAATCGATATCGGTCATCATCTAAGCTTGATCTAAAACAAATATCGTGAAATAGATGTTGCAAGGAAAATATTTTTCAATAAAAGTATTTGAACTGGATGTGGAAAACAACAGGAAGATGGCATCTTTTGTGAATCCACAACCCTCTTAATGGTGACTCCACATCAGTCATCATCTAATAATCCCTCTAGAACTAATTCTGAAAAAAAAAATAGATGTTTCAAGAAATTTTTTTAACCGGAGTAACAAACAACCGAAGGTTGAAATCCCTAGTGAATACCCCTACCCCCTTAGGAACGTTATGCTGAATCCATATCAATCAACATCTAAGTTTTATCTATAGTAGATTCTGAAACACTGAACTTGCAAAGAAAATGCATGAAAAAAGCAAAAAGATATGATCTACGTAAATGATACCAAGTAATGACGGGAAAATTGATAGATGAAAATATTCCTTGAGATGAAACTGAATGTCGACGTTCAGCTCTGTACTAGCTTTTAGAAAAGAACGAACTAGTCCAAGATGCTAAACGAAGGGACAAAAAGCATTAACGTGAAGTTAATAAGAAGTGTAAGGAAAATTCGGTTGAATAACGTTGGTGATATTTATCATACATTTAAATATGTTTTGTTAGTCTCGATAAGAAATGAAAAAATTGCGCATTAACTGCCCCATTGCGTGCATTTTGCTATTAAACGAAAATAACCACTTTGCTTGTCAAAACAGAATGTTAAAATTAAAACTTCCCTCAAATTGCTTCTAAAAAGAAATTGATGAATAACTTTGTTGAGTTAATCCTTCAACCCTGCTTCCCGGGTTTGAATTAATCAAACTCTGCTGCATTGTACTATTGTAATAAATATACTACTCACTTTTAATAAGAATATTTGAATTGTTTTAAGAAAATAAACACACATACCCAGCCAAAAAGACATGACAATCTAGTGCTAACGTGCTAAACTACATGTCTCTATTGAATAATTGACTTACGATTTATGATTCAGGCCCTGAAATAAAATTTAGTGCATGACAGCCGAAACTGTTGCCACTGGATTTTTTATAAAATTTTCAACAGAACTCGGTGTTGAAGCGTGATAAAATAATTTGGGGAAACATAAAACCAGGAACCGAAATTAGGAAATAGGGCGTTTCATGTTGACAAAGTGTTGTTTCATGTTGTGACGTTGTTTTTAGTTATAATATTTTATTTTATTTTTAACAATGTTACAAATAAAGTAAAATATAATACCTGAATTGTAATGAAAAAAATCTGATGTGGGCAGCACATGACCTTCCTTATATAATGCGATGAATTTACTTTTTTCACAGTGAAAAAATGATGAAAAGATCCACGGCACAGTGCTTGTAACGTTGAATTGTACATTTGGCTCTTTTCCGGATGACAACATGTAAAGCTATTCCGTACCCAATTAACTTACATTGCACGCAACTCTAAATTAACAGTTATCAATATTGATAGCATCCCCAGTAAACAATATAGTCCATATATTTAAATATATTAATAATAAATTCATCAATTGAGCGTAATTTTCATTATCTTGGAGTCATTTTTGCAATTTTGACGATATTTTCGTCAATCTAGAGTTAAATATCGCAAAGTTGGCGATATTTCGCTAGATTATTCGCCAAGTTCGCCATATGTATCGTTAAGTGTTACAAAGACGGAGAAAATCGCATTTCTTATATACTATAAGGTATGACTATATAACACGTCTATAAGATATACTATAATGTATGAAATTTGCAAAGCATTGCCTCCTATTTAACGCCATTTTTATCAATTTGGTGACATTTTCGCCAATCTGGCAATATTTAAAAAAATCGCTTATTTTGAGACATCCCACCAAATTTTTCGCCAAGCACTACAGACGGACGGACGGAGAGCTACGGTTATCTTATTGTCGTTTATGTTCTTTCTAAAATAATGAATTTTCAGTATTCAATTAGCCTTCATTTTCATTCATTTATCGTCATTTTTATCAATTTGGCGATATTTTCGTCAATTTGGCAACATTTAAAAAACTTACCAAGTTGGCGATATGCCACCAACATCATCAGTCGCCAGAATTTCGCCAAGCGTTACAGGCGGAGAAATATAGTAGTTTCTTCTATTCTTTCCAAAGTATTGAATTTTCATCGATTAGTCGCCATTTCATTGATTTAGCGTCATTTTTATCAATTTGACGACATTTTTATCAATTTGGCAACAGTTCTTTTTATCAATTTGGCGACATTTTCTTCAATTTGGCAACATTTAAAAAAACTCGCCAAGTTGGCGATATTCTGCTAAATTTGACGACAAAATTTCGCCCAGCGTTATGGACGGAGAAATAGGTTTTTCTTATAGTAGATAAACGACTAATGACATCGAAATACAAAGTATTACCCAAAGTATATTCTCTTATATTAGATTCTTGTATTCTTTCCAAGATATTGAATGTTCATCGATTAGTCGTCATTTTCATTGATTTAATGTCATTTCTATAAATTTGGCGACATTTTTATAGATTTGGCGACATTTTCGTCAATTTGGCAACATTTAAAAAACCCGCCAAGTTGGCTATACTCCCCCAAATTTGTCACCAAAATTTCGCCAAGTGTTATAGACGAAGATGTAAGTTATTCTTATAGTAGATAGGCGTTAGTTATTCTTATAGTAGACTAATGTTAGTTATTCTTATAGTAGACTATTAGTTATTCTTATAGTAGACTAATGGCGTCGAGTTACCCAAAGTATCTTCTCTCGTGTATGGAACGAGCTAGATCCACGAGAATGATAACAAATTTATCGCATAATATTACGTATTTAAAGTGAACATATTTCACAGTAGTTAATACTTTTCAACTCTATATGATTTTTTGACTTGAAAAATGTGCAATATCTCGAGAACGGCTCATGCTAGCGTTCTAAAGTTTATGTCAATCATTTCTTAAGGAAAAATTACATAAGAAATGGTTATTTACGTAGCTTTATTGGAGGTTTTGAAGAAAGTATTAGCTTTATTGAAGTAGTACGTAGCTTTATTGAAGGTTTTTCAAAAGTTCATTTCAAAATTTATGAGGGTCCTGAACGTTCGTTTGAGTATAAAAACAATAGACTTCCAGTATTCACTGATTGTAATTTTTGTACCAAATTTCGTTCGAATCGCTTCATTCGTTCGTGAAATATCGTCTCCACAAACTCACTGACACACACACAGACATTACTTAAAAAACGTTTTATTCTTGTTCAGGGATACTTGAAACGTGCTCTACCGTCGAAAACTCGAATTCGAATTTTCGACCCCATCACAATACTTTCCTTATACACTACCCGACATAAAAAATGAAAAAAACATGAAGCTTTGGCCGTATAATTACGCAAATTGTGAGACAAATGCAGCTGGCCGATGTATGCAAATGATCTTAAATACAAGTATGTCACGTGATTAGAGCGCGGGATAAAAAGGATGGAAACTGCATTCTGAGCTGTTTTTCGTTTCAAAAGACACGTGTTGTTGAAGAGATGCTTGGCCCACGACGCCGAAGTCCGTTTCAGCATTTAGACGACCGTGTAAGGGGATTCATTTTTGGCCTACGTACGTCTGGGTGGTCATACCGGCTTATAGCCACTGAAACACGCTTAAATGCGTCCACTATGCAAAGGATTTGAAGAAGATGGATTGAAGAAGGCTATGAGAATCGTCGTAGTGGTACAGGTCTATCCAGACGTACGTCAGCACGCGTGGATCGACGTATTCGATGGCATGCGGTGGCGGCCTCACAAACGACGTATGTTGACATTCTGCAGAATTTGCAGGGTACATTGATTGGATGTTCCAATATCAGCGAGAACAGTTTCTCGACGATTGACCGAAAGCGGCTTGCACTCAAACCGTCCTTTATTAAGAGTGCCATTGACGACAAGACACCGACGTGAGAGATTGCAATGGTGTTGGCCCCGAGCCTCTTCGACGACTGATTGGGACAAGGTAGTGTTCAGCGGCGAGTCTCGGTTCTGTTTGTCGAACGACAGTCGCCTTGGGAGAGTCTGGAGGCGACGTGAAAGCAAATTCAATCCTGTTGCGACTGTTGAACGCCATACTGCTCGACAACGCTCGACATGGTTTGGGGTGCCATTGCCTTCGATAGCCGGTCACCTCTGGTTCGCATCAGAAGCACAATGACGACATGAACATATGTGGATGACGTGCTGCGGCCGGTTGCACTGCCCTACCTCTAGCTGTTGCAAAATGCTGTTTTCCAGATAACGATAACGATAACATAGGATAAAAGATAACGCGCGACCTCACACGGCAACCATCAGCAGACAAGGTATCCAGGTTCTTCCTTGGCCTCCGCTCTCTGTGGAACCAATTCGTAAACTTTATATGCAGGAAAACACAATGCACGGGAAACTCTTTTAACTGGTATATAAAACTCAAAGAAAACAAGTAAGAAAATAAATACGTATACCTCTCACCAAACTTTACTTTTTCACTTATTAAAAGTTAAATTTATGATCCGCATAGAAAAATTCAAATCAAAAATCTCAAAATCCCTATAATTTGGTGATTCCCTAAATCAAATTTGCTATTAAGATTTAAAATGATTCACTAGAATCCTCGGACATTAAACACTATGTTTGCGAAAACAAAACGATTCAGGTAAAAAAAAAAAGAAAATACCGTCATAAAGGGAGAAAGGAATCGTTACTCCTCCACAAAATCTCGCTGCTTATACACGTCTACTCGGGCCTCTGCGGATTAGAGATTTCCTGTCAAGGCTGCAGCCGGACCTACGGCATCAAATAATTTTCAATTTGGCATAGTGATTTAGAATACATTGTTATGCTTCGCTTCCTATTTTAGTTACAATCGGAAAAAAATTACGCTGTTGCCATTTCAAAAGATGTAATATTTAAATTATTGATATAAACCGGACCTATACCATCAAATGATTTGCAATTTGGTATGATGATTTAGTATACATTGCTATATGTCGCCTCCTAATTTCGTTACAATCGGATAAAAATAACGATGTTGCCATTTCAAAAGAAGTTATATTTGAATTATTGATTTAAACAAATAATTTTTTGAATTTTTTGTCACTGTATTAAGAACAGGGGGCACAATATATAGCTCACGAAGCGAGATCTGGGGTTGGTGAGTACCAGCAAACAATGGACACACCCCCAACAGGCGTATTACGCCTACGTAGCAGGTGGAATATAAAAGCGAGTTAAAGGAATTGGGAAGAGTCAGTAAACAGGGGACTCCGTCCCCTAGTATTAAAGAAAATTGGTAATAAGAGTTATTTGATCATGAATTATTTGTGTAGACACTATCTATCTTCTATCCCCTAACGATTCACCACTGGTAGCATTGTAAAATCTACCATGCTTTTGAAATAAAATTAGGATTTCAATACACTTTATTTCCCGATCATGAGCTTTAAATTGAGAAGTTTGGAAATCAATAAATTTTATGAAGCTAGTCTTCTATACTTGAACTTATACTTGTTCTTAAATATTCTATCGGACAAAAAATGAATTTCCCTTCACTTTCCACTTTGTAGTATTTTTACTTCTCGTGTTTTCTTTTCTCTCCCCCCCCCCCCCCCCCCAGTCTTAAATCAATGCAGTTTTCCGATAATTTGCATATTTTTTCTGATACTGCACGTACTATAAAAGCAAGAAAATAAAAGAAAGGACTGTTTTATTTTCTCTACATATTAACGACTCCGCACTTAAGCCTTAAAGTTTAACTACAACTGGAAAATAAAATCTTTCCTAGGTTTGATTTTTACAGTTTTATTTTTATGTGGAAAGTTTGGTAAAATTGCAATAGTTTTCCTCAGTTTGCAATAGTTTCCTGAAGGAAGTTTTAATATTACTTTATGATTTCGGGAGTTTATTTTAAAAGATTCTTAAGAAAAGGGGGAATATTTAATTGATATAAAATGATTTTAATCTTGGAAAACTAAAAAATGCTTAAAACGTTAAATATTTTAAACTGGCGACCTTGTAATTAACAGATGGATGTGATTTGACAGATTGGGGCTTTTATATGTTAGTTATAAAGTTTCCTATATCTATCACGTTTATATCACGCCTATATGTAACACGTCACGGTATTTTATGACTGTATAATTTTATGTGTATCTTTAGCTTCTTAACAAAATTCAATGTCTTTGTCTTTCCCGTCTTGAATCATTGGAGTGTTTATCACATTCCTTCCGAATGTGGTCTTGGTTATGTTGGCCACACAGAAAGAGCTCATAAATTTCGTATTAAGGAACACATGATCTGTATTTCTAAACAGGAAATAGATAAATATATTCTATTGCTGGACATTTTTGGGACTCTTATCCTGTTCTTTACTTTTGGAAGCTAAGATCATTTTTATCCCAAGTTCCATTTTTGAATTGAACTTTCTTGAAAGTTTCATTGTTTCTAATTAAATTCCCATCTTAACGATAATTTCCACTTTTTCTCATCATGTTAGAAATCTCTGCTTTAATTTTTCAATATCATTTGCTTCCTTCTTTTTTCGATATTTTTCTATATTGGAAGTCGATTTTCATCAAAAATGTACCAAGATCGTCACATGTGTGACACTGACGTTGTAGTCACGTGACATCTGGGTCACAATGTGGCATCGTATTTGTGACTTCTATGCGACTTTACGTATTAGTAACTTTGTAACTTCATTGTGACTATATTCTGTGACGTTTCCACAATTTAATTAACACGTAACAATGTGACGACATTACAATGGCAATTACAATGTGAAGTCACAAACGACCATGAAAATGGCCAAAATGACTTCGCTGTGACCTCAATATGAGATTGCCGAGACATACTGCGACGTCCTGTGACGTCCCAAAGTCACAGTGTGACGTAAATCTTACGTCACTGTGAAAAAAAATGCTGTTAGGGCTATATCGAAGCTTTACTACACATTCATGGGACTTAAAGGATTCAGTTTCAGAAATGCATGCACAATTGTGTTTAAATATATCTTTAAAATATGTCCTACAAATTACATGTAATTTTGATTTTAAAAAATAGAACATTTTAAAGCTATAAAAATGTCGAAAATCTCACTTTAGAGAAAACGCATTTAAAATACACTTTTCAACACAATATTTAGTGGATTACAATCTTCTCCTGTTCATGATTTTAGAGGTAAATATTAAATTTGAATGCGGTCTTAGTAATCGATTAGAAAAAATGTGTGTGTGTATATATATATATATATATACTTTTTTTTTTTTGCATAATTTCGTCGATTTTTGCTCATTCGAACTTTCATTGTCCCCTTAAATTTCCTAGGAACCCTGTATAACAGAGAGAAAAAATTCCGATGGTTTTTCCTGCGATAGAGACTATTTTAAAGACTTATTTTCATAGTAATGCACACTTTAGCTAACTTAATTTTTATATGAATGAGATATATTTTATAAAATTTAAATGTTTTAATTGTTAGTAACTCTATGCTATAGTTCCCTATGCAGGTTTTTACTGTTTCGAAGCACGTAAATATTGAGGAAGAGCAAGCAGTTTGGAAGTTTATTTTAAAAAAGATGACATTCATACATAATCACATATTTTACTTTCCAATATAGTCCGGTAGCGGTCCGGCCTTCGTTGTTGGCCCTTCTCTTGGAGCATTGACCAAGCGTCCCAGCTGCGCTATGGCATCAACTGAGATTATTTTCCGGGATACCTTAGGGCAGTGGTTCCCAAACTTTATTGTTACGAGACCCACCTTAAAGTTCCAAAATTTTTCGCGACCCACCTAATATGTATATATCCTTTTATATCCATTCTATTGGAAAAAGTGAACATCAAAGTCTGCTTGTGCTTGTTCAAAGCATAAGCACAAACAGACTCCGATATATAATCCTAATGTGAAAATGGAATACTCATGAAACAAATATTTCTTTTAGTACTTCAGAAAAACACATTATTATTAATGAATGTATTAGAAAAAATAACATTTTAAAAAGACAGAAAGGGGTTTCAAATTGAAGCACTCATTAAGATTAATACAGTCATTAATCTTAAATATAAAATCAAAAGTAAACTGTCACAAGCAGACAAGATAAAAAAGTTCAAAGTCAATGAGCCGTATGACATTGTTTTGCACCAACGAGAGAGTCTATATCAGGATTGAAACTTGTTAATTTCAGTTTTAAATCGCTCTCCTTACAAAGCATGTTTCTATATTTATTTTTCAGAAACACCAAACTTCAAAAAGCACGTTCACACAAGTAAATAGTAGAAAACCCTATCAAGTGTCTCAATGCTAGTTTTGATATTTCTGGATATTCTTCTCGTACATTGATCCAGAATGGGATTAAACTTGTTTCTTTGAAAAAAGTTTCTTCAGCTGATGCCAGTTTCCCCTTTCTTAAATAATTCTCGTCAAAGGGATTTCTGATCCATTGGTTTCCATCATCAATTTTAGGAGAAAGTAGCTCCTGAAATAAAAATTATATTAAGATAAAAATTTGTTAAGATAAACAAAATATTTTAAATTGGTATACTTAAGAATTGAATGACAACATAAATTACTTGAGGATAGATGCCAATGCTTCAAGGTATTCCTTTATGATTTTTGCCGTTTTCTCGTTAATTTTAATTTCATAAGTTTCCAGGAAATCATGTAGGATTGGAAATATATCGAAACGATTTTCCTCCATATTATGAGCCCATCTTTCAATTTTTTTTTATCATTGCTTCCATTTTTTCCTGCACATAGAACTTATGGACGTCCTTACCTTGCAGTGTTAAGTTAAGGACATTGAGAGCATTGAAAATATCTGCCAAATACGCAAGCTTTTTTAACCAGTTTTCATCATTCACACATTCTATAAAGTGGCTTACGGATTTTGCATCCATTAGAAACACACTAACTTCGTCCCGGAGTTCAAATAATCTTGACAATACTTTATCCCTCGACAGCCACCGAATTTCACAATGAATGAAAAGTTTCTTGTGTTCGCTGCCTAATTCCTCGCGCAAGATACCATAAAGTCTTGCGTTTTTAGGCCGTGATTTAATAAAGTTGACAATTTTCACAGCAACGTCAAGAGTTTTCTTTAGACACTCATCCAAACCTTTAACTGCAAGAGCCTCTCGATGTAGACTGCAATGAGCCCATTGCACTAAAGAGGCAACTGACTTAACTTTGGCGACTTAACCCGCATGAATGCCAGACATAGCACCAGCACCGTCACTTGTCAAACCTGCACATTTTAACCAACCAATCTCGTTTTCTTTGAAAAATTGTCAATATATTTAAGAAACTCCTCTCCAGTTGTTCTTTGGGCAAAGGCTTGCAAAACAACATCTCTTCTTCTACAGACCTATTAAGTTCAAAACGATCAAAGGTTAGTAAATTGGCCTGGCCAGCAACATCCGTGCTTTCATCAAGCTGCAATGAAAAATACTCACTTTGCTTCAGAGCGGTAATCATAGCTTCTTTTACACCTTCAGATATTTCTTCGATTCTTCTTTTCACTGTAGTGTTTGATAAAGGGATCTCACTTATTTTTTTCGTACACTTTTCATCAAACAAAGCGTTAGATATTATTTTTGCCGCAGGTAAAATAAGTTCATCTCCTACGGTGTGAGCTGCCCCCTTTTTTGCTATTAACAATGATAACTGGCAAGACGCTATGGTAGCTTGACTGTACACAAGATTGTTATTTTGCACTGCGCTTGCCTCGTAAACTGCCGGCCAACTAACTGTTTAATAAAATGTATTTTAACGTATCTATTTATTATATTTTTTTAACGATTTTTCCCTTTTAACGTAACAATATGTGTTCGTTTTATTTCTAGAGCAGACAAAATTATTAATATTTTTTGTAGACCTAACCAGACGGTCCGCGACCCACCAAAACACCGCCCGCGACCCATAGTTTAGGAACCGCTGCCTTAGGGTAGTTCTTTAGAGTTTCCATATAATACATGACGGAAAATATAGGAATCGTAGCGAAAATCAGTACTTGAATTTTCGACGGATTTACACATTTCAGGCACTCTAGTACACGAAAAACCTATTTTTAGCTTGAATCTGTATGTGTATCTGCATGTGTAGCTGTGCACTGCATACAACCACTCTAGCTCAAAAACTATTCTGCGAAATTTTAGGTAAATGAGTCGCATGTGGGTTACCCGAGTAAATTTTGGCACGATTTGGAAAAATAGAACCTGCCTTTTTCTGTAAAATGGCCCGCAAAAATCTTCAAATTCTGATGTATAATGATGTATAATGATGAAATATGCTAATTAAATGCTTGTTTTATGTAATTTTTAACGACAAAACGAATAAACCAATCTCATTAGTGGAATGAACCATTCTCTAGATATTAAGGTTTTTGAAATTTTGAGAAGCTGACGATGGTTTTCACTGTAATTAAAAGTACTCAATGAAAATTTCTTGAAATTTGGTAGGTCATTCACTTGGAGATTTCCCTGGTGCTAATTGATTTTTCGTTCCACTGTAATTACATTAGCGGTTCCACTGTTATTACATACTTTTTACACATAATATTTAACTACGAAACGAATAAGGCCAACTTCATCCCTCTAGGACAAACAGTTTTCTAAATATTGAAGTTATTAAGTTTTTATAACTTTTATTTTGAGGAGATGGCGACATTTTTAAATACATTAAGTTGCTTATTAAAAGAAAAGCATATTATAACTGTAAACTGGATTTAATATCAAGTAAATATCATTTTCAATTTGAACAATTAAACTCAACTTGATGGATTATGAATTTGAGTCTGTAGGGAAAGCCATGCCCACAACTAAAATTTTATATTGGATATTGAAAAATATTGAAAATTTAGTGACTAGTGTTATTTTAACAACTTAAACCTTCAATAATAATCATCAAACCAAAATAAAAATTTAGATTTGGGGAAAACATTTGCTAAATTGAATGTAGATTTAAAATATCCGTCTTAGATCAATATAAAGGAAGGGCCTTGTCCAAGCTGAAGGGGCTCCCGGGAATTGCCAGACAAGCTATGTGCCAGGCCGACGCTTTTAACATTACAGTCAAGCCCATATTAACACACAGTCAGGCCAAGCATACGGGGTTGCTCATGGCCTAACAATTTTTGAGCCCCAAAATGTTCATAAAATAATTCATTCTTATTTTATCCGTGTATGATCCATTTAGTCATTTTAAACAAAATTGCGGACATTTAATAATTTACACTTGCAGTTACATAACATTGTAAATGGACTACTTTCAAATGTAATGCACTGTCTGTTAAGATTCAAATTGCAAAACATTCAACCAATAACCGGCATCCAATTTTTATTTTGTAGTCATGCTTCACTGCGCATTCAATCTATCAGGCATTGCGCTTGAAAGTGCCCTTAAATCAGTAGTGACGTAATATTTTATTTGTGTACTATATTACAAAATATTGACGATATACTTTATAAAACACTAGAAATATGAAAATAGTTGTTTTTATTATTTTGGTTGTAATAACACTGTTTTAATTACTTTGAGAATAACGGGTAATCAGTATGCAGGTTTGATGTATTTCGTTACTATATAAAATGAAGTTTATTATTATTTTAAATATATGTACCAAAATCGTCCTTTGATTTCTTACTGCCGATATGGTTTGTGGTTGTAGTATTTAATAAAATATTAATATTTAATAAATTAAATACTACAAACCATGCGAATTTAAATGGATTGTAGTATTTAATAAAATCCATTCACTTGCTGAATAATGACGTACCCGTTAACTAATGTTTTATAAAAAGTTATCATGGGGACTCAATGTTTTCCTTGCCCAGGGGCCCCGATTGTCATAATCGGGCCCTGCACACAGTAGATTTTCTTCTTTCAGGCTTGATTGATTTAGCAGGACGAATCCTATAACCGGAGATCAGAATACACAACGGTCATTGTACCTATATATATTTATTTATTTAATTAGCGTATTCACTCATGCAAAAAGACGCATTCCATTTTATCGCTATAAATCGTTTTCTTGTGAGAGATTGTCTTATTACGTCAGGGTTCATAAGGCCAAACTTTTTCTGCTATTTTTTTTAACCGAATTCATTGACACCAGGGTACATTCCACGGCGAAAAATATCCTCTTTTTGGTGTATATGTGTTCAACTTAACTTGAACTCTTGCGTTCGTTGTACCTGAAACAGTTCAGTGAACGCAAAAATTGAAGTTTTAACTATTCGGTTTTAACTAGTTAAGGGCAAATTCCGATAATACAAATACATCCATCAGTTCAATACACAACATTCTGTGATTAAATGGAATGGTTAAATTATCCACCAGTATGGACCGTGTCCTCAAAGACGATGTATTTTTTTTTTTTTTTACCCCAATCGACGATATCTTAAATGCTTCAACGTCTACAATGGTCTATTTGTTTAAATTCTTCCGCTATTCTTTTTATCTTTCCATAATTCCACGACTGAAATTAGCTTTAAAATAGTTTTAATCATATTTTATGGAATGTCTTGTCAATTGCTTTGGGCCTTGGTTTCCGTTTCTCACTCGTTTATTTAGTCCCCCCCCCCCTTCTTGCATGTTTTCCGTTAAGGTAGATGATAACAAGAATGAATGACTAAATAGATTCCACAGATGAATATTTACAGCATTGGACTATAAAATGGAATGCTTTATCTATATAATGATTTTGTAACGTGTTTTTTTCTCTTTCTGACCCTCCAGAATCCCCGGGTGACCAAGAAAATTGAATTTTTGCAAAATTTTTGTATCCACAATGGGAGGAAACCTAACACAACAGGATTTTCAATTCCTCTGAGGCTGAAGAAAATTGTTTTTCTTTGGTCTTTCCAGAGCCTCCAGAAGTCTTCATCCTGGTGACTTAGATGGCTGAATCTTTACACACTTATAATACGTCCACGGGACAAAACCTAACAAAGCCAGATTTTCGATTAACCAGAGGCGAGGAAAGTGGGTTTCAAAAAAAGACCCTCCATAGGCCACCTGGTGACTTAGAAGGCTGAATCTTTTGTTATTTAGCAACCACTCGAGGTAGAAGCTAAATTTTCTAGAGCCAAATTTTGTATTTCTTTTCTGTCGCTAAATCAATAATTTTATGAAACTGTCACCACTTGCTGAAAATATTTGTTGTACCCTATTATACTTAAATTTGCATTCCAATCTGCACAGAATGCTGAAATTTTAAGCATCTGACAAGCTTTAAGTAGTTGATAATGTGAATTTTCTATTTATTTTTAAACAATTCAGTCGAATAGCAACCTTAACCTTTTATTCTTCTGTCCAGTTGCGTAACCAGGTTTTTAAGTGTGTGTGTGTTGGGGGAGGGTGGTAACAAATATTGTGTTTTCCATTTCCTCAAATAGCATTTTTTCAAACTCCAATGTGTTCAGATGGCTTCCGGGAGGGGGGGGGGGGGTATGACATACAAAATTCCAAAAAATAAGAAAATTATCACATTAAATTGAAAAACTAATGCATTAAAACGAACGTTTAAAAATAATAGCAAAATTTTCACTTCAGTATTTAATAAATATAACTCAGCTGATATTAAACTTAATTATTTCCCTTATTTTTAGAAATGACATTATTATTGTTAAAAATAGTTTCTAAAAAAACTTTTCAACAATGTTAAACACGATTGAACAACTGTAATTCATAATTATTTTTATATATTTTACATTTTTCTCATTATTATTGCAAAATAATCAATTTCCGAATTTTAATTAATTTTTCTTTTCCCAGTCTTATTGTTCATGCAGATACTATATTTTTCGGTACAGAACTTAAAATTTACAAAATTATAAAATAACAATATTACAACAATGATTTATAGAAGTGAACGGGGATTATTTTCAGGCCATTTCGAAAAAAATGTATGATCTATATTTAAAGATCCATCATGTCGAATAAAATGTTCAACAAATTTAAGCTGTGTACCAAATTTTAACTCTCTAGGACGTAGGAAAGTGCATTTAAAATGCCATCAATTAAATTTATCATGAAGAGTTATATAAAATTTAAAAAAAATGAAAAATTGTTATCTACCAAAGTATTTTAAAATATGAAGCCACTCCCATATGCAAAACGTTTAAACAAATGGAGAGATATCTATTATATAATATCTCTCTCTTTTCTTTCTGGAAGATATCCCAAAGTCAGAATTTAATTGAATTTGTTTTTTTCCCTATATTAAATAATTTTTTTAATTAAAAAACTACTTAACATATTTTACTGAATTTTTTTTTATATATTCTATGGGATAATGTGAATATTTCCTAAAAATTTCGAAGCAATTCGTGAATTTTAAATTTACTTAAAAAATGTTTGAAAAATTAGGTCCCATAGGGTTCAATGTATTTCATTTTTTCAACCCGGGTTCAATAAAAAACTAATTGGGTGATATTGTTTATTTATATTCCCATAGGTCCTACAGACCGTCTGAACAACATACTAAAATTTCATTTTGATAAACTCATTTTTACGGCAGTTATCGTGCTAACGGACAGACAGACAGACAGAATGAACAAAGTCATAAACACTTTTCAACTTTGTTGTAAAGTGTTAAAAAATGAAAAATTGTTATCTACCAAATTTATTTTAAAATATGAAGCCACTCCCATATGCAAAACGTTTAAACGAAGGGAGAGATATTTATTATATAATATCTCTCTCTTTTCTTTCTGGAAGATATCCCAAAGTCAGAATTTAATTGAATTTGTTTTTTTCCCTATATTAAATAATTTTTTTAATTAAAAAACTACTTAACATATTTTTCTGAATTTTTTTTTATATATTCTATGGGATAATGTGAATATTTCCTAAAAATTTCGAAGCAATTCGTGAATTTTAAATTTACTTAAAAAATGTTTGAAAAATTAGGTCCCATAGGGTTCAATGTATTTCATTTTTTCAACCCGGGTTCAATAAAAAACTAATTGGGTGATATTATTTATTTATATTCCCATAGGTCCTACAGACCGTCTGAACAACATACTAAAATTTCATTTTGATAAACTCATTTTTACGGCAGTTATCGTGCTAACGGACAGACAGACAGACAGACAGACAGACAGAATGAACAAAGTCATAAACACTTTTCAACTTTGTTGTAAAGTGTTAAAAATGTTTTTACGGATAACAGACTATTTTATACATTACCTTTCAAAGCAAACGATTTTTTTATTTGAAATGGAAATATTAAATATTCTGGTTGTTTTTACACCAATTATGGAATATCTCAGCAGTTTTGCGAGATTATCCTTGTTATTCATATTTCAAAATATAGTTTTATTTTGTAAAAATTGGATTCAAACATTTGAGAAATAAATTTATATCATTTTAAAAATATTTATAGACAGATATAAATAAAATAATTTCTTTAGAAATTCTGCCTTTTTACACTAATTTTGTAGCAATTTTTCTCTTCAAGTGTAAATGTCCTAATAACTTTTGTGAGTCACTGCATACATAATTACGATAAACAGTATATAAATATTAAGCTAACTATATATATATATTTATATACTGTTTTGTATATAAATATATACATAATTACTGTATATTTATATAGAAATTCCTAGCAATAAACAGACATGAAAATTGGGATGTATTTTAATTTTTAGAACATATTGTTACGAAATGTATCGTCAGGAATCATAAGTGTACAAGCAGGATACAAGAAAGAGTCTAAGTTTCTGGATAACTTACGTTTATTCACAAGCACAAAGTAAACAGGAATAATATACAATAAAACAGCACTTGAATGTTCCACTAATTTCATATAATAAGCTATATTATTTTCAAAATACTGACGAAAATAATTTCACAAAACAGCGGCTACAAACATTGACAAAAATCACAATCCAATGTAGCTCGTGTCACGTCAATTCGTCAACTCCACTGCAACGGAGGAATGAGTTATTTTATAGCCTCTGTAAAAATTTCTGGAAATCTCTTCATATCTCCTAGACAAATCCGTTATTTCGTGAAGTTTCTGGAACATTTGGAAGTTGCCAAATGTCAGCAAATTGGCGATAAATCGCCAAATATGGAAACCCTTCTTCTAACTGGAAATCCTGGCAACCCTGAGCTCACGTCATAGACTGTGTTTTCTTTGCCTGGCCTAGACAGACAAAAAAGGAGAACCAATAAGAGAATATTGAGCGTTCGAAACACTACCCCCTCCTTAAGACTGCACGTTCCGAGCAGTATCAATCTACTGCGACCCAAAATATGGGGGCAATCTGTCGATATGGACGATTTCTGATTTGGTTGAAGACGATTTCTGAATTCGATAAACGACACTATTTATTCTTTTCTTGATGACGTAGGATCCCTCCCAGTTGCGCTGCAATTTTGGCGAAAATCCTCGTCTTCGCCGAGTGTTGAAGAGCCACACTTTATTGCTTTCCTAGAATCGGACTTCATTAGCTTTGGTATCGTACCGAGTCTTCATTCCATCGGTAGCAATGCTGATCGTCTCACAAGCGAAACTATGTACCTCATCCAATCGCACTTGCAGATTTTGCACATATTCATCAGGCGATGAAGGAGCATCCCATGGGCTTCCAAACATTAGATCACATGGTAGTTGTAGATCCGGGCCAAACAGCATTTTTGATGGAGAATGACCGGTCGATTCGTGGACAGCACTTCGGTAGGCTAGCAGGAACAACGTTAGGTGACGGTCCCAGTCTTGCTGATTTCTAGATACGAATATGGAGAGATGATTAAGTATCGTACTGTTAAATCTCTCTACCATGCCGTTCAATTGAGGATAAAGAGGAGCAGTTCGAGTTTTGTCCATTTTGAGTAGTTCGCACAATCCCGTGAATATGCTAGAGCTAAGTTCGTTCCCTGGCCAGAATGGATGAGAGAGAGAACCCCCATAACGACATATCCAGTTTCGAATTAGAACTTCACTAATAGTTGTAGACTCTTGGTCAAGGATTGTGTAAGCTTCTGGCCACTTTGTTGTTGTTGAGACCCAGACCGTCCGACCTGCCAGAAAGGTGTAAGGTAACTGTTTGGACGGCCGGGTCTGGCCACTTTGTGAAGTAGTCCATTACAACTAGGATGTATTTGTTATTGTTCAAAGTTCGTGGTAGTGGCCATAAAACGTCTAGTGCAATTCTCTCGAAAGGAGTTCCGACACTGTAATACTAAAGAAACTCGCGTGTTTCCTTCTTCGGCCCCTTATGAGAGCCGCGTTCCGTGCATTCGTTGCACCAGCACTCAACACCGGATCTCACCTCATTGTACCAGAAGAGAAACGTTTACGGACTTTGTTCAGAGTATTGCTGTTGCCAAAATGTCCTCTAGTGGGGCTGTCATGTATCTCCTTCATCTTGTCTTTTGTCGCTTCCTGTCCGACTTTCATCTCGTCTTGTACGGCTTTCATAGACTTGATCATTTCGATTTATCCGGCTTTCATCGCATCTTCTCCAACTTTCATCGGGTCTCGTCCAACTTCCATCGCGTCTCGTCCGGCTTTCATCTCGTCTTGTACGGCTTTAATTTTTTCTTCCATTGCTTCCTGTTCGGCTTTCATAGCTTCTTGCATAGCGTCTTGTCTGGTTTGCATAACTTCATGTCCGGCTTTCATAAATGTCAGAATCTCGCGTAACAGTTTTATAGTCTCTGTAGAAATTTCTGGAAGTCTCTTTATATCTCCTAGACTAATCATTATTTCGTGAAGTTTCTGGTACATTCCAGAAGTCGCTAAATTTGCGATAAATCACCAAATCTGGAACCCGTCTTCTAACTGGGAAATCCTGGCAACCCTGAACTTACGTCATGCTGACATCATGAACTGTGTTTTCTTTGCCTGGCCTTCGAGACAAACGAAAGATGAGACGCCAATGAGAGAATATTGTGCTTTTGCAACAATATTTAACCAAAATCGAATTTATTCGAGAATTCAAAACTTAGTTTAAAACCATTCCTCTCTAGCTGATCATCTGATATCTAAATCATTCCGATGCATCATTTATAGACGAATCGAGTTTTGTAATTGTGACTTTATTGTTTATGGCAAAGTTCTTCCTGTTGGGTCCAGCAAACATTTTGCTTCTAATTGTGAATATTGGTGTTTCAGATGCTTTCATGTGATTCGTTTCTGATTAAGTGAATTGTGTGGTTGATATTAAATTGCTTTAAGCATGCTGTAAGAAAATATGTTTACATCTGTACTGTAGGATGACAAAATACAGCTGCCCTGTAGTTATTAGACAGTTAGTGGTTGATATCTGCATTGCCAGATAGAAACTCGCTAAAAGCCACAAATTTGAAGTTCGCAAAGCACGTCTCTTGCTGTTATTGCAAATTCCATGCTGACGAGCGCATAATAAAACCGAAACCGGTTCATGAATGTCTTTATCTGCAATAAAAGCGCGATACTAACTTATAAATCGCCTCTATAGTCACCTTAAGTGTGTATGAATTTCTTATGAGCTTGTAGAGATGCGACATCCCATAAGGAATTTATATACACGTCTGCTTGAAAAGTGGAAGATCTTAAAAAAAAGAGATTATTCAGAAAATTAAGAAAATGTTTCAACAAGGAATTATAATGCTTGCTCAGTCATGAAATTATCTGCTCAGGGGTCCCTCAGGAATAACTTTATTTTCTTGATAGTATTTCCTGTGTTTATTCTTGTGCTTCAAAAATAATTTTTGCTGATGGTACTAACTTATTTTTTATTGATGACAATATTCATACTCTTACCAATCAAGTAAATTACTAAATCTACAACTTTACTTACTGTTTCACCAAAACTTTTTTACTTTAATACTAAAAAAACTATGTTCTTCTCCATAGGAAAAAATGTGCTCGAGACATTAATGATGTATGCATAAATGGTTTCCGTATTTTATTTTCTTCTGATGTTAAGTTCTTAGGCGTGATCTTGAAAAACGACTTAAAATGGAATAAACTCGTTCATCATATTAAATTAATGAAAAACACAGGTTTAATTAGAAGAAACTTATCTTTTTTACCAAAAACTCTTTTAAATGTACTTTGTTATAGATTGAATTTTCCTCATTTATTTTAATGTAATCTTATCTGTGTGAATACTTCTACTAAAAGTATAAACAGGCTATGCACTTTACAAAATAAGTTTATTTTTCTTCTTAAAAATTTCCTTGATTATAACATCCATCACCATGAAATTTCTCTCACTATAAAATCTTGCCCACTACTAAGATACTAGGTTACTTTCACTAGGTTTTATTTATGTTTCAGTACATTCACTATAATAAGCACAGCAATATCTTTATTGCAAAATTCCACAATCATAATTATCGTACTCTAAATAGAAATCAACTTTCACCCCCTTTATCTAACACTAATATTTTATATTTAAACATCAATTCTGCTGCATCAAGATGGTGGAATTATTTTCCACCTTTTTTAAACTCAAACAATGAAAATAGTTTTAAACGTGTTTAAAATGATTTCTCTTGTGAAATTGATCGTTTGTTAATTTACTGTATTTTTCTACTTGATATTCTACCAGCTTGTCGCTAGTTTGTTTTTATAGATTTTTGTATTGTCATTGGCTAAATTGCTAATCTTGGCTAATCTTTCGCTAAATTGTTGCCAATTTAGCTGGAGACAGTGGAATCGCCAGGCCTATTTATAGCGCCTTTTTCCAAAGTTCCTTGCAGTTGTGCAGTCACTTAAAATTTGTAAATGTTTTTATTGTGTGGCATAATAAAGTATATTATTATTATTAATTGCTAAATGTTTGTTTTATTATCCTTAATTCTTAATTTTTAATTTATATATGGAACAAAAAAAAATCTAGACACATTATCAGATTGCCATTTTGGTCAATCCTATTTTACTCAACCCCATCAAAAGTACAAAAGTATCCTCACTTTTATTTTGTGACGCTCTTAATATTTTGTTCAATGACGTCTCTATTTTTGAGTTGCAACACATTTGATGGTTAGTTTGTACAAAAAATTAGAGTCATTTTTAAGTTATGGCACATTTTACTAAAATAATCTCTTGTTCAGCGACATAAAGATATATGAATAACAAAGTATAGCATTAATGAGTTTAAATGCAATTACTAATAAATTAAAATGATGCAATTAAGTTGTAATTGTAACAAAAAGGTTAGAGGCAATTATCAGTCATTTTGGTGACATTTAATTATAATTTTAAAAGTAGTTGTTCATTAGGCAATTAATCATTAATATTAATTGTTCTTGAAATTATTCACTAGTTCTTAACCCTACACATTTATTATTTTTATCCAATGGGCATGCGTCGTTCGCGACCTTCGTGTCGTTCAATGTTTGCCTTCTCGTCACATCCAAAAACTTTCTAGGGTTCATCTAGCCTTTCTATGACATTTAACAAAATATACATACACTCTTTCAGCGTGTACGCTTATACACGACTGGTAGGAATTTGATGTTTTTGTAAATAATACTTTAAATTAATATAAAACAATCTTGAAATGCTGTTAGATTATTGTTTTAAGTAATTGCGCGTTATTATACATAAAAGATAATACTTACTTGATACTTCGTAAAAATTTATATCCAGTATAATCGCAGAATAATAGCATTGCAGCGTAAGAGAAAGTAAAACGGGTGTAGAGTAAGTGAAGTGACGTCTCACACCCTACCACGCCCATGATGGCTAGTAGAACCCCGTTTCAATATATGCACGGAAAACTTCAATGAAGGCTTATCGCAATCAATTTGGACTCAGACAATGAACAGGGAATTGCAGCAAATCGGTGTAGCCAGTCGCATGCCTGTGCAGAAACCCCTCATTTCAACGAAGAACCTGAAAATGCGTTTATAGTAGTGCCGAGAACATCAGATGATTGGAAGAAGGTTATGTGGTCGGACGAATCACGCTACACCTTGTTCTGTATGGATGTTTTGTGCGGAGAGTGTGGCAATATGACTAGGAGGTGAAAGCACAAAATCCCTTTGTGTAAGGTGCTCCTTTGCCTTCAATATGCTTGGCTTGGCTTAAGAGTGTGACGAGAGCCCCATGTAGCCATGAAACTATCTTGCCTTATTCATACGGTTCAAGATTGTGGTGGAGGTATTATGGTGAGTAACATGTGTTGCTGGTTTAGTACTGGTTGCCAGGTGGTTCCGTAAGGTCGGATGTCATCCATGGAGTACGTGAACATTCTTACGGATCACATCCACCCTGCAATGGTGCATTTTTATCCGACAGTCGACAAGTTTTTCATGGACGATAATGCTACCATCCACCGCTCAGGAACCGTTCAACAGTGGTTCACCGAGCATAATTCTGACTTCCACCATATACCCTAGCCACCGCAAAGTCCATATTTAAACCCCATCGAGAACGTTTGGGACATCTTGGAAAAACACATCAGACAACAATCTCCTCTGCCATCAACTTTACAGGAGCTTACCATCTATTTGTCCAACGCCTGGTACTAAAACATTTTCTTCGGACCTGGTAGAACTAATCGAAAACCCGGCTACGTTAAATTCTATCACATGGTCGATCTTATAAATATGTAAAGATTCATTCTTCAAAGTCAACTCTGAAGAATCTGGAAATTCTTTTAGGGGAGAAAAATTTCTCGGTTAATCCCCGAGAAAACAAGTAAAAAACCCAGCTCCGTTAAGTTCCATCCCATGGTCGATACCATAAATGTGCAAAGATTCAGTCTTCTAGGTTATTGGGAACTTATGGAGTGTCTGGAAAGGCAAAAACACGTTAGAAATTAATTATATTATAGACAAACAGTGTTCGTACGGAATATATAATAAAACTTGATATTCACAATTATGTACAAATTCCTGCAGTATTCTAAATAGTATTGTTATTCAAAACATTCTATTAAACTATTTAATTTAATTCTCCTAAAATGAAGTATAAGAGTCTCTACTCTTGCTATACAAAATTATCTTCATAGGCAAATCTGGAAAATGAAGCATCCTGGTCCCATTTGTAAATAAATTTCCAAAAAATATGAAATTGGAACAATATATATTATACAAAATGAAAGTGCTAAAATAGTATTAGAATATATACTCGTACTAATTTTATTCTGTTTCAACAATTGGCTGAACACAGTAGTATATGTCTTTGAAAAATCTTTGCCAAAATAAAGCAGATGACAAAGAAATTGAAAATATCAATAATTCTCTTAAGCTTCAAACCCGAAGGTCATAAATGATATAATCCAATCAAAAATGAAATAACGTTGATTTATAAAATTTATTTTATATCCATTTCTGTATTATTTAAATCGAACAGAAAATTAATAAAAATCGTCTACCGTATTAATACTTTGGATTTAATCGCGTTGCTAAGTAACATGATCAATTTTCTTCAAATAAATTTGCGGGAAAAAATATCGCCTGCATAATGCTATTTTTATGAAATGTTTAAAAGTGCGATTTTATTAATATCTCGACAACCCTTGGTCCTAGAAACTCGGAAAATGGACTAAATTTTAGGTGGGGCGTATTTTAAGACTACCCGCATTTTAAGACTTCGGTGCAGCCATTGTTCAGTGATGATGAGACAAACAAACACACATGCACACAGATTTTTCATTTTATTTATATAGCTAAATTAGTCATTGTTAATCGTTAAGTATAATAGTTCTTGTAGTTATTCTCTAGGGTTCTGAACTCTACGCATTTATTACTTTTATGAAATTGAAACATGTCGTATAGTTGTTAATTGCATTAGTAATTACACAAGAATCGTTTTTGTAAATGTTAATTGCATTAATAATTACACAAGAATCGTTATTGTAAATGTTAATTGCATTAGTAATTACACAAGAATCGTTATTGTAAATGTTAATTGCATTAGTAATTACACAAGAATCGTTATTGTAAATCAAGTATATTACATATTAACCAAATATTTTATTACTAAACCATATTCCTCATAAACCATAAAAAAGTAATCGCGACATGATCAAATCCTTTACATTAGTGCATTATCCACCAAATCGTTTTTATATTTGAAAACTTATCGATTTATCTCAAATATAAAGCCTTTGCAATGCACTGACAATTTGTTTTGGCAATTCATCGAATGGAAAATCTTCTTTCATACTCTTCTTTCTGACGGAGTTCTTATTCAGTGGGGTGTATTTTCATTTATACAACATATATTTACCGAAACCGAATCCTTTCGACAATTCAAAACCGGAATTGAAAACCATTCTTCGCAAGCTGATCTTTTGTTTGGTACTAAAGCATTCCGATGCATCATTTATAGCCGAATCGATTTTGGCAATTTTCAAAATAATGCCGTTTACCTGGCTTTGATTTTGTTGTTGACGATTGCGTTTTTTCGATCGAGTCCTTCAGACGTTTTACGTGGATTATCATTCATGCCTGGTTAATGCATTCATGTCATTTTGTACTCATTCAATTGCATTATGAAAAAATGGCTTTATGTGAAAGCAATAGATGTTACTGTATTTAGTACAATACATAAAATTTTTGCATTTATTTGCCATATGTAACTCAATATATAAAAAATTCTTATATAGGCAGCACATGATTTTCTCTATATAATGCAAAGAATATACTTCTTTCACAGTGACAATTGTCAATATTGATAGCATCTGTAATAAGCAATATCCACTTATTAAAATATTTTAATAATTAATTCATCAATTTGGCATCATTTTCGTTAATTTAGCGACATTTTTGCAAGTTTGAGGACATTTTCGGCAGTCTGGGGCAAAATGTCGCAAATTTGGCGATATTTCACTAAATATGTAACCAAGTTCACCATATGTTATAACCAAGTTCCCCAAGTGTTCCACACACACACACATACATCCGGCCGTCCAAACAGCTGTTCAAGTCTTAGGACGAGCCGGACGGTCTGGGTCTTCAACACACACAAAGAAGAGCTTTTCTTACATAGAAATGACTATTAGCGAATTGTTGGGCGTTAAAATACAAAACTATTACAAAAAATATTTTCTCTCGTGAATGGAACAAACTAGATCCACGAGAATAGTGTTAACAAATTTGTCGCGTAATATTTTATATCAGATATAACCATATTTTACGATAGTTAACATTTTATTCATTTTATGTATTTTTGATAAATTTATTTGAAAAACGTACAGTATCTTGAGAACGGTTCTTGTTAGCTTTCTAAAGTTTGTGTCATTCATTTTCTAATGAAAAATTCCAAAAGAAATGGTTATTTACGTAACATTTCTAAAAGTTCTGATATTTTAATGATTTTTTCAAAATTTCACTCGAAAATTTGGGGGTCTTTCGAGCATTCGATTGCGTTTAAAATCAATAGGGTTCCAGTATTCGCCAATTGGTACCAAATTTCGTTCATTCGTGAAATATCGCAACTACACACACACACACACGTACATCTCTTCAAAAACGTTTAATTCGAGTTCAAGGATGCTTGAAACGTGCTCGTCTGTCAAAAACGTGCTCGTCCGTCAAAAACGTGCTCATCCGTCTAATTCGAATGTTCGACCCGCCATCCATATACATTATACTATGTAATACGCTGTGTCATCATCACATAGTGGACGAGCATTGCAAGTGTCGATATTATATATTTCATATTTATTTCTTTGCTTTTTATGTGTATGTTTTTAATATTAATAAAAAAAATAAAAGCTATTCATAATTTGATTAAATCTAAATATGTATTTATAAATAATATTGAAAATACATCTGTTTGTCACATTCATGAGAGAACGTCCATATCGAATTTCTTGAAATCTTACAGAGTCCACTGCAATAAGAGCTTGCAATTTAATCCCAATAGCTCAACGGTAGAGAGACGGCTGGCCAGTTCGGAGATCCAGTGTTCGATTCCCGGTTGGGACAGCAAGGATCTTTACAATGGCGCCCGAACAAATCAACCCTGTAGGTTAGTGCGAAGATATCGGAGGTCTGAAGACCCCAGACCGTGCGACTCACATAGTGGGTTTAGAGTAGCTAGCTGCACGGCCGGGGAAAGATACCTCCTGCACTCAGGAGGCACCCAAGGTCTACCATCCCGCCAAACGAACATTTATTTAGATCTAAAAAGATAACAACTGATGAAAAATATTGTGATTAAACAGACAGTTTTACATTATATTTAAACTTGACAAGTACGTCCATTTTTCAAAAATGGGAAAAGGGTAATTGCGAATATAGATAAAAAGATCATTGAAAAATAAAATTTAGAGTGAGGTATAATAACATAATGAAAAATAGATTAAAATTAAAGAAAATAATAAAATTTTAAAAGTAAAATTTAGAAAATATATAAAAAGAAAATATATGAAAAGGAAAAAAAAATTTAAACACATGAAAAACAAAAACAGAAATTTTGAATAAAATTTAGAAAAGAAAAATTAAGAAAAAGAAAAAACCGATAAAATAAGAACAGTTAACATAGCTTTTTTTTTTTTTTTTTTTTTTATGGAGGGAACACAATAAGTTCATATAAGTTGATAAGAATGAAATAAAGGGATTCATTGATCAAAATTAATTGAGAGCAGTATCCATTTATAAGCTCAGGTCACTTTATTAGAAATTTCCATGGCAACAAGAATACCATTTTTAATTTTATCTACTGAAGAGGGAATTGAACGAACTTTGAAGAACCAAATTGGTTTATTAGAGGGGAAGGGTTTGCAGACATGAAAATTTTTAGAAAAAGGACAATCAAAAATGTAATGGTCAACGTCACACCGAATTCATTGCAAATACAGTTAGAGGTGGATTTAATTTTGAAAAAGTATAGGTAATCAAGAAAGGGGTCATGACCAGTGAGAAAGTAAATGAGGTATTTATTAAACATTTGTAAATTAGGATTCACGATAAAGAGGTAAGACAGGATTCTAGCCGGATCACCAGTCCTGGTGGAAATATAATTATTAAGATAATTTTGTCAAAGATTAAGGATATAAGATTTACAAAATTTTGAGAGGACGAGTAAGGAAAGGGAATAGTAAGAGGGGAACCAGAGTTAGTAGTAATTCTGGCATGGTAATCAGCAATTTCATTTCCAGATATATTATTGTGAGCTTTTACCCAAGAAATATTGACAAGGTTTTTGGCAAGGAGAGCTTTGGATTTAATGGAATTAAGATAATTAGATTTATTTTTTATTGAGTTAAGAGTTTGAATGGAAGAGAGACTATCGGAAAAAATATCAACAGGGGTATTATTAGAGGAAACCCAGTCAATAGCAAAGGAAATAGCGGTAAGTTTTGAAATACTGTATTCCTGTTGTCAAGTTTATAGGAGAGAACCTTTTCTAGAACATCATGTTTAAAAATACAGACTGAAAAACCAGTGTTATTGTCAATATTTGAACTATCAGTATATATATATTATAAATGGCAGAGCCTTTATCCATTCTGTTAACTAAATTTACGGACTATTTAGAGGGGTGAAAGTTAGAGAAAGGAACAAGGAAATCAAAATCAGAGAGAGAAGAAAAGGAATCAATTTTTTGTTTCCAAAAATTAAATTTATTATAGAGGGTAGAAATTGTAAAATGAATGGGGGAATACTAGTGAGGAAAAATAAGGAGATACTAGATGTTGTACGGTAGCCTGGGCAGATTTTTAGAAGGAAGATCCTTTGGAGTGAAAGAAGTTTTTTAATTTGCATTTTTTTTAGTTTTTTGCCCCATATAGCAGAACCGTAAGTAATAATTTTTTCCACAACACATAGATACCAGCATTTTAAGAAACATGTTTTGACAC